>CP024751.1:2400000-3000000 GCA_003856775.1 Hyphopichia pseudoburtonii | reverse complement strand
TTTTTTTTTTTAGAAAAAAAAGACTAATCTCAACTCGTTTCTAATCAACTACTTTTGACGTCAAATCGTTGGCAGTTTTACCAAAACCTATCGTGATTGATTAGCGTTAGCCAGCAAAGCTTCATATAATCGATTACTCCACTACTTCACCTTCTATATACAAAAGCCGCAAAGACACACTCATACACGCCACCCCACTTTGCCCTCCTTTTATCACTCCCCCCCGTTCCACTTTCCAGGGATAATTGATTCAAGACAAGATCCCTCTACCAGTAATACTAACACTGAATTGGCTTCTTTTTGTTTACCTTTCTATCATTCGGCATTTAGTTCTAGTTTTCCTTTTTTTTTTTTTGATAATTTCCTTTCTTGTTCGGGTATCATTTGGCTTTCGATATTTCTTTCTTTGATTTTCCTTTTCCTTTTCCTTTTTTGTTTTTTGTTTCTAAAAATCATCAATTTTCTTTTGGGTTTATTCTTCTTTATTTGAAAAATGGCGTTTACAAACTCATCATCCTCGTCTCAGGATCAGCTCCCAATAAACAATACCACAGCGTCCAATGGTGAAGCCGTCCTGGCCAACCAGCTCCCATTACCACAAGGCGCTATCAACCATCCCAATCTATATAACACCGATACCAGCAGTAACGAAAATGATAATGATGAAAGTAATCAGGATTCTAAATTCAGCATGGATACCGATTCTCGCCAAGATATGGATGAATTCCGCGAGTACATCGTAGCCCGCAGGCATTCCTTCCAGTCTTTACGGAAAGACATACAAAGCATCAATTACACACACTCTCCCCTTTTGAAACTCCCCACCGAAGTATTATTACAAATTTTCCATTATTTAGAAAGAAGGGATTTATATTCTTTACTTACTGTCTGCAGAGAATTTGCTGACTTGATCATTGAAATTTTGTGGTTCAGGCCGAATATGCAAAATGATGGATCATTCAAAAAAATTAAGGCCATCATGATGCAACCAAGACATGAAACTCATTGGGATTATAGAAATTTCATCAAGCGTTTGAATTTATCTTTTATGACAAAACTTGTGGATGATTCGCTCTTGTCTCTATTCATTGGATGTCCTAAATTGGAAAGATTGACCCTCGTCAATTGTACTAAGTTAACTCACGTCCCCATTACAAAAGTGCTTCAAAATTGTGAAAAATTACAATCGATTGATTTGACAGGAGTAACCGATATTCATGATGATATAATATATGCATTAGCGAGAAATTGTACTCGCCTACAAGGTCTTTATGCACCAGGATGTGGGGCGGTCTCCGAAAATGCCATATTGACTTTGTTGATATCTTGTCCCATGTTGAAAAGAGTGAAATTCAACAATTGTGAGAATTTGACCGATGAGAGCATACTAGCCATGTATAATAATTGTAAATCGTTGGTTGAAATTGATTTACACAATTGCCCTAATGTCACTGACAAATATCTCAAACAAATTTTTCTTGACTTGTCTCAGTTAAGAGAGTTTAGAATAAGTAATGCAGCTGGTATCACGGATAAATTATTCGAATTAATACCAGAGGATCATTATCTTGAAAAATTAAGAATAATTGATATAACTGGATGTAATGCAATCACTGATCGTTTGGTGGAAAAATTGGTTAGGTGTGCACCAAGACTTAGAAATGTGGTTTTATCTAAATGTATGCAAATAACCGATGCATCATTAAGAGGTTTAGCTCTCTTAGGTAGAAGCTTACATTACGTACATCTCGGTCACTGTGGGCTAATAACAGACTTTGGTGTTCAATCATTAGTTCGTGCTTGTCATAGAATTCAGTATATTGACTTGGCATGTTGCTCTCAACTAACGGACTGGACCTTGATAGAATTAGCAACGTTACCTAAGTTAAGAAGAATTGGGTTGGTGAAGTGTAACTTAATTACCGATAGTGGTATATTGGAACTCGTTAGGCGCCGAGGAGAAGAAGATTGTTTAGAAAGAGTCCATTTATCATATTGTACCAACTTAACCATAGGTCCTATTTTTATGTTATTGAAGAATTGTCCCAAGTTGACTCATTTATCTCTCACTGGTATAGCATCATTCTTACGAAGAGAAATTACTCAATATTGTCGTGAACCACCACCAGATTTCAATGAATATCAGAGAACTTCATTTTGTGTGTTCTCTGGTCAAGGGGTGAATAGATTAAGAGATCATTTGAATAGAGTATTAGAAGATAGGACATACCTTGTTGAACAAGAAGAATTTAATAATGTCAATGCCATTGAGAGAAGAAGACGCGCCAATGGTGTGCAGATCCAGCCTGGTGAAGCTGGTACTAATCCGGCTGCTACCGCTACAGCCATAGCCACGGGACTTAACAACGATAACAATGATACTCTTTTGAACGCAAACGTGGGACTTACTAACTTTAGAAATAACACTAATGGTAATGCAAGGACGGCCGCAATTGGTAACGGAGACAGAGTACAGGTACCTACCGTTCCCTTTGACGAAATGAGTGCTTGGGCGTCTCAAAGAGGATTGGGTGTCTTACAGGATAACAATACCCAGAATAATGACGAGGAAATGGAATTTCTCAATCGAGAAATTTTCAGAGAGTTATCTGAAGGGAACATGGCACCAGAGGAAATGAGAGAACATTTTCAAGGACTTCTTCATAACTACTATAGACAAAGAAGGTGGGTAGCTGAGCTACAGACGACTGGTGAAGGTACTAGAGTTGAAGATGCCATGAGAAATGTTAGGGCTATGGCAAGACAAAGACAACCAAGGTTTCGAGGTGCTGGTGATAACTCTAATACAAGAACTTCGCCTACAAATGCACCTCAGTTTGCCCAGCCACCTGTGTTCCCTAATGCAGATGGTACAACTGCAAATGATGACGAAGATATTCAAATGGAAGTAGTTGATTTGTTTCCAAGACGTCATAATCAGAACCCCACAAATTAAGCCTTTTTGGGTGTATCTTTTATAGTAATTTTTAATTCTTGTATGAAAAACCTTGTCTTCACCTAATTTTGCATAGTTGAGAGGTACGTTTATTTCGAGTTTCATTGCTATTCTTATCTGAATAAAAATTTAAAAAAAACTCTATATAATCTTTGAATATTTGAGTTTTGACCTTTAAATATTATAGTAAACATTGATAGTTATGATACCATTAAATATTTCAAGCTACAAAAAATGGGTTCGCAGAAAACTAGCTGCTCCTCAAACGATGTTTGTTTCATGTGTAAATTAGCTTTTATTTCATTCTATATTAAATGTGGAGCAAAATTATCTAATATTATTTCACACCTCTCATCAACAGAAATTGGCTCAAATACCCTTAATTTATAGTGTAGGTAGCAAATTACATCAATTATTCTTGTTGTTGACTCCTTCGCAAGCTGTGAGATAAATTGCTGTTTTTGATTTATTTCACGGGGTTTGTTTGTCATCTCCTTCAACTTCGAAGATGTAGATGGGTTTACAACCTTGCTTGATGCTTTTATATTTCCCAACTGAAGATTCGTATCATTCTCTTTTGATTTGATGTTTTTTGAGGGGTCTAGAGGGTGACTATGAAAATCTTGATCCTTATCGCCTTCGAAAGGCTGAGTAGCATCTATATTACTTTGGAGATCGTCGTGCGTAAATTCGAATTGCATATTCAGGGATTTCCGCCTCAATGTAAAATATTTCTTGACCATTACCCTTTTGTCACGGGTAGCTTTGGAATTTTCTTGTTCTTCGTATAAGAGAATTTGTAATGGCTTACTTCTCACCACCTCCAATTTTTTTTCTAATGAATGTGTTTTACAAGAGAGATTACGTCGGCACTCTCGTGACCGTTTAGTGGGAACGCCACAAATAAAGTCATTTTTGGTTTTTTCGAACTCATCAATTTCCTCCTGGGTGTATGATTCTAATGTACGTGGAACAATTGCCTGTTTCACTATTGCATCCGAGTCTTTTGTTAGAGAAACGTCCTTCATAAGTTTGTTGTATTTTCTCTTCTTTTTGATAGACTGAAGGTCATCATTAGAACCCAAATCGAAATTGTCAGGATTGGTCAAACTATTTATGTCATTTGAGTTACCGAGACTATCAGCTGGGTTTATGGTGCCAGAATTAGTCGAATTGATGTTATATTTTAGTAGCTTATGTAAGCTTTCAGGCTCTATGATATGATTTGATGTCAATTGGGGGAAGTTCATTGGATTCTGATGCAAAATCGACATCGGAGACAACACCAATGAGTTGAGATCTCCCTCATGACAAGTGATTTTCTCTTTAGGTCTTTCTTGGATATTAGGAGGGGTTGAGGTTGTATAAGGCATGGGATTAAATGATGGTATTGTGTTGGTTAGATATTCAACACCATCCCGATGTAATGGTGAATGAATTTTCTCGGATTGATTGTGCTGCTGTTGCTCATGAAAGTTAGGTTGCCGGAACTGGTCTTCATGCAAGTGTAGCAGTTGATGCTGATACGCTGAATGGTAGTTTTGACCAACAAAGAGATTATCTCGATTATGCATATAGTTAGAAATGAGTGGTATCTGGTTAGCTGGTAAGATGGAAGAAATTTTGTCGTTGATTTTGGAACCACCTAAATCAGGTGCGCTATCATGAAGACTTGAGTCATTACTATCAAGGATAAGGAAGTCATGAAGATGGATACTCTGATTACTCAGAGTGTTTCTGGGTTGAAAACTAGAGCCAGTTTGTCTTATGTTATTTGTACCTTGGCTTATGTTGTTCGAGTCGTGGCGCAGCCGGAGTAAAGTTTGCTCCAAAGTTTGCTGAAGATTAAAGTTTATTTGGATGCTATCGCTTTGACCCGATCGAATTATTCTATCCTGTGAACCTTTATATGGCCGATGCGACAGGAAACCAGGAAATGAATTCAGTGTATGCTCATTGGAATCGTATATCGCTTTGATGTTTCGACTAGGAGTCAACGAGTGCAAATCTGAATTAACAGTAGAGGCAAGAGTACGCAAGTTTGATTTTATATTCTTACTGGCCCGATCTGAAGCATTGGGTGAAATATGAAGATGACCATCTAACCTGTAATCATCAGGAAGCTGTGATTTCCCAAAAAGTATATTGGAATCTAAGTGAACGTGAGTTAGAATCTAATGATCAATTTAAGTGTAAAGCTTTAGCCGCCCAAGAAAATAAGGAAGTTCGCGAGAAGAACCAGTTCATTAACAAAAGGTAAACCTTACTATCAGAGTGTTCACAGATGCTGAGATCATTCGAAAGACCACTTCCTACAGTGATATCCTGATGTGCAGTCATTGTAGTCGGTGGCTGCGTTGAATGTCATACAAAAACAAGGAGATTTAAATCTTAGCGCTCATTATCAAATGGCTGTAAAAATTTAGCAGACGCTCTTTTTTTTTTTTTTTTTTCCCTCTCTTCCCTTGTTTGTTTTTTTTCTGCTTTTCTTTTTACTTTAATTGCCGTTAAAGATAACCACAAAAACATCTAAATGTGTAAAATTAATTGCAGCATTGAATTTCCCACCCGTACCACATTGTCCCAGAAAAAAAAAAAGAAAAAGTAGAGTGAAAAAAAGAGCTTGAGGGCTGTAGCCCACAATATAATTTGTTGCACGTGACTACATTTTAATCTCGGAGCTCTTTTATTTTTTTTTTGTTTTTTTTTTCTCGCCTTGAGACATGAATGATTCTTTTTTCTCCATTTATTTTTGGTTTGTATGTAAGCCGAAAACTGTTAGTGTAGCCCTGCATATACCACAAGTACCCTTTGCAGTAGTGCGTGAACCATGCATACTTTTTTCTTTTTTTTTTTTTTTTTTTTTTTTTTTTTTTTCAGTTTGCTTGTGCGCCAGGTTCATCAGATTTCCACTAACAAATTGGCCTCAGTTATGTACATTTTTCATTGAAATATATTAACAAATTTTTCTTCTTCTTTCTTCCTTACTATAGTTGTTTTATACCATAGACAAATATTGAAAGATGTATGTTCAATACACTCCATATACCCTTATTACACCCCTGAGCTATTGCTGAATGATTGATTGATACTCCTATCACGATCCTTTCCCACCATCCCAGAAGATTATTCAAATACTTTATTCAATTTTGATGAGATGGAAAATAGTCATGTCGATGACCTTTAAACTGATAGAATAATACATAAATAGGGAAGACATGATAAGAGGAACGTTGGCTTGGCCTCTCGATATGTTTCGTTCACATTTGAATCATGCATCTGTTACATTCAAGATATTGATCAATCCATATGTTCCACAAATTTCTTGAACACTCCATTTTTGTAAGCTTCAACTGGCTTACTCTTAAAATTGTTTTATCCTTCAGACAATCAAACCTTCAATCTTGCTAATTCTATTTTTAATATTGATTATTTCGTATTCCATTAGTGTTCAACTTTAGGGGTGTAAACTTTTCCTTAGGTGTCTTGATCTATTTCAAGATTGTACTCGACTATTGACATTATACTAACATTTATTTTAGGACTAAAAGAACTAAGAAGGTTGGTATTACCGGTAAATTCGGTGTCAGATATGGTTCTTCTTTAAGAAGACAAACCAAAAAATTGGAAGTTCAACAACACGCTAAGTACGATTGTTCTTTCTGTGGTAAGAGAACCGTTCAAAGAGGTGCTGCTGGTATCTGGGACTGTAAATCTTGTAAGAAAACCGTCGCTGGTGGTGCTTACACTGTTTCTACCGCTGCTGCCGCTACCGTTAGATCCACCATCCGTCGTTTAAGAGACATGGCTGAAGCTTAAGTTAGTTTAGTTCTCCTCACTTTTCTCACAATAGTTACATAATAAATGAAAACCTTATAAAAAGATTAAATTATGATATCACCTTGTAATATACTCTTGAGTAGGTACTAGTTCAAAGAAACATTTGAGCCGTGCACTACCCCGTAGCGCCAATTTTTTTCGTTTTTGTTTTTTTCAAAAGATTAGACATTTAACTCCACAAGATGATTGAGTAGCTTATCATTTTATCAAGTAGGCATGACAGAAGTTACGAAATTTATATTTCCAAAGATTCATTCCTTCCCACCTCTATTTACATCACAACCCAATGTTACCATTTTACAAAATCAATTAAATGCATGGTGTGATATAATACTACTGTATTGTCAACATTATAAAATAACCTCAATTTCACTTACAGGTTCAATATTATATTCACAAATAATTGATTTAAATAAATCAACACTACCTTCAATATTTGAAAATGATTCAATTAATCGAAGTGTAAGTGATGATTTTAAACAACAAATTTGGAAACACCTAATTCATAAATTAAATAAAGCAGAATATATTGATCATAAACGACCCGATTTGGGAGTATTAATATACTGGAGATCCTTGACTGAATGGAGTAAAATTATTTACGATTTTGTTGAAGGCTCGGGTCAATTGGGTACCATTCTTACCGTTTATGAATTAACTAAGCTGGAAGATTCTGGATTACCTTCAGACTTGAAAAATTTAGATTATGTGTTGCTTGTTAAAATATTAAAGAGTGTACTAATAAAACAAGGTAAGGCTCAAATAATTTTGAATGATGATGGCTCTGATCAAATTGGTGGGGTTAAAATTGTCTGATCCTCTACTTCATCTTCATTTCTTCCGTTTTTTTTTTTTTTTTATTTACCATTATAGATATCAGGATATCATGTTTGATGCTGCAAAGTCAGCCTATTGTAGTTTGCCAACTTGATAACAACACTGTTTTTTCCCCCATTTAAAGAAAAAATGGCTAGTTATCTTTCATTATATCTGAAAGGCATATATCAAATCTTTATTGAAGTTATACTTCAAAAGCTAAATCTAAGGTACCTTACTTTTTTTCAATGTGATAAAACATTCCACAAAGGTGAAGGTGTATAGTTTAGCTGATATATCGATAGACTTCCGCATTGGGCAGTCGAGGGTGACGCGTGGTTCATCGCTTTTTTTCTTTTTTCTTTCTTTTTTTTTTTTTTTTTTTTTTTTTTTTTTTTTTTTTTTTTTTTTTTTTCTTTTTTTTCTTTTTTTTCTTTTTTTCTTTTTTTTTCTTGCCTGGTTTCATCTCTTCGCAAAGCTTAAAAAAGGTATATTGAACTTTTTTTACATGTCTTTTCTACTTCTATTTTCCTTTTCTTTCTTCCCGCTTAAATCATTCATTTAAGAGGGCATATCTATAGGTTTTTGAGTCATTCAGTTTTCCTTCTCTTAATATACTTTTTTTTTGTCAATATACATTTGAACCTTTTTTTTTTTGTCACATTCCTTTTCTTGTTTTATTGATCCATTGAATCAGAAGAGATAAATAAACAAAAACCTGTAATAAATCCCTAACCTCCCGTTCCAACAATCTTCAATACTACAATTTATTGAAGTTCACTTTTTTTTTTCTTTCTTTCATTGTACTATTCCATTAGCCCAGCAGTTTCTACGTTTAGAAACTCTTATATAAAAATCAGAAAAAAGCAAAAAATGAAATACGTTGTTGTATCTGGTGGTGTCATCTCAGGTATTGGTAAGGGTGTTTTAGCATCTTCTACCGGGTTATTATTCAAAACCTTGGGTTTTAGAGTTACTTCAATCAAAATTGATCCTTATATGAATATTGATGCTGGTACCATGTCACCATTGGAACATGGTGAATGTTTTGTATTAAATGATGGTGGTGAAGTTGATTTAGATTTAGGTAATTATGAAAGATACCTTAATATTACTTTAACTAGAGATCATAATATTACTACTGGTAAAATTTATTCTCATGTTATTGAAAAGGAAAGAAATGGTGATTATTTGGGTAAAACTGTTCAAGTGGTACCTCATATTACTGGTGCTATTCAAGATTGGATTGAAAGAGTTGCTAGAGTACCAGTTGATGAATCTGGTTTAGAACCTGAAATTTGTATTATTGAATTAGGTGGTACTGTGGGTGATATTGAAAGTGCTCCATTTGTTGAAGCATTAAGACAATTTCAATTTAGAGTTGGATCTGAAAATTTTGCTTTAATTCATGTATCATTGGTACTTGTAATTCATGGTGAACAAAAGACTAAACCAACTCAAGCTGCTATTAAAGATTTAAGATCATTAGGTTTAACACCTGATTTAATTGCTTGTAGATGTCAAGAAGAATTAGAAGGTGCCACGGTTGAAAAAATTGGTATGTTTTGTCATGTGGGTCCAAATCAAGTTATTGCTATTCATGATGTTAATTCTACTTATCATGTTCCACTTTTATTAAAAGAACAAAAAATGATGAAATATTTATGTAAGAAATTATCATTGGATGGTAATAAATTATCATCATCAGCTTTAGAAAGAGGTGAAAATTTATTATCAAGATGGAGATCATTAACTCTGAGTCATGATAAATCTTTTGAAACGGTTACCATTGCATTGGTTGGTAAATATACCAATTTAAAAGATTCTTATTTATCGGTTATTAAATCATTGGAACATGCATCGATGAGATGTAATCGAAAATTACGTATTGAATGGGTTGAATCATCTAATTTAGAAGAATCAATTAAAGATGATAATTTAGCAGCATATCATAGTGCATGGCATCATGTTTGTCAAGCTGATGGTATTTTAGTACCTGGTGGATTTGGTACAAGAGGTATTGAAGGTATGATTGCTGCTGCCAAATATGCTAGAGAAAATGATGTACCATATTTGGGAGTTTGTCTTGGTTTACAAATTGCTGTTATTGAATTTGTTAGAAATGTTTTGGGTTATTCTAATTCAACTTCTATGGAATTTGATGCTAAAGCTGATGAAGAAGTTGCTTCAGTTGTTTATATGCCAGATGTTGATCAAATTAAATTGGGTGGTACCATGAGATTAGGTTGTCATAGTACCAAGTTTGTGGCTAATTCCGAATGGTCTAAATTAAGAAAACTTTATGGTGGTGCTGATGCTGTTTTAGAAAGACATAGACATAGATATGAAGTTAATCCTAAATTAATTGATCAAATTGAAAGTAAAGGATTAAAATTCATTGGTAAAGATGATTCTGAAAAAAGAATGGAAGTTTTGGAATTAAAGGATCATAAATTTTTCTGTGGTACTCAATATCATCCTGAATACGTTTCCAAAGTATTGGATCCTTCAAGACCATTTTTGGGTTTGGTTGCTGCATCAGCAGGTATTTTGGATGAAATTTTATCCAGAGATGATTTGAATGTTAAGGGTGATTTTTAAATTCACTTTTGTATATGTAGCTGTTTGATTATTATTACTTTTTTTTTTTTTTTTTTTTTGTTTTCCTGATGTTAATTGTAACACAGTTATCTCTTAATTTTGTGAGTCCTCTTTTACCGTTTATAGTATAATTAGAAAAATTTTGCATATTTTATCAACTAGTAAAAGAAATGTCTAGATCATTCAGTGGATCAATTGAGTTACCCTTTTTTTTGCAATTTACGAGTCAATTCAGCATAAATGAACAAGAGTCAATTCATAAAAATACAAAATTGCAATACATCATAGGGATAATAATTTATAGCGATAATACCTCATAGCGATAATACCTCATAGCGATAATAACTCAAGAAACAATCAGGTTTAAAGTATAGCAAAATGCCCGCAAAAACACCCTACCAATTCAATCCAGCCAATCACCATATTCAAATGGCAGCAAAAATCACGCACCAAGCAATTTCTTTTCTTTTTCTTTTTTTTTTGATTTCTTTTCATTTTTTTTTGTTTTCGCTGGCGCTAATTAAATTTGCAACTCCCGCACCAAAAACAAAAATAAAAATTGGACAACAAAAATCAGTTAATAATGACCCTGGCGCCAAAACAAACAAAAAAAAAACACTAACAAAACAAAAATAAAATGACAAAACGCTAACAAAACAAAAATAAAAAAAGAGCAAAAAAAGAAAAAGAAAGAATCAACCAGAAACGAGCGCATGAAATATTTTCATACAGTATTTTCATACAGTATAAATAGCGTTGATTCTCCGCATTCCAATCAACTTATGTTTATTCATCAAATATTATACTCATCAAAAATGGCTGCTTACACTAAATCTATTGTCCTCAACCAAGACCCAGAAGGTAGTTGCTCATGTGGTGCTGACTGCAAATGTGGTACCAACTCTTGTACTTGTGGTACTGAAAAGAAATAAGCTCTTTGCTCGTTCCGATAGCTTTCTACGATCCTTTTTGCTGAATGCCTTTCTACGTTTCTGTTTTTTTTTTTTTTTTTTTTTTTACGATTTTGACTCTTATGTATTATAATTAATAAATTTAAATCATAACAACGGAAAAATGCTTGTAGCTAGCTCACTTTGAAATGGTAATTTTGACTAATTCTTGAAAACTAAGGTCATCTTTATCAATGTTATGAATTTCTCGAATCTTTCGTTCGCTTAATTCAGCTAATTTTTCGGATTCATCCAAAAATTGTTTAACTTGTTTGGTGCCACTCAAATTCTTATTTACTCGTAACTTATCATTGAAATTTAACGTGGAAATTATATATATACCAACCCAACTCTTTGAATAATCACCACCAATTTCAACCGATCTTAGAAATACATTTCTGGCATTTATCAATATTTCAAGCCATTCTAAAATTTTCTCCTTCTTATCAACTTTATCATTATAAGTTTGTAAATAACTATAATAATAATATAACCCCACTTCATAAAAAACATTATAAGCATATGGTTCTTGTAATAAGACTTCTTTAAGTGCAAAAATGGCCTTATCATAATGTCCAACTTTACCATATTCTTGAGCTAACTCAGCCCACGCAATTAAATCACTTGGTTGTAAATCCAAATAATAAATTAAATTTTCAATATAATCTTCATTTGATTCTTCATTCTTCTTCCTACTAAATGTAGTAAGTCTTCGAGATAATCTTAATTCATCCGGATTTTGTCCCAAAAGTTTCATGGCATTTGCATCATCTCCTATAGCCTCAAGATAAATTGATTTTAATAATTTGATTCGTTGTGATTTATCAGCATTGAATTGATCAAGTATTCTATCTAAATATGATTTGGCCTCAATGTCATGATTAGTTAAAATACTTAAATAAAATTGTAACTCATATAAATTAAATAATTCGGTGGTTTCAAGCACTTCTGAATTTATTCCTAAAAATATCTCAAGTTCTTTATGAGTATTGCTTAATTCTTCTGGGGTATATGAACTAAATAACCCCTTTGATGCAATTGTTAGAAACCTGTTCTTAAGAAGTGTTGTATTGGACATTACTGTTTCTTTATGTTGATTTGATTGTATGATTGGCCTATACGTAATTGAAACGTGAACCAGTTGCTTTATCGAAAGAAAAAATTCAATCAAAAAAAGCACGATCGAAAAAAAAAAAAAAAAAAAAAAAAAAGATCAAAACAAAAAAAAAAAAAAAAAAAACCGAGCTCACCGCGTATGAAAAGGCTGAAAACGCTCCATTTATCGAATTTATACTAATCTGCAACCAATACCAACCATCATGTCATCCGGACTTGAAAGAGCCTGCGACTTTCTACTATCGTCAACATCAATAATATCTCACGAATACGGGGTGCCCAGTATATCAGGAAATGATGCCCTAGATTCGGCTGCAACTGATATAACAGGAACGTCCATGGATAAAGAATTATTATTTCTTGAAACCACGTATTATACCAATTTTAATAATCTTACATCAAAGCTTAATGAACTACTATATTTGAACAAACTTTCTGAATTGGATAAATTACCTGCTTCTGAAATTGATAAATTATACGCTGAAAAAATTGAGGTCAATAAAGATCTACTACCAAGTACCAACCTAAAAGACATTGAAGAATTCTATAAATTACATACTGAACAATTTAAGAATAAATCCTTACTTAATAATTATTTACTTATAACTCTTCCAATACTTCGATCCATTCATCATAGTGATGCAAATTTAACCATCACCGAAATTAATATTTTAAAAAATTTACAACGATTATATTCAAGAGTAAATGAACATGATGATGCCAATATAAATAATTTAATGAAACATTATAATGAATCAAATAATTCTCAACAAAAATATCAAGATTTAAGGGTTGAACTTTCTAATTTACTCGATTATGATTTAAAACCAAAATTAAAACAACTTCAAGAATTAACCAATAATATTCAATCCAAACAAAAACAACTTTATAATTTAAAACATAATAAAATTTCTCAAATTGGAAATGGTATTGTTGACAATCAATCGATTGAAACAAATGAATTGTCACCGGATTTAGATAAATTAAAATCCAAATCTTATCAATTAGTTGAAAAATGGTCTCGAATCTCAGTATACTGTGATTTATTACCTAATTTAATCATGTGTAATCCTACCAATTGGTTTAATGATAAAAAACTTCTTACAATAATTCATGATTGTGAAAAATTATCCGAAAAATTTTCAAATTATCAATTAATGATGAATATTCAAAATATTGATGATTTTAGTATTGAAGATTTACTCATGATTGATTTTGATGAATTAAATATTTCGGATGATGAATTTGAAGATGATCTGGAATAAAAAAAAATTAAAACTTTTTTTTTTTATTTCTGTTATATACTATATACATGATGATTGAAAATAAATTATAATTGAAACAATCTTTTGTTAACAACATCCCAATTTATACAATTCCAAAAATTTTCTAAATATTCAGTTTTACCAGTTACACCATAATCTTGAATGTAAGCAGTATCCCATAAATTAATACCTAAAATAGGTAATGCAAAATCTTTGTGATTTTCAGATGATAATTTTTTCAACCCATTTAAATATTCATAACTACTTTCATCAACACTACCATTAAGATCTAATGATTGATTTTTACCATAATAATATGGTGTACCATCATTGTTACATTTAACAATTCTTAATGATTTATCAGGCATTTCAACCAAAAATACCCATCCTTGTCCAAAAGCAGAATCAGCAACTAATAAAAATTCATCACGGAATGCATCTAAAGTGGCAAAATCTTGATAAGCTAATTTTTCTAATAATAATCTTGAAGGTCTTGTTTTAGAAGCTTCTCCTCTATCGGTTATTTGTTCAAAGAAAAAATGATTATTATGAGCTTGAGAAGCAAAATGGAAAATATGTTGTTCAGTGGTCATTTTGGCAGTATATAATAAGATTTGATATGGAGTTCTAAGTTCACTTTCAGTACCATTGGTATGTAATGTCAAATTTAATGTTAAATATTTTTGATAATCTAACCATGATGATTTAAATCCTTTGGGTGTATATAATCCTTCAATACCATTTTGTAAGAACCTATCCTGATTTTTCAATTTAGGAACTTCATGGAAACTTCTCTTGGCTCCAGAAAAGGAGTTACGAACTATACTTTGAGATATACTTCTGAACATGATACGGCCGTTGAAAATATGCTAGGCTGATTACAAGAAGTTGTGTCAATTTTCAATAATTTTTCAATCTTCAAAGGTCTCATTGTGGAACATACCAAAAAAAAAAAAAAAAAAAAAAAAAAAAAAAAAAGAAAGAAGAAAAGAAAAAAAAAAAAAAAAAAAACGGTGCAAGCACAACCACAGACAAAAGCCCGTACAGCTTATCTACAACAACGCATGATAAACCTAATATTGATTAAACTAGTCTAATTTATAACATCAAACTGATTCAGGGGATATCTTCTTTGATACCGGGGGAATACTAGATTCAGTTTCAACTTTTAACACCGGTATATTTTGAGATACCCAATTAATATCTCTTAATAAACTCTTTGGATCATTTGAATTTTTTGCACCAACTTTACGTAACAAATCATCATATGAGCACTCTTGCTCTTTATACTCTCTTAACACCAAATTGGTTTCTAAATCAATATATACTCTTGTATCTCTTATTCTAAATATGACATTGTCTATTCTTAAAAAAAGACGACTTAATAATAATAAACATAATGGCATTACTCGTATTTTGGTAGATAACATTGATATACCATTATCACCAAGTTCATCTTCAAATAAAATGGATTCATCAAAAAATAAAATAGGATCAGGTCTCAACAATTTATCAATGGGTATTTTTTCATCAGAGGGATAAAATGTAATATTTTCAAGGGTACCCTTATAATTGGTTGAATAAGTCCAATCATAGGGTTTAACTGATTCTAAATCAGTTAATTTTTTTATATCCTTATTCGAATTTTCTTTTTGTGCCTTTTCAGATTTATCAAGAAAACTGGGTGATGATGATGATCTTCTGGAACTTAACCATTCTTTATGATAACTAACTTTTAAATTAGACTCCAGTTCCAATGAATCTAATGCATCAAGTGCATTAAATTCAATCACCGATTTGGTCTTATCATTAATTAATTTGACATGATTATTACCAAAAATCATTTCTGGTAATGGGAAATCAAATCGATGATCATTAAGATAATCTAATTCGGGTGAATTTAATATAGGTTTCTTAATAGTGAAAATACTCCAATCATTTATGGTAATTGACGGTTGATCCTGAATTGGAAATGAAGATTTGGGTGATGGAATGATAACTTGACCACAATGAGCACATTGTGGATTATTACAACTACCTTCATGAGATTTGGCAGGTATTGAAACATTTGTGGGGAATGATGACGATGATGAAGAACTGGTAACCTGATTACCATCCTGAGAGATTGGCGGCAGTCTTATTGGCTTACTGTTATTGGTGGATGGACGCGAAGAAGATGCCAGAAATAATGGAGGTCCTGGTTTATTCAGGGGTAAATTTCGAGGGGATTGTTGAGAAGGTGGTGCGCGTCCTCTAGTATGAAGTTGTACCATTTCTCGAGCACTAGATACATGAACTGCATTTATACCACCAGCTCCAGGACCATTAGGAATTCCAGCAGTTGGAATTCGTCTTCCCGTACCAGGGGATGGAGTGGCAAAACCAGGTTGTGTATTATTCGATCGATTCGGTGTGTTAGTACTGACCGGCCGTGTAGTACCTGGGGTAACCTCTGATCCCACGTTCTGAGGTCTTGATGTCGCATTCGAACTAGCAAGTTTCTTGGAATTGGCTTCTTGAGACATGCTTGAGTTCAGGTGATCGAAGGAATATCAATTGAAAGGACTTGATCTAGGGGGGGGGAATTGAGAATGTGAAGTAAACTTTTTGATGTGATATACCAAACCAGATTATATTTCCTTTCAGAATTTGTTGCGTTATTTCACTCACAACTTTTTTTTTTATTATTATTATTTTTCCTCAATATTGGTGTTTGGATCTAAATCTCCTCACCGATTCGGACAACTGAGGTGAATTTACGTTGCAAAATTAATATGACCACTAAGGTCTACATACATAATCAACAAAGTTTATAGAAAAAGTTGTATATGTATTTAAATCTACTATTGAAAGGCAAAAAAAAAAAGCGTTACAATCGTAAAAAGAAATGAATATTGAAAAATCAAACAAAACAATTAACAAATTGAAAAAAAATTTAAAATAGGACTATATCATCCATGGGATTATCTTAGTTGTAATCTCATAACCTATTCGCTCGAAATATCATCGGTTTCTTTCAAGGTTCTTTGGTCTATTCTCAAACCTTCTCTAACTGCCAAAACAGAATCAGCAATAACGGCATCAACTCCAGCTTTCATTTGAATCTTGGCTAGTTCAGGTGAATTATTTTCAACACCGTAGGTAACACACACCAAACCAGATGATTTGACAACTTGTGATAATCTGGGACATTTAACTAAAGTTTTGGCGGCACTGACAATCCCCAACAAATTCCACTTTTTGGCGAATCTAATGGCATTTTGTAAAGAAGATGCTCTAATATCAGCCATTTTTTCAGTTCCAGCTTCAGTTAAAAATAAAATTGGGATCGTAGGCTGTTTCAAAGAGAGTAACAAACAAATATCCGGATGGAAAGATGAGAATAAAATATCACGACCAGTAGTGTTTTCATCATAAACAACTTTTAAAATAGTATCAACATAAAAATTGAGATCAATGGCAATTTCACCCATACTTTCTTGTTCAGCTTCATCTAACATGGGATATTTCAACTCAATATTGAAACCAACATTTTTGGGTAATTTTTTGAACAATTCTTTCAAAGTAACAAATTTAGAGGCAATAGATAACCCACGAGCATTACCTTTGAAACCTTTATCCTTCCAAGTTTTGGTTAATTTCATTCTATTTGAAATTTGATCTCTAAATTCACGATCCAAATCATCCTCTATGGTATCATGGCCATCATCAATTGGTTTGAAATCAGGAGCCGATGGATAATGAGACATTGATCTTGGTCTATTAATCTTACCCAACATTTCATCATCCAATGAATAATTGTGCTTGAAGTTATTGTTCAATCCTTTATTCTTTTCAATTCGAATCTTCTTTTCATTGCTGGTATCATTTTGGTCACTTAATCCTAAAAATTGTTCCGCCGTTAACGAGTGCATAGGAATATCAACACCCGATTCTGCGACTGTAAAATCATGATAAACAACCGGCGTATAATCTTTAGTTAATTGTACATCGAACTCGACATATGATGCACCCAAAGAAGCAGCAGCGATAAATGATTCTACCGTATTCTCACCAATTTGCAAAGATTTACGATTCGAGACATTTTTACCCAAACCACGATGTCCAATAACTCGGGTAGACACCAATTGTTTCCAATAAGTATCAGAACGACCAATAGTCATTGATTCATGACTGAAGGGCTTGACACATAAATATTCGAAACGAATGGACCCCAATACATCAAGGGTCTCTGATTCCATAATGGGGATGGTAATAGTATTGTTAAGCGATCTCAAATTGGGCCCAACCCGAGTATAGGCACTATTAAGAAGGGCTACACCTCTACCCAATATTTTAGGACTGCTTTTATGAGATTTGTGATTTTTCTTCGAAGCAACATTATTGATTGGTTTCAAATCATTAGAGTATTGATATGTAGGAACAATATCAAAAGTAATGATGATATCATCCGACTTCATATGATTGAACAATTTAAAAGTGATTGGGTCACTAGCACTTCCGTGTTGATCCTCCAAAGGTAAATCAATGATAATAGGAGTTTCAATAATTTTATTGGAGACCTTGTTACGACAAGTAATGATTAATGAGAGCGCCGTGTCTAATTCTGTAAAGAAAGTTTTTGACATTGAGATTTTATTTAAATCAATTGGTTTGTTATCATCTCTTAAATCAGTAGTACCCAAAGTAAGCAAAATAAGAGTTTCATCCTGATTTAAGTAACGATGACCAAAAGATTTAATGGGTCTCATTCTTCTGCGACGATTAACATTATTACTACTAGGGGATCTTGATCTTGATTGATTTTGAAGTGACCCCGGTCCGCGACCAGGTGCAGGACCATCACCATTACCATTTGGTGTACCATTATTACCATCATCAATTTGATTAATTGAGGATGATGAACCATTATCGAAATGTTTGAGTTGTTTATAAACCTCATTGACGGCAATTTTATTTGATTCAGGTAATCGATCAATCGATGATGTCAGTAACATCATGTGATCACTGGAAGGTAAATTACTGAGACTAACATCTTTGGCAGCTGGTGTAGAAGGTACATTTTTGGACGAGTTACCTGAAGCAGCATTAATAATTGGACTGGAAGTTAATGAATTAGTGGACGCGGTGGTCAAAGCAGCACTGTTAGGAACACGAGGAACGTTATTAGAAGGATTATCAATATCATAATGTAACAAAGCTTCATTTTCAGGTTTAAGTAAATCTGCCACAACCAAATGACCACGTAAGCAAGCATGTTCCATCGGTAACCAACCAGAGTCATCGACTAAATCATATTGAGCACCATGATCTTTCAAAGCCTGTGCTACACCTTGGAAACCTTCTGAGGCAGCGATAAAAATGGGGGTCCAACCAAATACATTTTCACCTAATTCAGGATTGGCATTATGATCAAGTAAAAATTGTACCAACTTTACATAATTTAATTTGGAGGCAATGTATAAAGCGGTTTCATTATTATTTTCCAAATCGGTGTAATTAACATTAATGGATCCCAATTCAATCAATTTAACCACGATTTCAACTTCATTTAATCTGGTTGCCAATAATAGAAGACTGTGACAAGTGATACGTGATACAGGTGAATTTGATATTAAATTTTCGGTGGTTTTAGGATGCTTACCAATAATGGCCAAGTGTAATGGTGACAAACCTTCTTGATCACCCCAATAATTAACGTCATCAATTGATACTGTTTCATTAATTAGTTGCCACTTGTGTAAATAGGTTAAGATAATTTTAGAAACATCTTTCAAACCATATTGAGCCGCATAATGAAGTGGGGTTCTTAAGTAACTATCCTTTGACATTAATAATGCCCGAAGTTGATGATGATAAGGGACTGAATCTGAATCTAATTTTTGTAAAATTCGAACAAAACCATCAAAATTAGTTTGTGATAATTGACTACCATCAGGACCACTTTTATTACCATATAATCGATTAATATCAGCTGATTCACCGGGAGTAACTTGTTTTTGTTCTTTAATCACCTGTCTTTTACCTAAACTGACAATATGTTGATGAAAGAAATTACGACCACTAATATCGAATTTATCATGTAAATGATGTTGTGATGAATAATCAGGATTGGTTTCAATAAAATGAGCCAAATAATCAAACAAGTCATCGATACAATTATGAGAATTTTGTAAAGTTGATTTGTTAAGTAATGAAATCAAAAATTTCAAAGTTTTTTTAGAATTGGGAATATTATTTAATTCTTTTAATAATTGTTGAGAATTATCATTAAGAATTAAATCATAAAAAGTTTCTAAAAATTCTTGATCAAATGAATATTTTCTATTATGACCAATTTTTAAAACTTCCAAATGATGATTCAAGTCAACATCGGTACCACTATTGGTATCATTTGAATTACCATCCTTGGTTGAACCATTAGCAGAATCAATTTTGGTAGTATCACTAACATTTTCCAAAGCTTGTTCAAATTCATATTGTTGATCACCCAATTCTTTTAAAATATCACCAATATTATCCAAACCATTAATTAATTCAACTTCATTAGCAAATGGGAGTGCATCAACTCTAGTAGAAAGATAAGTTTCTTTATTATTATTTGGTAAATTAATTTCTTCATATTGTTGAGAATCTTGAATGTTTGATTTTAATTGATCATTAGCCAAATTAGACATATAAGTTAATTTTTTATCTAATTTTTTTAAAATTTTAACAAATCCTTTATGATTTAATTCACCAAACCATTTTAAATTACGATAAATTGTTCTTAATTCTAATAAGATCAGAATGATTTCATCCAATTCATCAGTGGTATCAATTTGATGAACAATGGTATTATTTTTATGATTATAACCAAGTACTTGAACAATTTTCAGTAAACGACGATTATATTCTTGGAATTTATTATCATAAAAATTAGAAACTTTTTCAATATCACGATCTAATTCATAAAAAAATTGAGAAAGAATAGAAGTGATTGATTCGGGTAAATCAGCAGGACTATATTGATTATAATTAATTACTTGATCGATACTCTTAATAATTTTTTTCAAATGTTTATAGTTCATGTAATAAATCGACCACTCAGGGATTTGATGAGATAAGAACGTCTTACCGAATTTCATTTTTTTTTTGTTTTTATGGGGGATAGAAAACGGGTACTAATGTATGATCATCTATATGGAAATAGGGAAAGTAATGATAAAACCAGGTATTCTCAACGAGTAGATGACAAGTAACAGATAAGCCACGGGGGTAAGGTGGCAAGTAAAGAATATCAAGGAAGAAACGAAGCAAAATCAAAACAGTAACAATCAAACAATGCAGTAGATGAAAGCTAGGAAATCTATTTGTTATATATAAAAGTATGAAGTTGGTTGAAGTTGAGTGGGGTTAAAGAACAGGGTATGGCGGGTAGAATTTAGGATGCAACTTTTTTTTTTGTTCCTTCTTTTCTTTTTTTTTTTTTTTTTTCTTTCTTTTGATTTTGTTTACTCTGTATATTTTTTTGTTTGTCTTTTGTGGTTTATTTCTATTCCTTCTATTTTCTATAATTTGATGTTGACAAAAAAACTCATCAAAGAAATAAAATCATGAATGAGAGTTTATTCCGATTCAAGCAAGATTGAAAACAACACCACCGTGTTACCTTGTGGGTAACATGAAAGATCGATAAACATGTAGTCAATTAGGTTTGCTACCTGAAACTGGTGCGCGCGTGGGTTCGCCAAAAGTGGAACAAAACAGATAACAACGTCTTTTTTTTTTTGTTGATGATAGGGTAAATACACGTGTAGAAAACCCCACACGTGTATATATTTAAAGAGATATGATATTTATTGTACAGAATATTTTTATATATGGGTTAAAGTTACAAAAGAGTTTGACCCAATGCACATCTACCAATGGCACAGGCAGCACTAACGGTATCTAAAACATGAGCATCACTTTCACCCAACAATGGATTAGTTTCAACAATATCTAATGATCCTAGTAATCCGGTTTCAGCCACTGCTTCAGCCACAAATAACCCTTCTCTTAATGTAAGACCTCCTTCAACTCTAGTACCGGTGGCAGGTACAAATAAAGGATCAATGGCATCAACATCATAAGACATATGAATACGACTGGTACGATCAGGATTAACGGCATCCAAAGCCATATCAACCACTTTACCAATACCATATTTATCAATATGATGCATTGAGAATGCCGGTATACCATGTTCACGTAATATTTGACGTTCACCAGCATCAACATCTCTTAAACCAATATAGGCAAGTTTATTGGTACGTAATTTTTGAGGAACCCACGAAAATTGAGGAGGATACAGTTCTGGATGAATACCCATTAAGAAAGAAATGGGACAACCATGTAAATTACCCAGTTCAGTAGTTTTGGGACTATTTATATCAGCATGAGCATCAATCCATAAAACACAAGTTTCAGGATCATGTTCAAGCATGGCACTAACGGTGGCAGTACCAATCGAATGATCACCACCAATGGTTATGGGGAATCTACCCAGATCAGCCACTTGTTTAACCGTTTGATGAATTTTTTGATTACAATCATTAACAATTTGAGTATTTTTAACCCCATAATCATCACGATCATCCAGTTTTTTCAGTTCATAATTGGTATCTTGTAATGGATGAATAATTTCAGTTGACCAACCTAAATGTTGTAATTGTTTTTCAAATCCAGCATTTAAAATATATTCAGGACCTAATTCAACCCCACCTTTAGGTTGACCACCCGAGAAGGGGGCGGTGATTATGGTGGCTTGTTTATTTGGATGAAATTTGTATTCGACTAATGATGGGTTAGTACTGAGATTTTAAAAAACTTTCAACAAAGTTTTGTTGTAACATACAATCAGACATGGTAAAAGGGGGATGATTATTCAAAGTTTAGAGTAAAGAAGAAAGAATAAAACGGGATAAGGAAAACCGCTATTTATAAACAAAATATTGACCCACACCCCCAGAATTCTTGTTATCGATTAGATTTGGTGACGTGGAGGGGTAAGTACGAATGGAATTAGTAATTCTCTTTCCGTTGAACTTTGAGGAAATATTTCTCTCTTCCTCTTGAACTTAGTGGAATTAATTCTCTTCCTCTTGAACTTAATGGAATATAGTATCATCAAAAGGTTTGGGAAGCGGCGGTTAAGTCAATCGGCACTTAAACGCGACTTTGAGTTTTTGTGACTTTGTTAGCCATCTCGTCTGCAAATGGCAAGATAACGCGAACACCCGAGACCCGTACCACACCAATATCTCATCAGATAAGACTTCACAGAGTGCGCGCCGTGAATAACCGACAGAAAGAAGCACCTAGAAAAAAGCAAGCAGCCAAAAAAAAGAAAAAGAAAAAGAAGTCAATGACGGAATATGGCAGATGGAGAGGGTACTGCACATAAGCAACACGCTAAGGATAGATTAAATAGCAAAACAAGAATGGTAATTGTCAACGAAGTGTGTTTGAACAGCATTATAAACTAATGATGGGTATCGTCACTTTTTTTTTTTTTTTTTGCAACCTGTTCTTTGAGCACCATAGACATTTCAGGGTGGTATAGTAATATACCATCTCATTATTGTTAAAGTGATATGATACTGTAATTCTTGAGTATAATTGATGACGATGATACGAAAAATGTCGTGGCACACCGTTACACCACTCCGCCTTCGAGAAGCAAAAGGTCATGACATAATGTCGCGAATATAATTACACTCTAATTCTTTTTTTTTTTTTTTTTTTTGTTTCTCTGTAGTTGTATGTGTGTGTGCAGGACCGCAGCATAATCATTCATTGAAACGGTGGCTGCTAGCCTTGCGCTTTCAATTTGCTGCTGATGCTAAGTAAACCCCCCTTTTCAAGCCATTTCATTCTATTTAAATAACATTCAATTTCCTAATTCTTTTTATTCTTCTTTTTATTTTTTCAATTATACAATATAATCAAAACAAAAATGTCATCAATTATTGCTTCTCATATCCCTGTTTCAATTTCTAATCAAAAATTACAAGAATTCTTTGGATTTTGTGGTAAAATCAAATCCATCAATTTAATTGATAAATCAGATAAATTACAATCATTTGAAATCAATTTTGAATCCCCCAAAGCATTATCAACTGCCATTTTACTTAATGATGCTGAATTAGAAGGAGTACCAATTAAAGTTGAAGAACTGAAGGGTTCATCACTTACTTCAACTGCCAATGAAGGTAGTAGTATTCCTAGTGCTCCTGGTACCAATGATCTTGAAAAGGGTACCACTCGTAATATTGCCACCGGTGAACCACCTCAATATTCTGAAGTTGCTGCTGGGACTGCCACTGCCACTACAGGTGATCACAAGGTACAAAGTCTGGATGTTGGATATACTGGAGATGATAATTATGATGATATTGGACAAGAAGAAAAGCCAAAACTGGCTATTTTGGCCCAATTATTAGCTCTGGGTTATAATGTGAGTGATTCATTAATTGAAAAATCAATTAAATTTGATCAAGATCGTGGTTATACTGCTCTGTTTAAAAGTTTTTTAACTAATTTGGATTCTAAATATATTCATTCACAAGAACCAAATTCAACCACCAATAAAGGAGTTAATACCATTTCTGATAAATTAAGTTCATTAACCAATAAATTCCAAGGTTCAATTTATCAACAAAAATTAAATCATTATTTTGATCAAGCAGCTCAAAATCCATATGGAGCCAAGATACATAATTTTTATAAAACTTTGGCCAAGGATGTTGGTGATGTTCACAATGAAGCTCGTCGTTTGAATGAATTAAAGAAGGAAAAAGAATTGGAATCTCCCCAAGCCACTGCTAATGCAGCTGCTGCCATTAATACTGCAAATTAAGCTTCACTTTTAATGACTGTTACGTAATTGATTGATTTTTATATATATATAATGAATGGCCCCCACTTTCCCTTTTTTTTTTTTTTTTTTTTTTAATATGATTGAATATTGTAGGCGGGGCCCTGAGGCACGGGTGTAGACTCGGGCCAAGAAACAAATTGCAACCACAAGCATGAATTACACAATTGCAAAATTATCAAGGAAGATACTACCCTGTATCAAAACCATATCCTTACTATAAATCTTCACTATAATCTAACTATAAATTTTACTATGACAGATCAACTACTTAAAATAAATCATGCTCAAATTCGTGTTATTTCCAAAATCATATATAATACATCGCTAAATGAAAATCCAACCACGGTAATTCCATTAAATATTAAAAATATATTTATTGATATTATAATTGATTTAAAAATATGTATGCTGATTTTAAAATATGATACCATGATGTATTATACCATGATGACGGTATTAAAATGTATTAAATATCAATTAGATAATTTAATCATTGAAATTAATTATGAGGAAAATATTGCTATTCGGAAAGTACTTGAATTTTTACGAACGATGAATTATTGTTCAATATCAAATTTATCAAATGATGATTGTTTACAATGGTATATTAATAATTATTCAAAATCACAAATATATGCTATTGAAAGAGTGGTGATTAATTTAGATCATTTACTTGAAGTGATGATGATAAATAGAGTTGAAGTTGATGAAATAAATAATGCTGCATATATTGCCTCGCTTGTTTGATTGTGTGGTAATCATATTTCAACATACAATAATATATAAATAACAATCATCTGTTGAACTGACAAATCATCTGGTTGAAGTGACAGGTTATATATACTTTTCATAAAATGACGTAATAAAATTAACTAGTTCAAAACTCCGAAGTATCAACAAATGTGTAAAAACCATGTGTAGTTTGTCGCTTACATCACAAGCAGGCATACCCGATGAGGGATCCGAAATTGAAATTTTAAAGAGAAAGATGATTATCCCCAGATTTGAAAAATATTATGGTGGAATAGATTTGCCCCGGACTAATGGGGATATTATACCGTTACACTTTGGAAACAGCAAAAGGAAAAAAAGAAAAAGAAAAACAAAACAAAACAAACAAAACCACAAAACCACAAAAGTATAGAATAGAAAAAAGTCTGGGGATGCCCGCGGATAACTTTATTCACGGACGCACGCATTAAACAAAAAAGACTTGTGGTATTGTGCAGCGCACGCCCGAGTCACACACTTTTTACCCACAAACAAACAAACAACCAAACAACTAAAACAAAACAAAATAAACAACAAACAACCGAAAAGGCGACACCCGTACATCCCCACAAAGTAAAGGGGGCCAACCCCGGAGAAATGGAAGTTTTAGTTAGCCAGTTTAGTTTTTGTGTAATTTGTGGGGGTGAAAAAAATAGAGACACCGCCGATGAAACTACTAAGTGCATGAAATGGAGCCCAGTAGCAAAAACCACTCCGAGCCTTTGATTGTTAGCTTTTTGATCAATTTTTCATTCCTAAGGCTGATACTATAAAACCTTGATTATTTCCTCTTCTTCTTCCCTACCATTTTTTGTTTTTTTTTTCGTCATCTCCATATTATTGAATTTATCTTCAATCTATTTATTCCATTCCCTTATCTTTCTCCCCTAATTCATTTTTGTTGTTTCATTTTTTTTTTTTTCCGTTTTTTGTTGTTTCTTCTCTGTCATATAAAATATCATGTCATCCGTTCCCGCCAATAAAAAACAAACCAAGGGTAAAAGTGTCACCGACTTGGTTGCTGGTGGTACTGCTGGTTTATTCGAAGCATTATGTTGTCATCCCCTTGATACCGTCAAGGTAAGAATGCAATTATATCGTAAATCAGGTAAAAAACCCCCCGGGTTTATCAAAACCGGGGTTAATATTGTTCAAAAGGAGACATTTTTATCACTTTATAAAGGTTTGGGTGCTGTTGTCATTGGTATTGTCCCCAAAATGGCTTTACGTTTCTCTTCTTATGAATTTTATCGTTCCTTATTATATAAACCTGATGGTTCGATTAGTACTGGTAGTACTTTCTTGGCTGGGGTTGGTGCTGGTATTACTGAAGCAGTTATGGTTGTAAATCCAATGGAGGTTGTTAAAATTCGTTTACAAGCTCAACATCATTCAATGGCTGATCCTTTGGATGTACCAAAATATCGTAATGCTCCTCATGCTGCTTATTTGATTTGTAAAGAAGAAGGTTTTAAAACTTTATATCGTGGTGTTTCATTAACTGCTGCTAGACAAGCTACTAATCAAGGGGTCAATTTTACCGTTTATTCCAAAATTAAAGAATATTTACAAAGTTATCATCAAACCGAAGTCTTGTCAGGTTGGGAAACTTCATTGATTGGTTTGGTTAGTGGTGCTTTGGGTCCTTTATCAAATGCTCCTCTTGATACCATTAAAACTCGTTTACAAAAAACTACCTATGCTTCCAATGAATCAGGTTTGGTGAGAATTGTTAAGATTGGTAATCAATTAATTAAAGAAGAAGGTGCTGCTGCCTTGTATAAAGGTATTACCCCAAGAATCATGAGAGTTGCTCCCGGTCAAGCTGTTACTTTTACCGTTTATGAATATATGAAGCGTGTATTAAGTGGTGAAACTGATATACCCGTGGTTTCTCAGGCTGCTAAAAAATTGAAGGATTAATATTATATGTAAATATATAAAACTGTCAAAACTATTCAATAAATTAAAATAAAAGAAGAAAAGAAAAGAAGAGAAAAAATAAAAAGAAAGTAATCGGGGATACTAACCCGGTACGATTGAACGTGGCGGATTCTACCGCCTACGCTCTTGATAATCATGAATGAGTTCATATGGACATGGATCAAAACTTATCATTCGTAGATCATGGAACAAACACCCGTACACCGCCATAATTTCTCAAACAAGCGACAATAGAGAAAACAAAAAAGTAAAAACTCTTACGGATGGATGCAATTTAGCTTGCCACCATTAAATATACCAAAGATTGACGACTAACAAATATGCTAATATTTCGTAGTATTCTTCGAAATTCTCGACCCACCAATCTCATTACCCAAAGATATTTTACATCATCATTATTGAAATCATTACCTCGATTTCAAAATAATCGAACTCGACAAGCTCGTGAATTAACCGATGAAGAATTTCTTAAATTAAATAAACAACAACAAAAATCAAATATTGAACAACTGAATAATCAACAAGATTTTTATTATCAAACTTCACCTTCATCAAATTTTGATCAATTTACTAATGAACCAACATCAAATCATACTGTTTTTGAAACACCTCCCAATAAAAATGGATTAATTACACCTGAAGATGGTATATATGATATTTTAAAAGAACCAACTTTGGTAATTGAAAGACAAGTTGAATTTATGAATGTAATCATTGGATTTGAACAACCAAATCGTTATAAAATTATGAATTCAATGGGTGAACAATTAGGTTATATGGTTGAAAAAGATTTTGGAATTTTAAAAGCAATTGGTAGACAATTTTTTAAATTACATCGACCATTTGAAATTGATGTTTTTAATATGTATGGTGATTTATTAATGACAATTAAACGTCCATTTTCATTTATAAATTCTCATATTAAATCTTATATTGTTGGTTATGATCCTCTGGGTAATCAAATGTTGGAAGAATTAGGTGAATCATGTCAAAGTTGGCATTTATGGAGACGTCGTTATAATTTATTTAAATTAGAAGATGAATCATCTAATGAATTTCAACAATATGGTGCTATTGATGCTCCTTTATTATCATTTGATTTCCCCGTTAAAAATCAGGATGGTGATGTAATTGCTTCGGTTGATAGAAATTGGGTTGGTTTGGGTCGTGAATTATTTACTGATTCTGGTGTTTATATTATTAGAATGGATCCTGCTAGTTTTGCTGGATTGGGGAATTTATATCCTTCAGTGGCAGGTCCATTGACATTAGATCAAAGAGCTATACTATTGGGTAACGCTGTAAGTATTGATTTCGATTACTTTTCTCGTCATAGTCATCATGGTGGTGGATTATTTTCATTCGGTGATGTTGAATAGATTAGAATTTTGAAAAAAAAAAAAAAAAAAATATAAAAAAAAAAAAATAAAAAAAAATATTATATATCTAGAATTTTTGCAGTTGTGTAAATTGTTTTAATAATTGATGTTGATTTTTCTTACGAGCTTGAGCTAATAATTGTTGATATTCATCATCAGTTAAATCTTTATTAATATTTTTTAATAAAGCAACTAATAATCCCATATTATCATGTCTTCTTAATTCATTCTCACGTAACCAAGTTTCTCGTTTTAAAGTCTCATTATTAAGTAAAGTTTCATCACCAACATTCTTGGCATATTCTAACTTATTATTGGTGATTGCTAATAATGAAAATCTTAATTCATCACCATATTTCAGAATACGTCTCATTAAAACTTGTGGTAATTTTGTAATAAATTCATCAGCACTATTTAATTTTTCATGCTTGATTGGATAACTTTTTAAACCATCTAATTCATAAATTTGATTATTTATATTTACATAACCAACAAAATGAAATAATCCATCATTCTTATCATCATAATCAGGTGGAGGATCTGGTTTGTTTTCATCAACTATTAACGTGGGTGAACTAAATGAATTATGAACCGATCTAATTAAATCACTATTTGAAATTGTTTCACCAATCATTTCACCATCAAATCCAGTAACAAAAGATTTAAAATTACCAAGTTCTTCTCCTAATTCAATTTGATCACTCTTATTTAAAATAACATTTAATACTGCTTGCGTAGCACAGGCATTTTGTATGGTTTGATTAGCAAAGAAAATTTGCTTATCTTGAAATTCAACATCATACTCTCCATCCAAAGGTTTATTACCATCTTTGGCAAATTGTCGATCAACTTGTCCATATTTGAAAAGAAACACCACACCATATATAGGTGATAATGCACTTAAAGAATCAGCGTCAATAGAATATAAATCATCAAATTGAACATTCTTGATTCCTAGTTTTTCGATTAGTTCGGTGAATACACCCTGATTATGAAATGTTAGTATCAAGAATAAAATGAGTTGCAAGTAAATTCAAACATACCGCGTCAGAATCTATGGTATTCCAGCCACTATCAGACATTGTTGTAAAATTATAGTCGAACAATGTTGAATTCACCTATATTGCTTATCATATTTTAACATCTTCAATTCAGGTCTGGTGCAACTTAGTTGGTGTTTGGATGTATTTTATCGTGTGCGTGTCTCCATTAAGTTCTTTTTTTTTTGTCCTTTCTTTTTTTTTTCTTCTTTCCAAACAGGCCAGGTTTTATCAAAACCTGAAAAATGATACTTTATTAATGATTCAAAGCTACGCAAAGTCGAAACTTTATATCAAGTTAATTCGTGGTTTAGTAAACAATTTGATCTCTTCCAATTAATAATGTCTTCTCATGAATCATATGATGAGTACGCTCGCTTGTTCGCTTTAGCGTCTACTCCACTTACACCCAGTGCAGCCAATCAATATCAAACTTTGATCGTGGTGCTCTTAGCATTGTCAGGTATGTTAATCCCCTTCAATATCAATTATATTACTGAACTATACTAACCAGCTTTATAGTATTTGGATTTCTTTCGTTATCCTTCTTGGTTGATAATAAGTCGCGTTCTCCCGTCGTTCAGATACTCTACCTCTTGATCGCTTCACTTTCAATTGGTGTGGGTTCTGTTTATACTTCCAATTTCTTTGGGGTTTACATCTGATCTGATCACCTTATTCCCTATTCAATAAGATTGTTTTCATTTCGGTTACATCATGGATCGGTCATACGAATTCGTAATACGCCGATCATAAACCTAGACAATGAAAACTCAATTATTACTCCACAATTTCAATTCCTTTAGTCTCATTTATCAATTCCTTCATATGTATATTAGTAACCACCTAATGAAGATTTTTTATGTTACCTTTTTTTTTCTCAAGTTCGCTATATTTTCTGAATGGTTCCAGACACATCACAAATGCTTGAATCTTTGTAGCATATCTTCGTCCCAGTTAAACGAAAACATCATGGCTCGGAAATTGTAATTCCTTTCGAGCAAAAGGGCCTGACTTGGTTGATTCTTAGCTTTATCGTTGAACCTTGATTTTATCGTAAGAATAGAGGTGTTACTCCACTCCGGGAAAATTGTCTAGGAAGATCACTAATTAAAGATCATGTTTTTTTCTGGCTCGCTTATCATACGTTAGTATTTTTGTATGTAAACAAGGATTTGTAAATCAGGTATTGCTGTGAAAAGGGTGTGAAACCATCTTATTAAAGTTGTCTATTTTTGTGTGGCCTTGGTGTTGAATATATTCGGCCATGCTCTCAAGAAAAGGGTCATCATGAACCACTTGGAAGAGAACACAGAGAGGTTACCCAAAATCAAGATTCAAACATGGCCTTGGTAAGATTCTACGACTTTCAATTGATAATACCACTTGATTAGAGCATTTGCTGCCAATTTGAATGATATACTACCATTCTTACACCGACGTGTAAGAGCAGCGGGGAAAACTCTTCAAATAGAATGGCAAACTCAAAGATGCCACTTTTGAAGAAGAGTATGTTGTTGACTAAGTACATAAACTGTTGCAAAAAAACAAAAAAAGAGCAATATCCGGTGCGGATAGTACTAATTTGTAAGTGCACTACCAGCAGACTTTCTCTTTGATGTATTTGACAACTGGGTGAGAAAAATAAAGAGTATGCTTCGTAAATATATATATATTCACCTTCTTACCAACTTCTTCAACCTGGACAACAATAATGCAACTTCTATATCATCTTCTTGCACTTTTGCAAATCACCTTGTTGGTCGCTGCAAGAGGAAACGGAAGACCACTGGAAGATGAATACGCCAATGATGCCAACGTTTATGAATTAACGCCATCAAATTTCAATAAAGTAATTCATCAAACAAATTATACTTCCATCGTTAAATTTTATGCTCCTTGGTGTGGATACTGTCAAAAATTAACTCCTACTTACAAGAAGTTGGGTAAATTAGTTCAAAAAGATGGTAAATATGCCGTCAACGTTGCCAGTGTTAATTGTGATAAAGATTATAATAAACCATTATGTTCACAATACAAAATCAGTGGGTTTCCAACCTTATTGGTTTTTAGACCCCCTAAGTATGATGCCAACAGCAGGAGTAAGGTTTACAAGCACACTATTGAACCTTATAATGGTGAAAGAAGTCTCAAGGCCATGTATGAATACATCACCGGTCACATTAAAAATTACGTCAAAAAATTCCCTAATTTAAAGAGTGATACATTGAAAGAATGGTTGGCAGAAAACCAAGATTATAATAAAGTCATTTTAGTCACTGAATCTCAACAAATTAGTCCCTTGTATAAATCATTAGCTATTGATTTTATCAATACGCATAAATTTGGTATGTTGAACCTCAAGTCATTAAAAGGTATTGACAGTCCTAAGCTTACGCTTTCACAGGATGGCATCGAAACCGAAATTGAACTTCCATTGAAAGAAGGCGATAAATTACCTGCATTATTTAACTTTGATAAGAAAACCAATCAACTTGTTAGATTTTCTGGTACAGGTAAATTGAATGACAAAGTGAAGATTGCTGAATGGTTGGTGGAACAAAATGGCAAGAAACCATTGGAGGGTGAATTTTCCAAAAAAGAAGTCAAGAAGGCAAAGTATAGAACAGGCAAAAAAGCTAAGCAGCCCGAACATGATGAATTATAATCACAAAAACCGTCATGTTCAATAAGAATAAAAAAAGTAAATCAAAAATCTATATTTGACGTAAATAAATATAATACATAAATTATAGTCAATTCTATCTATCTTCAAATGTATCTCAGGCCTTGCCTAAATTATCCATCATATCCATAAGAGAATCTAAATCGTCTAAATTTTTGGTCTTGTCCCCGTCCTTAGGATTCGATTCCGAATCCTTTTCATCCTTGTCTTGATTCGTTGTATCAAAGTGAACAATCCAATTGGTGACCTGATCGATCAACATCTTGGAGTTAGGTACAAAATGACCACCCGGATGTTTTAAAACGTCCGAGTTCTTTTTCGATACGTCGTAAAATGACAATGCCCTATCATCACTCACCACGGTATCAAGCTCACCATATACATGAAGTAATCTGATATGTCTGTCAGATTCACCTCCATCTTTAGTGTAGTAATCATCGTAAACTGCGCTCGCCGAATTTTTTGAGGTATCAATTTTGAACCCAGAATACAACACTGCAAACTTCAAACTATCAATATTGAAAAGTTCTTTGAGTCTATGTATCAAAATTCCTCCCAACGCTGCACCTTGTGAAAATCCCACTAACCCAACTATGGGTAAATCTTTATCACTTTTATTATCTGCAGCGGCATCCTTTTCTTCTTTGGCAGAATCAGAGTCGGGTATGATGATTTGATTATGAATGTAATCATTAATGGTTTTAACGGCTTCGGTAATATCGACGGGATCCTTGTGATAATCTTTCTTGATCCACCATGCACGATTATTAGTTTCTTCATCTTCATCGGTTGGGATTACTGAGTTAAACTTGGACAATGTATCAGCTGATGGCAATTGAGCTGGAGTTAATTTGTAAGGTCCATTGAGATAGACTGATTTATACTGCAATTTTTGTAATTTCTTACGTAATGCCGATGTTTTGGCATAAAAGATTGAGGAGGATTGGGTGTATCCGTGTAAGAATAAAATTCTACCCTTGTATTGTGGTTGCTTCTTGGGTGGCATACTTGATGATGCTGCTAATAGCTTTAACTTGATTTTTGCCTGCAAATCTTATCTCTGCTCCATATCTCGTTCATTGAGATTTTTTTTAGCTTTTTTTATTTTTTATCTTCTTTTTTTCCTTTTTCTTTTAGTGTGGCAACCTACACGTCCACCAAACAAATGCTGCAAATATATACAGTAGACTCAAACTTCACAACAGCAGAGTAATTTGAAGAGCTTTTGTCATTATTGAATATGGTAAATGAATAATTTATTGATAAATCTATGCTAACGTTTTTTCTAAGTCTAAAATACTTCTAATGATTTGAATTTTGGATTTGTCTGAGTTATCACCAGCACCGTAATAATCCTTAAAGTCAGGCTTATTGGAGATTTTTTGATAGTCGGAGTCAAGTTCAATATAATGTACAACAGTACCAAATCCCAATCTATGTGCTGCTTTCACATTGATTTCACTGTCATCTACGAATGATTGTTTTGCCATGGCTTTAGAATCGGTATAATCGACATTAACATTATTCAATGTTTTATGGAAAAATTTATCCATTGGTTTACAAATAATGGGAGATTCTGAATAATCACAATAAGTCAATCCATCAAACAAATCACCTATTCCTAGGAATGAGATAACTCTGAGAGCATGCGTTTTATAAGCGTTGGTGAGAAGCCAGAAATATTCGTAGCCATGTTGTTGTCTGATTTTGATAAGTTCATCACGTAATGAGCCGCTATAGTTTAATACTGATTTCAAATCAAGTGAATCATCAACTTTGGAATTATATTCTAATGCATCTACCTGATGATTTCTAACCAAGCCTTCAAGGGCCAAACCATAAGTTGTATAATAGTTATTATGTAAGTTATGAGCGTCGTCGTCATTTAACTCAAGACTTTCCTTGAAATATTTATGAATTTTGACTTGCATCATGTCGTGAATTTTAGTTGATCTTTCATATAAGCAATTATCAATATCAAAGAAAAATATCTTCTTATTGGACAAGTGCTGCGGGAGTGGACCAAATCCATACTTCAAATTAACTTCACCATTATAACCTGGAAGTTTTGGATCTGGTGTGATTTCTGGATTAACGTATTTAAATGCAATGTTCGACTCAGCATCGGCCTTTGAATTGTGGAGATTGGCAGTGGTCATGGTACGTAAGGGTATATTGCGAAATCTATGGGAAATGGAAATCAGAGAATGAAAGAAATACGAATGTTGAAGATTACTAAAGTGATTTTTCAAAATATTCATAATTGCTTCCAATGAAGTTTAAATTCGAAGACTTTAGAATTTCCTTCTTTGATTATGACTCTTTGAGATTCGGTTGTGGTTTTTTTTTTTTTTTTTTTTTTTTTTTTTTTTGGTTTGAATTTTGGCGTGTGCGCGTGCGACTGTCTCAAAAATTCTCCACGTTTTCCGCAGATAGAATCTTCTCGCCGAGCCGCTGCAAATACATTTTTATCATGCATTTAAGGTATGACACTAAAGTTATGTACAAATGGTTATCCAAGTAAGAGTGTTTTACTAATTATAGTGAGTTGGCAAGATTATTCCTGATCGTAAAATATATCACGCCGCACAAGTCGTAAATCTTTACTGATGATATTATGAAGATAACTTAGTACGTAATATATATCAGTTGTCATACCAACAACAATATCTTTGTCATAATATTCATTTGGTTCGGAAGAAATGCGTAAGGAATGACTCAACGTATGATGTACATTATCACGAGCTTTGTTTATGGCGGTGGACAACTTGGTAAGATTTGTATGATTGACTTTCTTGATCTTGGCGTATTGGGCCCGGTTGGTGCTGCAATTATAATTTTTGCTAAATGTTTTCAGTAACTGTAAATTAGTGATAAGTAACAGATAATAAATATGAAAGATCTTGTTGATGGCAGTATGATTTTGAAGCTCAAAGTCATCGAGTAAACTTGATATGGGAAGCTCTAGTATAGTCTTGGTGACGGTTTTCACTGATGCTGAAAGGTTGACGGAAGATCCGCACTCCAAAAGAGGTTTGAGCATCAATTGCTCACCTCCATTTTTTAAAATGTTTTTTTCAACGCGTTCACATAAATTAGGGTCATGAATGTCGGTAGCGGCTTGTATTATCAATGAGACAAGGGCGTGCACAACTAAAGGTTCATTAAATTTGTCATTGAAAGCTTCATAAAGTAGTCTTAGCATATTATATCGGAGTTGAATGCCTTTAGTTCCACTAATTGATACCAGGGGTTGCTGATAAATATAAGTCTTATATAATTGATGCCAAGAACAATTCCATTGAGGTAATTCGGATTCAAAAAAGCCACTTAATCTATTGTCGCTAGCACGAAAAAATTTTTGTAGTGTATACTTCTTGAAAACGGGTCTGATGAACGTATCAATGAGGATATTTGATTCATGGCTGTTGAGATTAAAATCGGCAATTGTAAGATGGAATAAGCTAACAAGGTGGTTATCTCCGACTTTTTTCCCATCATTCATAATGAAATAGCTAAATACGAGCGATAGCCTGAGAAGTAGGAGGGAGTTATGAGTACTATATTGAACAATCTTCAATGGTATTAGTGGCGAAGATGCTTTATTATTTTTGTGGCTTTGAGACGCCAGTGACAAGGAGTCAATTACTTGGGCATCGGCGCCCAATGCTTTCATGTATTCCGATAACGATACGCTTTCATCATGATGATCCTCAACTGATTTTTCGTAATGGGCAAAGTAATCTGCTAATTTTTGCAATTGGCTCAAATCATATACTTTGAGTAAGGCATAATCTAAAAGGGACTTCAAGTTTCCTTGGAAGACGTGTTGAAGTAACCGATCAATTGAACCTTTATTTTGAGTAGCCAATGGTAGTATGGGTTGAATGTTAGAGTAACCATTGATATCGCTGAAACAATCAAGTTGATGATTCAAATGATAAACATTACCAAAGAAGTAAAACTGTCTTTTAAAAGCAAATTCTTGATGTTTATGCAAACTTTTCTTTGTTAATGATTCGACCAAGGTTCGATGGCGGTCTTTATTGAGCGAATACTTGAAGATTGACCCATTATCATTTAATTCTGACAATATAGCGGTTTTTCTAGTGACCAATTGTTGATATTCTTGCTTCATCTTGGAGTTAGATTCTTGTAAGTCACGCTCGAGTTTTTCATGGTTGAGTAATAGTCGTTCATTTTCAACTGCATCGGTTTGGAAAATAGATGGTATGTCAACTTTGAAGTCATCATCAAGATCAGCGTCACCCGTTAATCGTAGCAGATTCAAATCTCCACGTGTTATACGACCATTAGCCACCGAGGGTACAGTTGGTGTCTTTGAATTTCTTATTGAAGGTGGAGGTGACGATGTAATGAATTGGTGGTCTTGTTTGGTAGAGGTCGTTGGCGTTTTAGCCATCAGTTTGATTTTCGCTTGAGCGTTTCGATTGATCAATGATAAGATTTCATTTTCATCATCATCGCTCGAACTTTCAGAGGAAGATCCCATCACTTGGCTTGACTAGGCTATCTTTTATTTTTGATGTTTTTCTGTTGGTAAGAGGTCAACTTCCTGCCATGTCAAATAAATCAGTGGATATCGAACTGAGGTTTGATCCCATGTTGACACAAAATGCAGCGATAGAAAAGTGCTGCGGTACGGGTGTGTATTTTACAGACTACAAGAAGAAAACAGATACCCGACTATAACCGCGTTCTGGCAACACTTTCAACCGTTACTTTGACAAGAGGTTGGATAAGGTTGGTTTTGTGATGTTAACTTGATGAGGTTTGATACTTATGTGTAGGTCGATTTTCCTTGATAATTCCATTTTTGTGTGTTGTATCTCGTTGAAATGCCTTACAAAAAACATATATATATATATATATTTAAAGTGCCTTATTTAGGTACGGCTCATAGTAGAAAGTTTTAAAGCCGGAAAAGGTTACCAAAAAAAAAAAAATAAAACGAAAAGCCACACACAAAAAAAAAAAAAAAAAAAACATCTAACAATCGTAAAAAAATAACCTACGGAAAACAGAACAAGGGGAAAAGGCAAAAGAAAAAAAAAACGAAACCAGGAATAATCAAATGGGAGTGAACCAAATTGTAATACCTACCAGTTTTCTTCCAATTTAATATAGTTTTACTTTTGAACTTTACCAATCAGAGGAAACAAAAAATCCATCATCCATAATGTCATTCAATAAACTTCCCTTGGAACCATTATACGAGAAAATCGAAGAATTGAAACCTCAATTCATTGAGCGTTTAGCCAAAGCCGTTGCCATTCCATCGGTATCTGGTGATGAAAGTTTAAGATCTAAAGTGGTTGAAATGTCAGCCTTTTTAGTTAATGAATTAACTAACTTGGGATTTGAAGATATTCAATTGAAAGATTTGGGTATTCAACCACCACCAGTATCTAATCCCGAGTTGAGATTACCCCCAGTTGTATTGGCTCGTTACGGTAATGATTCATCAAAGAAAACGGTGTTGATATACGGTCATTATGATGTTCAACCAGCTTCTATCGAGGATGGTTGGGATACAGAACCTTTCAAGTTGAAGTACGATGAAGTCAAAGATGCGCTTTACGGTAGAGGATCCACTGATGATAAAGGTCCTGTATTGGGATGGTTAAATGCAATTGAAGCTCACCGTGCCTTGGATTGGGAATTACCGGTTAATTTGGTATGCTGTTTTGAAGGTATGGAAGAAAGTGGATCTTTAGGTTTGGATAAGTTGATTGCTGACGAAGCTACCAAATATTTCAAAGGTGTTGATACCGTTTGTATTAGTGATAATTACTGGTTGGGTACTACCAAACCAGTATTGACGTATGGTTTAAGAGGATGTAATTACTATCAAGTTGAAGTAAAGGGACCTGGTGCCGATTTACATAGTGGTGTTTTTGGTGGTATTATCGCCGAACCCATGACTGACTTGGTCAAAGTATTAAGTCAGTTGGTTGATAACACGGGAAAAATCTTAATCCCCGGTATTAGTGAAATGGTGGCACCAGTTACCGAAACTGAAGATGCATTATACAATGATATTGACTTTTCAGTTGAAGAATTAAATGCCGCGGCCGGTTCTGAGACTGCATTACATCAAAACAAAAAAGATATTTTAAAGCATAGATGGAGATTTCCTTCATTATCCATACATGGTATTGAAGGTGCTTTTTCGGGATCTGGTGCCAAAACTGTAATTCCCGCCAAAGTTATTGGTAAATTTTCCATTCGTACCGTACCCAACATTGAAAGTGCCAAATTGGATAAATTGGTATTGGATCACGTTAATAAATTATTTGGTGAATTAAACAGTCTTAACACCATCAAAGCAGAATTGATACATGATGGTGCCTACTGGGTATCTGATCCATTCAATGACTCATTTACTGCTGCTCTGTACGCTACTCAGCATGTTTGGAACATTAAACCTGATTTCACCAGAGAAGGTGGTTCTATCCCCATTACATTAACTTTTGAACAAGAATTGGGTACCGGTGTTTTATTGTTGCCAATGGGTAGAGGTGACGATGGGGCACACTCAATCAATGAAAAATTGAATGTATCCAATTACATCAATGGTGTTAAGACTTTGGGTAGTTACTTGCATTATTATGGTAAGTTTGACTCCAATAAGTAAATGCGGTTTTACACATAAATTATTGTTTTTTTTTTATTTCCCCCCTCCCCCCTGTTGTATATCTCCTGTTATCCATCGATGATACACTACTTCTGTAAATTGAAATCAAACTTCTACTATCTATGTCAACCATCCGATTATACTTATACAGCCTTTGTAACGTTTTGTGTGTGGTTTGGTTTTGTGATCGCAAAGAGCAGTGAAAAATTTCGCACTGCTTTTCTTTTTTTTTTTTTTTTTTTTATTCCTTCGCAGAAAATTTTTTTTTTTTGTTTCTTTTCTGTTTTGTCAAAGAGAAGAAGAAAAATGGCACCCATAATGTAAGCAAGAAGAAGAAAAAAAAGAAGAAAAATGAGATGATAATACACCTCTCTTTTCCTTTTTATCATTGATATAACAATTTTGTTTAACTTAAAATTATATATATATATATATACATATCCATTTCCTATAAGGATTCATTCATTAATAGAACTACCGGACCAGGTTTAATCCAATTCTTTCACGCTTATATACTCGGGTACTTACATCGTCCAAATCTCATACTCGATATTTTGTTGTTGCTAATCCACAATATCAACTCATTGATTTACAATTCTAACCTTTAAACTTAACCTCTGCTCAAAAATCAAAGAGAATTTCTAAGGAAAACAAAAAGACAAATTTAAGAAGATTCACAATTCTTACTACTTAATCAGCATTTACTAAAGCATCCCATTCAGAGATCTATATCTAACGATATCTTGAATCACCTTTCTCAAACTTCCAACTGCAAGGTATAAAAATTATACCATAAGATTCTTTGTTTGATATTTCTCAGACATCCCTTTATTCTTTGCGACAAGAAACCAAATTTCAAATCAATATCTTATCAAAGATAGGATTTAATCGAGTTTAAATTGCTATCCCATAGATTCAATTCTTCATTTGATTGAAAACAAAAATAAAAAAACAAAAAAATAATTGCATTGAACGGCATCGCATATTATAGAACTACGCATTTAATTTCGATTTCCACTGAATAATCAAATAAAGTCATTTGATTATTTCTAAATAAGAGTTTTCACCCTATCACTCTTTTTCCTTACATAAAAGCTTCCCCTTACAAGTCTTACTACACACTCTTTAGTTATCATGTCTGAAAATTTGAAAAGAGCTGAATCTTTATTCAATAGAATCATGAATCAGGGTTCAACTGGTACCACCAAGCCGGTTGATTCTACCACATCTGCTTCATCCAAATTAGGGCTTAATTCATACGCCAATGCGGCTGCCTCGGCGTCTTCTCAGCCTCATCATCCGCGTCATAATCATCACCATAGTCAATCCAATTCCAATTCAAATACCACTTCGTCAATACATCGATCGTCAAATGGGAATGGAGGCGGGGCTATTCCACATAGAGGACACGAGCAAGCTGGAGGTGGATCATCACTGACACTTCCTCATGGTAAGCTGCTGTATACCAAGACAAGGTCTACATCAGGTGGTGGTGGTAGTGGTGGCAACATTTTCAATGAAGCTGGTGGTCATTCGCCACTGATTGCTGCCTCTTCCTCATTTGGTACTGATGGAAGAAATCATCATAATAATCATCATCGTCATCATAGTAATAATGGTCAAAGTCATAATCAAAATCATAATCATCACCATCATACCAATAATCATAATAATAATAATCATTCCAATAATGGCAATACTCATAATCTTTCAAGTTTGGATTTACCCAAGAGGGATCCTATAAAGTCATCTCGTGATACTTTGAGTAAGATTCCCGAGCATCATCATGTATTACCTTATTGCTGGACCATATGGTATCATTCAAGAACCAAGGCTAAGCAACAACAAGATCAACAGGTAAATACATCCGTAGATGAAACCAATGATCTGACCAATACCGCTGCCGCTGCTGCTGCTGTTGATTCTTATTTGCAAACCACCAATGAGATTGAATTTAACTCAATCAGTGATTTACTGGATAAAACATCTAGTATTGGATCCCTTGAACAATTATGGTTAAGTTTATCTCTGGTTAAAAAAACTTATGAATTACCCATTGGTACTGAATTACTTTTTTTCAAGAGTGGTATTAATCCAGTTTGGGAAGATCCAATTAATGCTAAAGGTGGTAGATGGGTATTTAGATTTAGTCGTCGTACTAATACTCATCATCATCATCATCACAATCATCATCATCAAGAAACCAATGCTGAAACCGTTGCTAAAGTTAGACACAGAACCAGTCTTATTTGGGAACGATTATTAATTAAAACCATTACTGGTTCAATTATTCCACAGCTGAATTATCTGGAAGAAATTCAAGATTTATTATTGAATGATATTAGTGGATTGGTATTGAGTGTTAGAAAAGATGAGGATATTATTAGTATCTGGAATTCCAACCTTAATTTCAATAAAAAGAAGCAACAACAACAACAACAACAATTGGAAGATGGCATCAGTAGTGAAAAAACTACCAAAAAGATTCTTACATCATTTCAAGCTCGTAGAATCATTTGTGATTCAATATTACGTATCATTAGAGAATGTGATTTAATCAGTCAAGGTTCTGATTGTATTGAAACATTAGATTCTGGATCCAATGAACGTGTATCGGGGGTATCATTTGAATATAGATTACACGCTGACAATAACAATCCAGCATTACATCATTCCAATAACAACAACAACAACAACAACAACAACAACAACAACAACAATAACAACAATTCAGCTGGGGACGGTGCTGCCGTAGCCGCTGCAAATGCTGCTGTTAATAATTCATCATCAAATACTCTCAACGGCAATCGTTTCACCGGTGCAAAGAGAGATAATTGGTAAACTCGCTGTGTGTGTGTGTGTGTGTTTTTTTTTCTTTTTTTTTTTTCTTTATACACTTTCCCCCAATATTGAGGTTTAGTGTCCTGTTCATAGAATAGTATTAACAATATGCATCACAATCAGTATATATATGTAAGTTGGAGTCGCGAAGCCATTGCGGCCAAAACTGCGATACGTATCCGTATTAGGCAGTTGAGGCACGTCCTGCATGTATACACATCCTTCTTTGAAAACACGAAGAAAAAAAGTCACAAAAAACCGAAAAATGAAAAAAGAAAGAAAAAAAAAAAAAAAAAAAGGGAAGGGCAACAATTTGTAAGACTCATTTTTTGTTTTGATAAGGTTTAATTAATTGTTTTTTTTTTTTTTTTTTTTTTTTTTTGTTGTTAATGGACTTTAATTAAGTAGGTGTATTGTATTTTCATTTTTATTTTTATTTTATTAAACAAGCTTTTTTCTTTTTTTTTTTTTTTTCTTTTTCCTTCTTACAATACCATCTCATCTGCTACTACTTGAATACTTTCTGAGTGAAAACCATCTATCTTGTTGTTATTCGTGGTTGTTACTTGTCTGACTTATCAATAGAACTCAGAGGCACGGCTCGGAAATCCCCGCGAGTCATAGTTTAATTTTTGCATCACCAGAGAATTACCAAGAAGCAAAAAAAGAACCAGAGAAAAAAAAAAAAAAAAGAAAAAAAAAAAAAAAAAAAAAAAAACAAGAAAAAGAACAGGAAAAAGAAAAACGAGAAAAGTACATAATAGTATTCAGAATAGGACTAGCCGACTGTTTCCATACTCTCAATAGACTCGGTTGATTCAGTAAAAAAAACCTCGATACGTGCTTTAACCTTCCACACAAATATACTCTTTCAACTCATTTCAATCATTTCAAACTAAGGGGTGAAAACAAAGAAAAAATAACTTAACCGAAAACAAGCGTGCTACTATCCTCATTTAGATCATCACAACCATGTCACAGTCACCCAGAGTCTCCGACAGACTTGCCAGTGGACTCGAAAACTCCAGGTATTCTGATCAGCAGGAAAACTCAAAAGCATCATCCAAACATACTTTTGATGCTGGTCCCTCGATTGTTGAATTATTCCATTCAGCCAAAAAACTCTTATCCTTACAAAGTAGAGTTGAAAATCGTCAGTTAAGAAAAGATAATTTCAATACCCAAAAAACTCATTTCACTCAAAACTCATCCTCTGATAACTCCAATGACCATCCGAATATTCACAATTCAAATAACAAGGTTCTTGACTTATTGTCACCTTTATCCGTTGATGATTTGAAACAAAGCAGTCCACCTTATACCCAAAGGCTTAATAATGCCACTACTACCGCCATAACCACCACCACTACTACCACCCACTCCTCTGCATATAACAACAATGATAACAACACTAAATTCAATCAACTGCTGCGGTTCAATAATAATGCTAATAACAATACTGAAATAACTCCATCCAGTATGAATGATTCTCCACCTGTGACTCTGCTATCACTGTCAAGATCAAATGTTGACCTGTGGAGTAACTCTTCTGATACCACCACTCCCAACTCCAGCAACCATGTTAATAACAAATCATTTGATGATGAGAGTCTAGATAATACATCCAAGGTCAAACGTGAACCATCAACAATACTATCGCCCGTTCAAGCTCTTCCTTCATTACCCAATAAAAACAATACTCTTGCTCCACGCGATACTAAATCAAACGAAAGTTTAACTACGTTGAATTCATCAAAAAATCTCAAAAATACAAATTCAAATATAGCCCCTGCATCCATCGGTCCCAAATCTAATTTAACCTCATCATTATCACAACAAAAACAACAACTTCTGCAACCTCGTGAAGTATCACCACAAAATTCCAATATTTCATTTTCTGAAAACTCCAACAATAACAATATTATTAATAATGCTACAAAACATACCGAATGTCATAACTGTCATACCCTCAAAACTCCACTTTGGCGTAAAGATCCCCAAGGTAATACTTTATGTAATGCATGTGGCCTCTTTTTAAAATTACATGGTACTACTCGTCCACTCAGTTTGAAAACTGACGTGATTAAAAAGAGAAGTTCTAAACGTGCCTCCTCAAGCTCCGGCCCTGGTTCTAGTGGTGGTTCGTTTAATCCCACCATCACCACCGATTCTCCCAACTATTCTACCTCTAGTGGTGGGATCCCAATTAGACCCAATAGTCAAGGTACGGGTGCAACATTTAGTACTTCTTCTACTCCCTTCAGTCATGGTTCACTTGCTTCAGATGGACCACTGTCAATCAGTACCAGTTCATCTCGCTACAAAAATATATTAATCTTACCCAAACCGCCTACCAATTCGGCTCCCGGAGTATCTAATTCATTATCAAATTCCTCTACTCCAAGCTCAGCCAAATCTATTCCCATTCCTAATTCGGCGGGTAGTATGCCATCATCTCCGTTTAATGCTAACAATCAACAATTTAAAAGAAAGAAGTCTGACGTTAATATCCCCGGTTCTTACAATAATAATGGTGTAGGGACACCCACCAATAATGAGTTTAATTCAGGTAGTGTTGGTGGTGGTGGTGAATCATTTGGTAGAAGAATTCCATCACAATTATCAATGTCTTCAAAAAGAAATTCACTTCAATCAACTTTTTTGAATAGAAGAACTTCCATGACTAATTTATCATCTTGTAATCGCAAGAATTCATTTGTTGGATTAAGTAATTCATTCAATAATAATGGTAATGGTACTCCAACTCATTCATTAACACCCACTAATATCAGCTTATTAAATCAAAAATATTCCAATAGTAACAGTTATTTTGAAAATCCTTCGTACGCGGGTGGATCATCCTTTAATTATAGAAATGCACCTAATGGTAATCAAAATCATCATGATACCACTGGTTCTGTTTCATCTCAATCATCAAATTTAACGATTAGTAGTCATGCTCGTCATTCTTCATTTAATCAAAGACATTCATCATTTGGAATCCCTCAAGACATTAGTCAATCATCTCGTTTCAATTCTAATAATAACAATAACAATAGCAAGAATGGTAGTTTTATTAATAATACATTTAATAATGGATCTTATGCCCGTGGTGTTAATGGTGGACAATCAGCAACCTCAATGAACGTAATGGATCTTCTTCCTTCATCTTCTTCAGCATCCACCTCGGGTCAAAGGACCGTCAATTCTATGACTACACCCAATACCAATGATTCCAAATCAACCAATGTCGAAGAATCAGCCACATCTCCCGAAGTTGAATTCTTCAAATCTTATAATTTGATAACAACAATGACTCCAAACAATGGTTCCGTGATTGATGGTATGGATATTGATATAACTCCCATGGATGAAAGTTACTCCAATGATGATGGTGGTGTAGATCAACATGTAAATCACGCACTTAAATTTGCCCTGAAACCAACTAAATCAAGTTTAACCGATGGATTGAAAAATCATCATCAAAAACATACATCTGGTCATGGTGATTCGAATTTACAAAAACTGAGTTATGATATCGCCCTGTCTCAAACGGGGAATGATGAAATGGTGAATGATGAAACTAAGGATCTTGATTGGTTGAAATTTGATCTTTAAGATTTTTTCCTCTTCCTCTTATCTTCCTATTATATAACTGCTATCGTTTTTTTACTTTACTCCGTTGCTTGGATCCGGTGGATCATTGTTCATGTTACGTGGTGGGTGGTTGTTTTCATCAATTAATATTTTTTTTTTTTTTTTTTTTGTTTCCACTTTTTTTTTTCATTCTTTTTTTTTTCTTTTGGTCTTTTCAATGTTTCATTATTTATTTAGAAATTGAAGATTTATCAACTTAATACCATGACAGCTTGTACGTGAGTACTTGCAATTGTAATGTTGAAAACTACAAATGTTGAAAAGTTTAACCTTGCAACCATTCTGGTTATGCAGGACGTGCAGGACGTGCGTACGCCAAAAAAAACCCGCCCACCAAATCAGCATGTGAATTTGGCACGGTGGATCCGTACCTCTTGCCTCGTTTACCACCAACATTTTTTTTAGGAGGAAATTTTCTTAGCAAAAAAATAGCTGTCGTATAAAAAGTAGAAAAAACAAAAAAAAAAACAGACACGATGGGCATTTTTTTTTTTTTTTTTCAGATTGATTTTTTTTTTTTTTTTCGACGATTCGCTATAAAAGAAATCGATGCCCCTATAGTTGGAATTTTTCACAAACCTAATACCCTTTTTCTTTTTTTTTTTTTGGTTAGTTAATCAACAATTCAATTCAACCATGTCTGCTCCAGCCCATAATTACAAAGTCGCCGATGTTTCCTTAGCTGCCTTTGGTAGAAAGGATATCGAATTATCCGAAAATGAAATGCCAGGTTTAATGTACATCAGAAAAACCTACGGTCCATCTCAACCATTGAAAGGTGCCAGAATTGCTGGTTGTTTACACATGACCATTCAAACCGCTGTTTTGATTGAAACTTTGGTTGCTTTGGGTGCTGAAGTTACTTGGTCTTCTTGTAACATTTTCTCCACTCAAGATCATGCTGCTGCTGCCATTGCTGCTGCTGGTGTTCCAGTTTTCGCTTGGAAAGGTGAAACTGACGAAGAATACTTGTGGTGTATTGAACAACAATTATTTGCTTTCAAAGATAACAAGAAATTGAACTTGATCTTGGATGATGGTGGTGATTTAACCACTTTGGTTCATGAAAAATACCCAGAAATGTTGGAAGATTGTTTCGGTTTATCCGAAGAAACCACCACTGGTGTTCATCACTTATACAAGATGTTGAAAAACAACAAATTGAAGGTTCCTGCCATCAATGTCAATGATTCTGTTACCAAATCTAAATTCGATAACTTGTACGGTTGTCGTGAATCTTTGGTTGATGGTATCAAGAGAGCCACTGATGTTATGATTGCCGGTAAGGTTGCCGTTGTTGCTGGTTTCGGTGATGTTGGTAAAGGTTGTGCCATGGCTTTACAAGGTATGGGTGCTAGAGTTATCATTTCTGAAATTGATCCTATCAATGCTTTACAAGCTGCTGTTTCTGGTTACCAAGTTGCTCCTTTGGATGAAGTTGCTTCTATTGGTCAAATTTTCGTTACCACCACTGGTTGTCGTGATATTATCACCGGTGTTCATTTCGAACAAATGCCAGAAGATGCCATTGTTTGTAACATTGGTCACTTTGACATTGAAATTGATGTTGCTTGGTTAAAGGCCAATGCTGAATCTGTTGTCAACATTAAACCTCAAGTTGATAGATTCTTGATGAAGAATGGTCGTCACCTTGTCCTTTTGGCTGAAGGTAGATTGGTTAACTTGGGTTGTGCCACCGGTCACTCATCTTTCGTCATGTCTTGTTCTTTCTCTAACCAAGTCTTGGCTCAAATTGCTTTATTCAAGGCTGATGATGAAGAATTCAGAACTAAATTCCCTGAATTTGGTAAGAACAAAAAATTCGAAGTTGGTGTTCACTTATTACCTAAGATTTTGGATGAAACCGTTGCTAAATGTCACTTGGATCACTTGGGTGCTAAATTGACCGTTTTGTCTGATGTTCAAGCTGAATACTTGGGTATTCCAAAGGAAGGTCCATTCAAGGCTGATATTTACAGATACTAAGCTTATCGAGTTTGTTTTTGTGAATTGATAAAAATAAAAAAATCTGCCAGTGGTTATCACTTCTTTTTTTTTCCTCAAGAATTCATTATCAATATTTTCTTTTGATGATGTTTTCTTTGTATTTTAATTTTGTTTTGCATATTTGCATCAACTGCATCTAATGTCCTTTTTTTTTTTCATGAATCAAGTTATGTTTGAATGATTATTTGAATGATTGTTTGAATATTTTTTCCTTCAATTTTTCATTTTGGGATGAATGACAACTTTGTCATTCTTTTTCCAATACTTTTTTGGGGTTTCTATTCTACGTTTTTGTTTTTCCTTTTACATTTTTTCTTTCTTCTCTTTCACTTTCTTTCTCCTCTAAGTCTTTTTGTTCCATCAATATTCGACAAGAATTGATAACGGTAGATTTTTATACATCATATAATTTTAATTTTAATAAAGGTATCCTCAACGGATTTAAAAAAAAAAAAAAAAAACAGTGGTTTTTGTTGGTAAAGTTGTGATCTCAGTATACATTTTCCAACGTTGTTGTGTTGTGTTGCATACTGAAACTTGGGGACAACTGACCAGGTGGGTGGTCGTGTACTTGGTACCAAAATTTTGTTATCAAAACTCAATAGATAACGCGAGACGCGAAATACCCCATATAAAAGCCCGGCTGTAGTTTTTGGTTTGATATATTTTGCTCTTCAACTCTTCCTCTTTAAATCTACAATTTCATACATCAGACAGTATGTTGATGAATCCTTTGATGCTTTTCGGTCTCTTGGCTGGGGTGCAATCTGCATTCATCGAACAAGACCAAAATCCTCAAAAAATTCTTGCTGCGAGCATACCATCACCGCCGCCATCACCATTTTCAATGATCAACTACAAAGGTCCATCAACGTGCCCCATTGACATTCCACTTACTTGTACTAACCACACGCCCATTGATAATACGTGTTGCTTTGAAAGTCCTGGTGGAATAATGTTACAAACTCAATTTTGGGACTATTATCCACCCATTGGCGATAATCATACTTTTACACTTCATGGATTATGGCCCGATAACTGTGATGGTAGTTATGAACAATTTTGTGCTGATTCATTGAATTTACACCAAGGAGACATTTCTAAAATCATCAAGGATCAATACGGTGATGATGATTTATACGAAAAGATGCAACGAGTTTGGAAGAATTTCAATGGTAACGATGAATCATTGTGGATTCATGAATTCAATAAGCATGCCACTTGTATCAAAACATTAAGACCTCAATGCTATTTTAATGATGGTAAGAATGGATCGGAATATGATATCAAGGAACAAAATGTTTATGATTTTTTCAAAATCTCGGTTGAGTTATATGAAAAGTACCCTACTTTTGAATTTTTGGTTAATGAAGGTATTGAGCCATCTACTGAAAAAACATATACTAAAAAACAAATAAGTGATGCCTTGAGTAAAAACTTTGAAGGACATCTGGTTTTTTTTAAGTGTAACAAGTATCAAGCATTACAAGAAATTTGGTATTATCATCATTTGAAAGGTTCTATCTTACAAAATGATTTTATACCAATTGATTCATTACTTTCAAGTAGTTGCCCCAATGAAGGAATAAAGTTTATACCCAAAAATGGTGGGTTTAAACCACCACCAAATCAACCACCGAAAAAACCTAATAGTGGTTACGTTAAATTACCCGGACACCCTGGTTGCTTAATAAGTAATGGACAATGGTATCAGTATGGAACATGTGCTAGTTTCCAAGTTATTCAACTGCAATTTGGTGGATATAATTTAAAATCACTGAAGGGATATTGTGGAGTTGATGCAAATGGCATTTTAAGCTGTAATAGACAGAATCAACCACTGAGATATCAATTTCAATTCGATAAAGAAACTAAGGAGTTGGCATATGGGCTGGTTAGTGAATGGTGTTTTGATGAGCCGGGGAAACATGGGCATGGGAAGTATCAACAGGTACCCGTCAAGTTGAGTAACCTGAACGACTGCTCAAATCCCTTCAAGTTGAGAGTTACTTGAGACTTATCCCTACAGAAACTGGTTTTGTAGAAAAAAGGAAAAAAAAAAAAATAGAATAATTTACTAAGACTAAAGTATCACAATAGAGGTATTCGTTTTTTTAGAAAAAGTATTTTTATCAAATAAAAGTTTATTTATCTGCTTATCACCAAGCATAATTTTAAAAAAAAATCATTTGATAGGTTTCGCAGTAAATTAAATCTGTGTCAGTTTCCTGTTTTGTGTATTAGTTTGGTGCACGACCCACTTTCAGCTGTCAGTTTCCACTATTGAGGTGCTGATTGTTTTGGGTTGCACAATAATTTAATTTTTTTATTTGGTTATTTTCCAAATGTTTTCTCCTGGTTATAATCTTCGATGTTAGCAATACCCAGTTTGAGCTCGTAGCATGTTATTGGTGAAATTTGACTTAAATAGCGATGCACGGACGACTATTATAGGAATTTGATGATGACACTACTGTTGTTTTTTTGGTATCTTTTTATTTTCTGTTTTTCATGTGTTGCAGCATTTACGAACTTTTTTGCTGATTTTATAACTAAAAATTAAGACAAAGGCTCTTAACGGGGAAAAGTTGTTTACCCGTTATTTTTGTATCATTTGTTTTTGAATCTTTTAAGCTTTTTTTTTTCTTTCTTTTGTGGCTGCTGTTTTCTTTTTCTATTGGATGATTATTTTTATTCTACAAAGCCCAGTTTTTGGCGTTGGTCCTTGCCTTAGTCTAAAACGGCCGTCCGTAAAGTCTGCGCCGTAACAGTGAAGTAAGACCTTGTCCTTTTTGGTCTGTCACCCGTAAGTGGGATTGACATTATCAGGAGAGAGATTCAAAGCTCATTCTGGTCGTTACGTCCTTTACAAATAATAATTGAGGCGGATAAGATTAAAGAAGCACATCTAAAAATAGTAGATCAAGAAGTCAAATTAACAGAAATATGTTATTGAGTTTGCGTCACGAAAGAACGGAAAAAAAAAAAAAAAAAGGCAATCACACAAAAGGGGAACAAGAAACATCCCCCCAAAAAAAAAGAAAAGAAATTACTTTAGCTAACAAACTTTCCGTTGGTTACAGCGCCGTATTGATGAAAGGTATCTCTTAAAATAATGAAAGGCCTTATTTCTGTGTTGTGGCTGAATCCGATGAAGTTGGTGCTCCATTTACTGGCTGACTTTCATATGTGGTTGATGGCTCTGGTGCACTTTCAAGGGCGGGTTCTGAGGCATGTGGTGGTGCTGACACTGGTGAATCTGTTGGAGTAGGCTCGACCTCGGCATTCTTCTCCAAGTCTTCATCACCGACAGGTGAATCAACGCCAGCTGGTTGGCCAGGAGCCTGGGTGGAAAAGATACCACCCAAAACAAAAGTTCTCTTAGATAACAAATTGTTAAAGCCCCCAGCTTTTGACAATGGTGTTATTGTATAGTAGGATAACAACACCAATGTAGCAATTGACAAAAGCCACTCAAACAAGGAAAAAGCAATAAGTGCCTTTGACTTCCCACACCAAGAGTAATCCCAAGAGTAGTAATAGTACAGACCTGCACACGTTGCTCCTCCCACATCGCTGGCAATGATAACAAATGCAACAAACCAAAGGATAAGTAAAATCAGCTCGACCAAGATGGCCACGAAGGGAAATATAAAACCAAGTAGAATTGGAATCAAGGCAAAGGCAAGATAAATCAATGTAAATAAGGAAACAACCAATATTAACACTGATCCTCTATAGCCATAGTTGAGATCAGCGGTGACACTGGCGGCTAAACCCAAATTAATAATGGCAAATAAAGCTTGAGCACCCCTAAGACCCAATGAAATCAAACCATTGTTGATTCTGAAAGCCATGATTATTGAGCTCAATGGTTATTTAAAAGGAAAAGAAATTAAGAAAACAAAAGTCGTAAAGCTAATCAGTTCAATTGAATTGAAGGTATAGGGATCAAAAAAAAAAAAGAGAGACAATACAAAATCCAAAAATTGTGAATCTTAAGGGATATTTATACGTTATTATTCTCGTTGAGTTTACGAACATTTTTTGAGAACTGATGTATCACACATTCTGCTGCAATTATTATTATTTTCTTTTTATTTTTCTTTTTCTTTTTTTATTTTTTCAGTCACTAAAAAACCTGACAAGAAAAATAATAAAGAAAAAACAAACATACGCGGCTGAAGTCCACATAACGTTGCCCATGAAACTTTTAAATTTCTATTCTTGGTAGTGTGGAGAAATGTAAAGATGTCTTTGATTGATATTTAAGCTTTACTAGTGATGCTTTGTAATTGTTCGAGTAAGTAATCACTCAACTTGATAAGTCCAGCCCCATTACAAATGCGATATAAATTATTACTTTGATAACTACCTGGAACAATTTTCCCCTGCTCAGTTACCATCACGTACCCATAAATATTATCCACCTCCGGAATACGACCATAACGTGGTACTTCTCTAAAATCATATATTGGCATATACAGATTAGCATTGGCGCCCGCTTCCATAATGAATGTGAAATCATCTTGAATTTGATTGGATATTGTGTCATGTAATACTTCCACGAATTTTTCATTCACGTAAAAATTATTAGGATTAATATTCTTGATATTATCACAGTAACCAATGGGTAAAGCCTGAGGATTTTCACTCAAATTGAACGTATAAACACCCTTATTACCTCCCTCGTGAATATATATCTGATCGTTTAAAGCATATTTGTGATATAATCGACGGTGGTGTTGAAACTGTCTAATCGCCGATAGCGATGCCAGTGCGGAAGCAATATTGGAATGAACCCGAGGAAACCGTGCTCTGAGTAATACTGGCTTATATGATTGGAACATAATGAGTCTATTTTATGTAATGAATTTGAATGGTACCCCAATCTATCTTGATGTTATTATACTTCGTTGAGATTGCAAAATTCAGTTAAAAGAGTAGCTTTTTCGGATCAGACGAAGAAGAAAAAAAAGTATATTTGCTCAAAAAAGCCTTTCCTTTGAGGCAGAAAATTTGGTGTACGGGCTTCCTGCTGTGATATCAACAAAGTTAGATAGGATAGATAACATTAGCATGGAAGCGAAAATTTATAAACCTTACCGGATGCACCTTTGAGAGGTAAGAGAAGGCTTCAATGGATTAAGAAGAGTTCAGGTCAGGTTGTTTTTTTTTTTTTTTTTTGCAAGTATTTTGATTGTAATTTTGACTAAAATCACTCGAAAGTCAGGTTCAATACAAAAGAAGTACATTACAAAGGTAAAATGTTTAATTGAAATCATAAAAATAAACTCCAGTATTTATGGTATAAAAGAAGAAGAAGAGTAATTAAAAAGGACTTGAATAAATAGCAGATGCTTGAATGATGCTTAGTAAAACCGAACGAAAGGGGGGAAAGAGATACAACAAGGTTATAAAACTAATGAAGAAATTCTTCATTCATTGTTTCAGTGAGACGCAAGTCCTCATATTGCGGATTAAATCTCAGCAAATATATGACCATGAAACAATTGAAAGAAAAGAATATTCAGATAGATAGAAGAAAGAAAAGGTTGACAAAATAATAAAGCAGTGTCCGAAATAATAAATGAAAAGCAAACGCTCTGGTAAATAAGGGTATTTTTTGCTTAATTCCTTGAAATTAGATACTCAAGAGAGCGATAGCACCAGCCAACAAGATACCACCGAAGGGAGCAGCTTTATGGCTAGCAGCACCTTCGAAACCGGTCTCAACTGAAACAACTGGCACAGCAGAGGAAGAGGCTTCTTGTTCTTCAGATACAGACGGAACGTTAGATTCAGCAGCAACAGCTGGAGAGTTAGATTCGGCAGCAACAGGTGAAGCATTGGATTCAGCAGCAGCAGCAGTTGGAGCGTTAGATTCGGCTGCAACATTTGCAGCGTTAGATTCGGCAGAAATGGTTGAACCGCTGGATTCGGCAGCAACAGCTGGAGCGCTGGATTCGGCAGCAACAGTTGAAGCATCAGATTCGGCCGTAACGTATTCTGCAGCAACAGTTGACACTGGGACAGAAGAAGTAGAGTCGGCAGCAACAGATGAACCTGGGACAGAAGAAGATTCGATAGTATTGGTTGCCGCAGTAAAAGTGGCGGCGGTCGGGATGGTAGATTCTTCAGCAAAAGATAATACCGAAGACAATTCAGCTTTGATGGTAGCAGGGGCAGTAGTAGAGAGAGTATTGTAAATGGTGGTTTCAATGAAAATAGTTGAAGTACCTTCTTCGTTGCTTATGACAGTTGCAACCGAGGTTTCTATCGGAGTTGGGATAGGAGATGATGAGGCTGCAGTGACAACGGTTGTTGGAGCTTTAACTGCTGGTGTTGCAGGAACTGAAGAGGAAGAAGCAGTTACGACTGGATTGGTTGAGAGTGGACAGTAAGTGGTGTAAATGGTTTCATTTTCAGTTACAGTGGTTAAGCCAGTGGTGACTGGGATGGCTGTACATTTGTGGTCCTCGCAAGAGGTAATAGTAACCACTGTGGTTGCCACATTGCTTACGGTCTCGGGGACTGCAGCCAAAGTGACGGTTGAATTGGATGGTGCTGTAGAAGAAGCGGCTAAGGTAGCTGTAGAGGAAGCAGCTAAAGTAACTGTAGAGGAAGCGGGGGATCCAGAAGAAGACTCAAAAACAACGGCGGAAGAAGATAAATCATCCAAAGAAGATGCAACAAGAACTGTTGAAGCAGATGATTCATCAGAAGCAACAAGAACGGTGGAAGAAGATGGTTCAGCGGAAGCGACAACAACGGTGGAAGTAGTGGAGGAAGATTGTTCCACAGTTGAAGGAACAACAAGAGCGGTAGAAACGGAGGAGTCAGCAGACGAGGAAACTACAAGGATAGCAGACGAAGATGGATCAGCTGATGACGAAGCAGGTGTAACGGTTGTGGTGGATGGACCAGCAGATGAAGTAGCAATCGTAATTGTTGAAATAGATGCTTCAGTAGATGAAGATGAAGGTGTAACAGTGGTGGTAGATGGTTCAACGGCAGAAGAAGAGGAAGGTGTAACGGTGGTTGTTGAAGGGGCTGGTGAAACGGTACTGGTAATACATTCCTTTTTCCAACAGAAGTTAGGTAATTTGAGACTAGGAGTACCAATCTTCAACAAAACATCCAAGTCAAGTCCTAAGTTAAGAAGTCTCTTTTCCATTTCGTTTCTTTTTTGAACTTCGAGTGGGTTGTCAAATCTCTTGCTGACACTTTTAGCATTGTCGTAATCATCATCCAAGGTGTAGGCATAATCAGTCGGAAAATATTTCTTCCAAGCTGCGAGGGCTTCAGATGAGGCATTGGCACCAAACTCAAAGCTGATGTTGAAATCATCTGGTAAACAGAATAATCCATTGTGGAAAGAAGCTTCAATAACGAAAGTGGCTGACCATTGAAAAAGGTTTTTGATGCCAGCATCGGCTTCAGCACCAAACACAAGAACAGACAGTTGTTCAGGAACACCTAAACCATTTACCTTGACATTAGTGGCTTCGCCAGCGAAGGCTTTATTTAAGGCTTGAGGAGCAGCAGTTTCGAAGTTAACGGTAACTTTGTATAAGTTATTTTTAACATAGGCAACGTCAGTGACAGTAAGAGCAGCTTTTGGGACGGAAATTGAATCTCTTTTTCTTTGATCACCCCTTAAAAAAGCATCAGCTTCTTGTTCAAGTTCTCTTTTGAACAAGTCAATGTCGAGGTTCAAACTTTCATTAATACCGATTTGAAGGATAGAGTCGTCTGAAGTGGAACATTCGCCAAAGGAAGGTAAGTTTAAACTGAGAGAGAAATCAAAATACTCTTCGAAAGAAATTTTCAATGCTTGGGAAGAGGTTATGTAAGAGGAAGCCACTAAAGCGACAGTGGCTGCTTTGGATTTAGTGAAGAGCATCTTAGGTTATAGCGAAAGTGAAGATGTTGATGAATAAATAACGAGATAAAAATACAACTTTCCAGAGCAGAAGCGTCTTTATTTATAATGATGCATTTGTTGATTAGTGTGCCACTTTGAAAAGGAGTATATCATACAGAGGGAAGACACCAAAAGAGATCTCAAGTTCACCCTTCATTCTAAGAGCCGACATCTCTATTGTACAAATAAAGAAAAACAAAATCAGAGCAAATGCAAGTAAAAAACTCTTCCTAGCTCACAAAAAGTTACACAATTATCATTTATTTGGTATTGTTTTTTTTTTATGAAACAAGTCATTAGCGTGTGGATGTTCGGTGTGAAAGTGGAAAAGACAACTGCAAAATATTAAAAGAAACAGAAAAGCGTCCATAAATTGACTTTAGGTTTCGCGCTTTTACCTGCATGGCAAGGAGGCATTATTGAACACCAACCTCCAAAGAAAACCCAGAAAACTTTTAACGATAACAATCAAATTAAAGATGCCAGAGAAATAAAGAAAGGGTACTTTAATAATACAATGAAACCCGTGCTTTATTCTCAAATAGAGAAAAAGAATTGATGGGTAAATTTACTAACCCGCGTTGAGTATCTTAAATAATGCGCATTGTGGAGTATAATGACTAGATTGTCTCGCGCACGTAAAATCAACAAAGACGACTTTGTGAGAGTCTAACTGGATGATGAAGGAGGTGTACAATAATCTCAACATAGTTCGGGCGAACCGTCCGATTAAATTAAGGAGCGCAATCCGGTAAATTTGTGACTTCCGACTCGGTTTCTTTAATGTCGCACTTCCAATCTTATTAAATCTTGTCAGTATAATTATTTTAAGCGTGTCACTATGTTTATATTAGGCATGTCACTATGATAATAATAAGCAAGTCACTACGATAATAATAAGCACGTCACTATGATTAAGTTAAGCTGGCTTCTATCATCATATTAAGTATGTTACTATAATAATATTATGTATGCCACTATACTTATATCAAGCGTGTCACCATAATTATATTAAGACCGTCACGATGACTATGATAAGTGTGCCGCAATACTTACATTAAGCATGCCGCCATACTTTTAATAAGTGTACCGCTATATTTATATTAAGTGCATCGTTAAATTTATGTTAAGCATGTCACTATAACTACATCGAGTTAATCACTATGATTATACCAAGCGTGCCACTACGTTTCTATTAAGCATGCACTTAAACTTATATTAAATCTGACATCATACTTATATCAAGCATGTTACTATGATAATATTAAGGGTGTCACTATAGTTATATCAAACATGTAGCTATGATCCCATCAAGCTTGTATCTATATTTAAATTAGGCTGATCACTATATCTGTATTAAGCTTGCCACTATGATCCAATATAATATAATCTACAGATAATTTCAATATGATAATGGGGACGCGCTTAGTATAAATCTAGCTACAAGCCTGACACAAATTTATTAGCATACTTGATATAAATTTGGCGACAAGCTTAATACACATTTGATGACAAGCTTAATGTAAGTATGGTGACAAACTTAAAATAAACATGATGACAAGCTTAATATAAGTATAGAGACAAGCCTAATATAAAAATAGTGACAAGCCTAATATAATTATGGAGACAAGCTTAATATAAATATGGAGACAAGCTTAGTATAAATATAGAGACAAGCTTGACATCAATGTGATGACAAGCTTAATGTAAGTATGGTGACAAGCTTAATGTAAGTATGGTGACAAGCTTAAAATAAATATGATGACGAGCTTAATATAAGTATAGAGACAAGCCTAATATAAATACTGTGACAAGCTTAATATAAATATAGAGACAAGCTTGATATAAATATAGAGATAAACTTAATACAATGCTCGGTCCTAGCTTATTACAACAGAAGGCGCGACATTGATCAAAACGCATGGACGACATTGACAAACTTGGGTCGGAAGTTTTAAAATTTCCGTAATACGAGCATTTGATTTTACCGGAATGCGCGCCTTAATTTAATCGGACGGTTCGCCCGAACTATGTTGAAATTATTGTATTATTATATGCCTTGTTTCTTGTCGTCTCGTTGTTTTCAACAATTCAACCCTGTTTTTCTTCAATGGAACATGAGTTGACCCAGGCAACAGTCCCAAAGAATTACAAAGAAGGAAATAATCCTAACTGCTTTCGCTTTCGATAACCTTTTGTTGGAGCATAAAGATTTCTCGAAAATTTTGATACGTTCTTGTAAAACAATATTTCATTTAGAAATGGACTACTATTGTGATTTGATTCCGAGAGTATTGTAGCTTTCGTAACTTCAACAAGCCTTCAAATTTGGTTGCGAGGCTCTTAGATAAGCAAACCTACCAAAACTAAAGACTGATGCCAAAGGTACTCGTCAACTCTCTTGTAACTTTTCTGTTCACCGTTTTGTGGCACCAAGTTTTATTTTCCAACGTACATACTAATTGCTAATTTGGCGCCGAATATTTTTAACTTTAAACGAAAAATTCAGCTAATTTCAGCCTTTGATAACATGACAAATGATTCAGTTAGACCAACTCTAAATAATAAAAGAATTGGACTAGTTTAAAAATTGTAATTCTCAGTAATCCATAATAATTGGGGCCTGTGCAGTAAAGAGTTTTCCGCCAACACTACGAGCAAGTTTTCCTCTTTTCACTCTCGGCATAATCCAATGACCATCAAATCTGGGCTGCATTGCTTAAGCGTAAACTATAATATCTTCCTTGATGGTGCGCGAAATCTTGAGTGATGAGAACGAATTCTATATTTGAAAAGTTTTTGTTTTTTTTTAACCCAATTCGTAATTTGCGTTGGGGTTTCTTCACTTTCGTTGACTCTAGACGCTGCACGTCCCAAAACAGAAAAAAAGAAAAGAGCAAGAAAACAAATAATTCGCAACAATAAGGTCGCCCTATTTAACAAAGGGTCCTCCAAGTAAGAAATGCCGGGAATCTTGGTGAGTCGAAAAGACAATAAAAATCACCGCGACTTACATAACTCATATTTTTCGTTTTCATTTTCTTTTGTTATTCATTACTTTCCTCTATCCTTTTTGAAAAAAAAACCATAAGCACTGAACGGCATTCGGCTAATTTTGGCTTATTGGATTACACTATTTGATCTAGAATTTGCTCTTGATTGAATTTATATCCAAATCCCATTTTAACAAGCTGCTTGAAGCAGATGGACCTCCGAATCTAGTTTATCGGTAAAACTGACTTGTAACGTTCACTGAGACCCTATTGTCAGCTTTGCGCTAGGTACAAGCCAGCAACTGACCAGCGTCCATTGTGGGGAAAATTAGGGCTGCATCAAAAAAATTTCTTTACTACTTTCGGTTTTTTGCTTGTATCATCTTCTTGCTTTGTATTTGATCATTTACTATTGTGACCGAAGATGATCACATCCAGGAAAAATTTTTCGAAATTGAACCCTGCGACTTCATGATGATCATGGGTTGCCGATTTGAGTACATTCTTGATTGGCCCTGTAAAACGACCCCCAAATCTGAAACTCTTCAATGTATTGAAACAAGAACAACTTAGATGATTGCTGTGATTACATCTTTAGTCTACAAAGAAAAGATGAAAATTTGATAAGTTTAAACAATATTACCTTCAATAAACTTCAGCAACATAATATTTTTTTTAGAGAACAATCAATGCATCGAACAAATTTCCACTCAACAAAGATGAGTGGTTACTTTCGCTTTTTGCTCCAAACCACGCTCCATAAAATCATCATTTACAACTCATTTCGTTTCTCGCAAAATGTAATGGCGCACTATTTTATTGAACTTGGTTCTTTTTCTCGTATTTTAAATTTTTCAAGACTTTTTTCGCATTAGTTTTGAGCTCCCCTCTTCCATCTCTGGTGGCTTACAAATTGCCGAAAACAATGTACAACTTTCATTGTATGAATCGTAAAAACAAATAGAAAACATGGATTCCAATGGCTTAGTGATCTCGGAACCGTGGAGACACTAGATTTCTTACTCTACCCCGCTAAAGGGCACTTCGACTTTACACAGGAAAACAATCCTTCCAAATCAACGAGTAAGCTTTAAAGCTATGTGCCCCTCTATGATTCACCATCTTTGGTGTATCTCAAAAGCATACCAGAGTTGCTTCTAGTGGCGATACTACAAGTTGGAAAGCAAAATATGAAAACAGGTTTACAAAGCTTGATTTTCCATGGAGAAATATTTTGCAGGACTCCGTATCCTGATTTATTCCAATTATGATCAGGGCGCTTTTATCAAAAATCGAAGAAAGTATAATGGGAGAGAATCTGTCGGTTTATGCTCTTGTCATTGAACAAAGCAGAAATTCATGGATTTATACAAGAATTATTGAAGAAACCACGACCAAAAAATAAATTTGCAGCAAGGATTAATAGACTATATGCAGAATCTCTATTTCTGCTTTGACTTGCTCATTTCATACCCGCGGCACAAATTGGCTTTATTTGATGATTCGGAAATCTTAATACAAAATAGAATGGCCAAATAGCGGGATTAACTAGAACTCATCTAAATCGTTTGCTCGAATACTTTTGCTCGACTTATGTTACATTTTGACCCGTGTATTCTTACTTGAGTTTCATATGTTTTTTTTTTTTTTTTGGCACGTGCTTATATATTTCGGCTATCGTGTGTTCTATATATAACTTTGTAAGTGTATAACGCCTCATCAAATGTTTTCATTTGATTTGAATGCATTGGAATGTGAAAAGCCGTGCAATGACCTCCATGTTATTTTGTAATAAACCCTTCGCGGCTGTTTGTATCAGAGTCATCTGAGGAGTTATAAGCCACTTCAGTTGAGCCTGGGAGCAGATTTTTGTCTCCGGCAGAGACGGAAGGCTCGTCCTCATTATCTGATTCACTCAGTTCACTAAGTCCGTCTTCTTCCTCTGATGATTCCTCATCTTCTTCAGACGATTCTTCCTCAAACTCTTCGTCTTTGTTGGCAAAGAACTCATCCAAACTTTGTAATCTATAGGTTTCTTTTGGCTCATTCTTCACTTGTCTATTATGGTAGCTCAGAGAAGATAAAGCATGCAGACTTATAGCCGGAGGAGAAACCGATCTGGAAACAGAAGAAGATACCGAAGTGATGTTGCCACCTCCGCTGGATAAGTTATTGAATTTGACTGGTACTTCCTTCCTCACTGTTGAAGATGGGAGAAGTGATTCATCCGCGGTCCAATCATCTGTTTCGAAATATTCAAGCAAGGCTGAACTTACTGATTTGATGTCAGAGTTCTTTGTCCCTGTAGGTAATGACATGGTAGGATTTGGTTTAGGAACCTGTAAAAACAATGAGGCCAACTGTGATTGAGCACTCTCGGTATTTAATAAAACATGAAACATTCGCGCCCTGTCTCTGGTGTCATATGATGGGTCATACTTGGCTAAGTGTAATGCATGTTGAAACATTTTCGAGATTATATTGTCTGTCAAAAAGGCCTGGAGAGCCTCCAGATCATCATCGCGGTGTTGATTCTTGAACTCGTCAAGCTCCACTGTGAAAACTTTGGCAGCCAAAACAAGTATCTCATATCTTACTTTCTCTGGCTCTTGTGCAAACGATTTCAACAGTCTTCTTAAAATATCGGGGGCGATGGAGTTGTTAGAAGCGCCAGTAAATTCACCCACAATCCATATAATACTGGCTTTTGCTTCACTTTCCAAACCAATCGTCTCATCTTGTAAGATTAAAGAAAGCTTGTATGTTGTTTTAGTGATTTCAGCTTTTACATCTTCAGCTGTGTGTATAGAGGATTGGTTCTGCTTTTGTTGTATTAAATACCTAATAACCGTCAAAAGCTCGTTCAAAACACCACCACCAGTTACCTGAATTTGCTTAGAACACCACTTCAATATTTTTTCATTCCAATATGGAGAAATTTGAGAGCAACGACCGATAGCTTTGATCGCTTCTTTCGCGATCGTTGACTCCTGGTTTGATGCTAACGCATAGTGCTTGAGCTCACCTATTATCTGTCTTATATTATTTTCACTTGTTAAGCATGACAAAATTTTCAATTTGCAACAACCAACAGGAATACTATCCGTCGGAAAAAGATAAAACCGTTTATGATACTGACTGAAGGTCGTTTTGTCGTGGATAGAGACCATAAAAATCGTTTGCAATGCAAACAAAGTCACCTGAGAGTTAGTTGATCCAGTAGCTAGCTTGCACAATGCGGCATTGATCTTGAAATCTTTGAACACCAGAGGTGGTGCTAAGAGATAGATGGCTTTAGCTAAGCTTAAGATGACAAATTCGGAGCGAGAGTAGATGAGATTTTTCAACGAATCAAGGAATGACTCAAGGTCGTTGTCCATTGAAACGTCATAGACCGGGAATGGAATTTGTGAGTAGTTGTCTGGTAAATCTATGATTCGGTTTGATTCATTTCTTAAGTATAGCTTTGGCCTGGGAAGAAATGTTCTGCAGTATTCAATCATTATCTCTATTAAGTAGCATTGACTCCATTCATCGATTTGCGATAAGATACGTGTATAACGACGAAAGTTTCCATGTATTGGATCCCACTTTTTACGATTGCCACTGAGGTCTTCTTTGATCTTATAGAATGTTTTTATGGCGGATCCCACGACCTGTACGTCACTGTCTGAGAGCAAAGTGCACAAGTATTCGAACAACTGCTTCTTGTTGATCGCTGGAATTTCGTATGCCTTGCCGATCGCTATTGCGGTTCCACTACGCACTGATGGTGCTGGATCTCCTATAGTTCTTCGGATGCACAATGATAAAAGTGAAGAAATTTCTGGTATCCTTACGCCTGCCAAGGACCTTATTGCTGTTGCTCTGGCTAGAGGACTCTTGTCACTAAGAGTCTTTTGAATGGAATTGATTGATAATAAAGCAGTATCGGGTTGAACTTCAGCGTATCTCGTCAAATATATCAACACCAAATTCTTGATTCTCAGTTTGGGTGACGTAACATTCTTCACTACATCAGCGAAGAATTGTAAGCCGTCTTCTCCCTTGGATATTATGAGAATGACAGCTTTCATACCATTTAGTATATCCCTATCCAGTCTGGAGTTCAATAATTTCGAGATTTCTTGCAGTCTCAAGGAGCTTGGCGTATCTGTCAACCTAGAAGAGGCAGATACTGCAGCCTCAATTGTCAAGTCCTTAGCGGACTCCAACATAGATGATATTTTTGCTAAAGATTCAGTCATTGTGATTGCTTGGTAAACCTCTAGACTTCTGGGTTATTGATACTTGCATGAAATTAATTCTTTACTGATTTTTGATCCGGTGAGCAGTCAAAACTACAGTTTGAGAAAAACAAAATAATCTATCGTCGACTTCCGATTTGGGCATTCAGTGCGAGAAATTAATGAGAGAAAAATCATGTACTCAATTCATACACTATATCACTGCTTATATGTATATATATATATCCGAGGTCTTCAGCTTTTCGACAGGCTGGTTTGCTTATTGAGCTTATCTGTAGCTGTCTTCATCCTCTTCCCTAAACCAATAGTTTTACTTAAAGACACATATTTTTGAGGGAAGAATTCACCAATCGTGGATTGTGTACCTTCCGCTCTTTTACGGTTAATATCCCTCACTAAAGGAACTAAGACTTCATCGACTTTCCCTTGTGACCAATTCAAGCTAAACATCAAGAAAGATCTAATTTGGTCCAAATTTGGAATACCCCAACGAAACTCACTTGTGTCGTGATCAACCTCAGGATGTAAGTAAGCATCCCTAATCACATTGTCCGGAAACGACTCTGGCAAAAAGAGCTTACCATTTTTTATTCTATTAAGCAAAGTCTTTTTAAGACTGGAAATGTCCTTTTTATTGGGTGCCCGTTTAGTGTTCTCATCGTACCAGCCTTTGAAATTCTTCAATGAGCCAAACTCAGCTAGAATTTCCATTGCTAATACCGGACCTACACCCTTAATACCCTCAGTGTAATCACTTCCTAGAAGAAGCCCGACCTCGATCAATTTTTCTTGTGTAAGACCGATTTTTCCTTCAATGTCGCTCATAATATAGCACTCTACGTACTGCTTTTGATTGAACATGTTTTTGTAAACACGATTTCCGCCGAATAAAAAACAATCACTATCATCAGTTATAATACCATCTACCAAATTGAGCTTTAGTAATTCGGCACACTGTGCTTCGGCTTCCATAGGCCCCGTTATGTAAGGTATTCCGAATCTCTTTAGTAATTCTTGCACATCACTTACCATGTTTTGCGTGACTTCGTCGGAATCTCTCTTAGACTTCTGTAATTTTTCTTGCAATATTTGGGCATCCGTCACGCTTGTGTTCATGATCGGAATGGACCCCTGACTTTTATACTTGATCTGCGACCTAAATTGCTCGTGCTCCTCCTCCTCTACCCGGAGCTGTTCGACAAGATCGTTTTCCTCTTCTTCCTCGAAATCGTAGTCTAGAACCGCAGGTTTTCTTTCCAACTTGGGCTCAGTATTATCGCCTTGCGTCATCAACTGTGCATGATCAGTGACGGCTTGCTCTATTTTCTCAACTTCTAGTGGAGATACCTCTTGGATGTCTTCGCTCGATTCATTATCAGCCTTATCGTAATCTTCAGAATTATTTTCTTCTTGCATCAAATCTTGAGCCTCTCTCCACGTAATCAAGCCTGCCTCTTCATCCTCATCCATTTTTCTTTTGATGGGCCTTGAATTTTCCAGGAACTTTTGGATATGTGGGTTTTTTGTTTGTGATACTTCTGTATCGAACCACAGGGGCAAAGGCCGACTTTTTCGAGTCGGCAGCTTCTCTTTCTTCTCGCCAACTTGGGTATGATCTAAGTTGTTGGCTTCTGAGACGTCAGCCATTTTTGTCGCTTCGATATCATTATCCGGAAGAGTTTCCAAGTTGACATTCCTTTTTGTTTCACTTTCATAGCTACGTTCGCCAATCTTATCTTCTTTGAGAGCAGACGTATTTCTATCTATGCAACCTGCAAAAGACTCTGCACCGTCTAAAGCTTGATATCGAGGGTTTTCAGAAGCTCGGTCTTTCAGGACATCATGCATTGGTAACTGTTTATGAGTTTTCGAACCATGGGCTTCAGCGGGTTTTCCAAATAAGAGAGATTGATCGAAGCTGAACAAAAGATCTTTATTGGTATCCTCCTCGTCTTTCGAATCAGAAAACAATTCAAGATCTCGCTTACTTTCACCTGATCCAAAACTTTGCTCCTGGACTTGGAGATTACGTAGGTCTTTTTTGGACTCTTCTATTGCCTGCCGAAGCTCGAGTTCATCAAAATCAACTTGGTCGCCTTCTCGTAGCTCACCACCAGGCAGTTGCATTTCACGTGCCACGTGTGATTCATTTTCCTTAGGTAGGACTTGAGACCCGTACTGATCGTAAATGGAATCAATCATTGCTCTCTGTAAATTTTTGTCTTCTTCTGAATCTTCCTTGCCTTCTACCAGAACATCTTCCCACTCTATATCACTTTCATTATCCGAAGCCTTTGTTTGTTCGGTGGAACCATTCGTGCTCTTTCTGGACTCACCATTGATGGCTATACTTGGCTCTTCTATTTCAGCCGGATTACCCAATTCATCTAATGTAATTGGATCATGTTTACCACCCTCACTTAATGCAAGTGTCCAACCATCTTCATTTCTTACAAGAGCATACTTTCGATCCTTGTCTCCTGCAATTCTCTTGGTGACGTTTCCCACCTCCTCATTCATACCATTCACATTCATCAAGCGCTGTGTATAGAAATTTCTCTTTTGAACTTGCTGAATTTGAAATTTAGAAAAATCTAAGCTGTTGGGAAAGAGTGACTCTAACTGGTCTTTACTGAACCCCATTCTCAATCTCGAACGTAGTCTTAAATGCGACAAAACCATGTACTGTGTTGAGGTTGGCAACTGTGAAAATGCGTCCGAGGCAGGGTCAACCGTGTTTATATCAATCCCATCCACAAAGTCAAAGGAGTAATCCGAGTGTTCCTTGAACTCTTCTTCCGGCATTATGCGCGTATCTGTCTTCGACACTTTGAACTGTTTAAGTTCGGGTAAGTGATATTCATCTTTCCTGACAAATAATTTAGTCCCCTCACTATCCGCAAGCTTGTCTTGGGAACTTGTAGTTTGATGTTGGGGATTGTTGATGGGAAGATCTTCCAAGTAGATGGTCTCATCGTCAGAAGTCTTTTTCGAATTGCTATCTCTTTGTACCTGTATGGCCAAAAGACGCTGTGCAGTCTGATTAATGCTTTCTCTATGACCTTCTCGCCTTTCCCTTCGTTTGAGAATGGTATCTCTCTTTAAAGCTGGTGCCCCACCATCGAAAACAAATATTGGAAGTATACCATGATAAAGAAGCTTACATATTCTTCTGAAAAATCCCACAATGTGAGATTGGGGCAAAGCATTTCCTTCCGAGTCTCTTACAGCTTTGAGAAACTGATAAATCCAGATGGATGCATCAACTGCCATACGCTTCCGTGACAATGCCTCTAACCGCACTGGTCTTGCCGTGGGACCCAATATTTCCCAAAGTGAAGTCACCCCCATTTCAAATTGTTTGTTATATAGTCGAAGTTATTTTTATTTCATCCATTTGAAAGTATACAGTGGGTATTTTGCATCCTTCTTGTTAGAGATCTCTATCTTTGCTATTTTTTTCCTTTGCCCTCCAGCATATAATTAAAATACCGACCACTGATTATGTAATCACTACTTGGTGTATGGGCCTTCGAAGCTGCAGCATAATTTAGCTGCTAATAAATGTATTTTAAAATTTTTATTTCTCACTCCACAAATAGACATAAAGCGCTTAGCGAAACTCTGATCGAGTTGAGATAGAAGCAGCGCCATAAATCAGGAGGTACAGTGAGAAGTAATCGAAGGCATATTCCGATGAGAAAATCAGCAAGGCTTGAAAAGAGAAAAGCCATAAACTCGCTGACTGAAAATGCAAATCAGATAGAGCTGAGGAAGGACGAAAGCCCCAAAGATGCTACTACACTAGAGGCTCTACAAAAAAATGGGATTGAGTATGTTGCACCCATGTCAGACCTTCAAGAAGAATTTGAGCGAAAACATTCCTCCAAGACAAACATCGAGGTTTTTTCGGTATTGAATCCTAGACAAACACAAAACATACCTGCTAAAGAAAAGGTTACCAAATGGATGAGAACTCTTCCATATCAACAAGTGAACGGAGAATTCTGGGTCACAAATTGCTATTCAGGGTCTACTTCTACCGGAACCGAAACCGACTCTATAGATTGTGCAGAGGTTCAAGATATACAAGAGCTACAGTCAAGAAAGATTACTCGCTACGTGACGCAAATGTATTACATGGACGACCAGCCAGTCAGGGGGGGAGAGGAAGTGTATCTGCTCATTGAAGAGCAGTCTATGGATTATGATGACTTCGAGAATCAATTTGAAATGACTGATTTTCAATACACAGATCATTAGGATCTGTACAAATGCGTACTTCACTCAAATAAAGTAATTGTTTCTTTGAGAACGCATAAATTTTTATTTTTAAATAAATATATCAAGCTCGTCAACATTAAAGTTGTAAGCTCCTTCCTCAGAAAGTCCCAGGAGTTTGGGGTAAAAAGGGACTATATTGTCGCTATTATGCACATAGGCGTTATTAAAAATCTTCCAGTAAGGAGCTCTTACTTTTTTAGCTGGATGAAATAGTCCGGCCCATACATAATGAAGAGCGCTTCCATTTCCAATGATCATCCTCAAGGAATCAATACTCTCTAGAATCCGACTTATCACATGGGGTGATGTCACAAACATGTTGGGAAGAATCAAATTAAGGTAATGTATAAAAACATCATAATATCCATCATTCGTTAAACCTATGCAATTGAGGGCCATATGTCTGATTACTGCCGCAGCAGTTTGACGATGAACGAGATCTCTGTCCGTCAACGCATCTTCCAACAATGGAGTTATCGCGTACAAATAATCCTTTGTCATGTCACCCTCGATGTATTCAAACAAAAAGCTTAGTGCCTTTAATACACCGTTTTGAACATTTTTTTCAGGTATTCTGTATTCATTCATTAGCGCTGGAAGAACTGTAAAGGGTTCACATGTCTCAGCAACAATACCTATGGCAACTGCAGTACAGACTCTCAATTGACGCTCTTGAACTCTTAGATTGTTCAACAACATTGCAAGCACGTCCTGCGGACCAATTGTTTTGGCTACATATCCAAAGGTACTGTTTGCGGCTACTCTGATTCTTTTTCTGGAGCTCTTTAGCATGTCCAACAACTCAAAACAGATACGCATCCATTCTTTAGCATTTATTGTTTCGGAATTTTTCTGAGCAATCAAGCCAACCAACTTCACTGATGCTTCTTGAACCTTTTCTTGTCTATTCTTCAAAATAGGCGTCAAAGTAGGTAAAATTTGGTTTATGGAAGGGTTCTGCATCAAATACAAAGAAGTTTTGTCCACTGCGTTAATGCAAGCGTAAATGGCATTTATTATTGACCCTAAAACCTCCGGATATACCTCACCAAGAGATTCGTACAATATTAAAATGAGCTTCAGTAATATTTGTTCATCATTTTCAGAGCATAACTTTATTACAGGCGCGGTCATAGTGATCAAATCAGATGCTTGCTGTCTCACTTCAGGAGCCTTATTTTTCAAACGGTATAGAATCGTACTGATTATTGAGTTTAAATGAGGTTTCACTCGCACACCCAACTCTTTCATTACACTGCCGAAGGATTGTAAGTATACTCTGTGAGGCTCTGACTGCTCTTGAAATGCAAACAATACGCCATCTAACAATTGTGTCTCGAGCCGAGAATCTAAACCAATCAAATCGTCTTTTCCAGAATGGATCATTTTATCGATTGCTTCAAGTGCCATGCGCCTCAAGTTCTCGTTTTCGTCTTTAGTGTGAACCACAACCAACTCTAATACATCAAGAAATTCAAAGCTTTGAGCAATCAGAGACGTCGCCTTCACGACAATCTTGCTCAACGTCTGTAGATCAGAGGCCGTTCTTCTATTCCAGAAAGACTTGAAGAACGGTTTTACAATTTTAGCGTTGTAGTCTGGGAAAAAAGACTTCGAAAGTGGTAACTCGGTCAATATCGTCAAGATTGTTATCTTCATGTCATTATCTGGAGAGTTGAACTCTCTTATTATGATATTCATTAACTCTTTGGTATAGTAATTGGAATACTCAGAATAGTTGGGATCGTGATACATCAATGGAATGATCGCACCAATACACTTCAAGAAGCTTGCTAACCCTTTTCCTCTATGTTTCTTTAGGCCAACCCAAGCTGGCTCTAGTATAGCCTCGAAGGTCTCGATACCATAAGGTTTAACGCTTTCAGCTAGTTGAGCGACAGTAGCTGCTGCAATTGTACGCACTTGTAGCATCTCGTCTGTCAAAGCCGGCTTCAAGACCTCTATCAATTGGGGTAAATAAGGTAAAATTGTGTTCCCGTTACCGCTTCCAAGGAGAGCACATAATTGTTGGATGATTTTAATCCCTGTATGGCGTGCCATCCAGCTTTTTTTCGATTTTATCACAGCTTTGAGGAAAGGGAAAAAGCTGACCAATCCTAAAGTATTTGCCACTATTGCGAAAACTCTTGAAGCTATATTTCTTATGTATTCATCTACATGATCCAAATCGGGTCTCAAGTTTGAGATCATGTTGCTTATTCCAGCAGCTTTTGTCAAATTAGAAATGATCTCTCTTGCCTCAAGACGCAAAGTGAAATTTTCGTCAATCAAAAGAGGAGAAATAACGACCAAAATGTTCAGTGTATAAGGTCGAACAAGATCGTCAAGTTGAAATAGGATTCTACCTATCACCTTGACAAGTAAATGTCTCTCCTGGTTTTCCAAAGATGGCTCTAGTAAGAGTGGTAGGATTTGGTTGAATAGCAACTTTGGCCCATATTTTGTAGCCCCGTTTGTGAGCTTGCGAAGAGATATCTTACGCGAACGTAATGAGCCGTTTTTTATTTTGAATAAAAGATTCATTACTTCTAGTTCCCGTTTTTGCTCAGCCGTGAGGTCCTGGGCTTGATTTTCTTTCGATTTTATGAGCTTACCGAAATACTTCAAGTCAGTCTCTTTAAACGCAATTCCATTTATCTCTGTAGGCTGTGTTTCTATTTGTAAACTTTCATCGGACGGAGGAACGTAATACTCTGTTGGCGCTTCTGAAATGTCAGGAGCCACGTTAGGGTTTATATGTTTGTACTCCGGAGGCTGTGGGGCAAGACGATATCCTGGAGGAATAATCTTCTCTATGATGTCATTGGTCAAGGGAATCCCATTGATTATTGGAATCTTTTCCTCCGATAAACTAAGAGGGGTGATAGTAGATCGTCCTTTTAACCACTCCTCTGGGGTAACGTCCCATCTCTTCTTTCTTTTCCTCGAGAGCGGCTTTGGCGTATCCCCATTCTTTTCTTTATCTTCAATCAACTTCTTCACTCTTCTCTCGTCCCTTTCAAATTCACGTTGTTCCATCTTTTCTTTGTAAGACAAGTTACCATTGAGATCGGGGCCCCTCTCATACCTTTTCCGTTGATAGTCATCCCGAGAAATGTTGTTTTGCAATTCGAGTGTGGGTATGGAGCTATCTTCCTTGTCGTCAAGTAATATGTCCTTTTGTAGCCTATCAGGTATTGTATAGTTACCTGTAAGTGACCTCTTAGACATCGCTTTAGTTGAATGAGTTATTAAGTGGTAAGGAGCTAACAAGTATATATCTAATATCGTTTCTATAATATTAGTGCAAAGATGAGTAGTAGTGTGTCGTTCATTTTTGTGTCTATAATCTTCCATGGGTTGAAAAAAAAAAAAAAAAAAAGAACGTTACAAGCAAGAGCTTGAGTTGAGTTTGGGTTAAGTCTACAAATATAAAGCGAGATATGACTAGTCAGAATTCTGTTGTGTTACTTAATAGACTTCTATCTCTCAAAGAGAATTCTCCCTTTCTTTTGGTCCTAGACTCTCTAGCACAATCGTCATTTTACTTAATTCAAGAGTTTTCCCATAAGTTTTCTGGTAACATACTTTATTTATCTTATGAAACCTTGAATTGCCCAGGCTTTGCCAATAAGTTTCTAGATTGTACTCTGTCTTCTCAAAAAGAGATTTTTGAGTTTGTTGGTAATGAAAGCACTTCTACAAAATCCTTAGTCATAATCGATTCGCTAAACTACATCGATAACGAGAAATTGACGGATTATATCACATCTTTGATAAAACCCAACATCACTGTTCTAGGTGTATTCCATACACAGGTTCCCCAAGCACAGAATATCAACTATCCATCCTCGACAAGTCTATTGAATTACGTTGCCAGCTCGATTTTTGATGTCGAGCCGGTTCATGTGGATGATGAGGAAGCGTTAGATAATAAACACAATAAGCTACAGTTTCCCATTGGCTCTGGTCTCAATTCACTGAGCTTTAAGCTTACTCTTATAAATAGAAGAAAGTCTGGGAGATCATTAACCTATCAGTATATATTAGACACCTCACAACATACTTACGAAGTTTTCAAGAAAGACACTTCCGTGGTAGCTGAAGAGGAAGAAGCCATGTTGAAAGGCTTAACCACCTTCAATTTAACCACCAACAACAAGCAAAAACTCGCTAGAGAGCAAGTTGAGCTACCATTCATGGAAGCTCAGAGCGCACTTGGCTCCTCTGGTGGTGCCATTGTTTATGAATTCGAAAAAGATGACGACTACGATGAAGAAGATCCCTACGAAGATCCATTTTGATAAACTTGAATTTAATGCATTTCCTTCAACTTTTTATATTGGATGAAACAGTCTCAAAAATGTAATCAGTTTTGAATATCTTAGTTCAGTAAGATGACTCTCAAAATTGCAGATTCCGAACCAAAAGGTGCTCTTTAATAGCCCGAACCTTCGGACCCATCATTAGCGTAGCCAGAAAGTAGAACCTCCGGGGCAAAGGTACAAATTGAAGATGCAATAAATTCGATAAATGCAAAAAAGAAAGCCCAACGCGGGGCTCGAACCCGCAACCTTTTGATCAACTCTTAATTAAGAGTCAAATGCTCTACCGATTGAGCTAGCCAGGCTAATTTTTCAAATTTAAAAATATTGATTTATATGAAAGCTCAAAACTGCATAAAATGTTTTCAGAACTGCCGGAACCACAGGTCGCATTTTAAGACACTGCAAAGAACACCACTACAACACGGATAACTATGAATCTAACCTGGCTGTCACCGCCCTTTTTAAAAAATTAAATTTTGCATTAAAAGGAAATTTACACACCCTCCACATTTTTCATAAAGTAACAAATGAACAAGGCACCCTTACCGCTACTTCCACAGAGAGAATACTTGACATTTTTTATAAATATTACAAAAAATTGATGTCTGCTCCACCCAAGGTACCCCGGGAAAGCATAAGCGCCTTCATATCCCACTACACACCATCCCTCACTGAAGAAGAAAGAAGCGAGTTAGATCGAGCCTTCACAATCGATGAATTGCAAAATGCATTATCTTTATCCAATAAAAGTTCGGGACTGGGCATTGATGGACTTCCTTTTAGCTTTTATGACGCTACTTGGGCAACATCGGGCCGCCTTATCACCAAAGCAGCAAATGATATCCTCGAAAGACAACAACTTCCACTCACCATGAGAGAAGTTTTGATCACAATGATACCCAAAAGGGGGCCAAAATCTACCAACGTGAAAGATTTCAGGCCCATTCTGCTTATCAACACCTCAGTCCGGATAATATGTCAAGCAATCAACAAACGCTTATTGAAAGTTGCAAATAAACTAATTGGTCCTCACCAAAAAGGATTTTTGAATGAACGTCACATTGATGAAAATATTGCACAATTCAAAAATTTGTTACACCGCTCGTACCAAAACGAGAAAAGTAACAATGAGCCAGACATGCAATTCATCGAAGATGCCCAAACCACAGCTATCATTCTCATGGATTTCTCCAAAGCTTTCGATCGAGTCTCCCACCAATACATATCACAACTCCTATACCACATAGGAATCTCTGATAAATTAACAGCTACCATACTTCGTATACTCACATCGCAAACGGCTCGAATAACCATCAACAGGACTCTAAGTCCTAGTTTTCCGATCCTGGTTGGAACGATGCAAGGCAACCCATTCTCCCCTACGATTTTTATTTTGGCCATAGAACCCTTTCTTACCAAAATACAACGACTCTTATTTGGGATACAAATAAATTTGAAATATTTATCACTGATTTCATTTCAAGCCATGGCTTTTGCAGATGACGTAGTGGTTTTCACCCAAAACGACAACGACAGTCTTGCCCTTTTGTCTATTGTCATAGAATTTGAAGGGGTATCGAATAGTAAATTGAATATGGATAAATCCAAAATCTACGATTTCAACGACCACGAGGCAGATGCTCGGCACCCCATTTTGCGTTACCCTCTTCAAAACTATGAAACCGCCGATTTCAAATATTTGGGCTTTCCAAATAAGCAAATCGAATGGAATAGAGAAACACACAAAGTTATCCACATTCTTAAACAGCTGACGATTACTTCTTTCGACCTCGTTCAAAGAGCTTTGGCCATCAACAGTTACATCTTCTCCAAGTTGCCTTTTCGGGACCTTCATTCTCCCATGACTAAGGCAGACGTTAAATACTTCACTCACCAATTGTTGCCCTTCTTCACGCCTCACAAGATTAGCTTATCCAATCTCATAAAGCCACGAAGCTTTGGAGGATTTGGATTAATTGACCCATATGAGCAGCTCAAGGGACGACAAGCAAAATTTATATTCCATATACTCACCAACTCTGAGAATCCTCATTATGTGCTCTTCCGCCACAAATTACAGATGTTTACCAACATGACATGTCATGGTTTCTGTTATTCTACGGAGCAAAGTACAGTTCGAACAGTACCATGGTATACCACACTCTTGAGATATAAATATTCTGTAACGAATGCGGTAACAAGATTAGGCTCTGAAATCACGAACCACCTAGTATTCAAATCTGACATATGTCAGGTTCTCAGTGACGTGGATCGAACATACTTGGACTCATGGTTCGATGTCATACACTACCAGGTCAAACATTATGAAACCACTCACATACCCCACAACTACAGTTTACGGGACTATCAGCAAATGGTCTCTTCGATTTGTCCCAACACAGAGAATATTATTGACCTCCAACCTACTTTGTTCAAAAGTCGGAGCAAAAAAATTCAACATGAATATTGGACAAACCACACCTCTCGCCTCATCCCAGAGACGATCTCCAATTTAACCAATACCCGTCTTTCCGATTGGTACCCATTCTGGAGCTTCTTGAAAAGTCATTTTCTTTCTACGAAAATACATACGGACCACATCCAACTATTTCATCTCGGCATTGGCTTATGGAAATTTTACCAGGAACAGCGCTGTACCTTCTGTTCTTCATCATTAGCAGATCTACAACCGAATGTTTCATCTACTATTCAACCCTCAGCCATAGCTACTATACTCATAACACATATATACCTTCACTGTGATAGCACACAACACATTTGGCTTGATCTACACCTTCGCCACAACACACTGCCCACCCATCGACAATGGCCGTTATTCATCACACCTCGGTCATACACAGACAACCAAACTACCATTATCAATCGATACCATTTTATTCTAGGGCAGATTAATCTGTACCGACGATCTCAGTGGCAGGATGAAAATTCGCTTCCTGCATTGAGCGCGCAAGCTGCAAAAAACTTGGTATCATTTTATCTCTCTCGCAACAACATCTAACAGACTAGTTAGATAGAACACACTCTTCACCTCAACTCTCATTCCATCTTCACAGGCGGTTTTTGGTGAGATCTAGGTCTCATCATTCCGCCTACGCGTACATAAAGTATGTATTCTGTAGTATTTAATTGCTTAATATATATTTAGGATATCGTGAAAAAAAAAAAAAGGTTTTATCGTGAAAAAAAAAAAAAAGTTTTTGGTGAGATCTTGATCTCATCATTCCGCCTGCGCGTACATAAAGTATGTATTTTGTAGTTCGTGACTGCTTAATATATATTTAGGATATCGTGCAAAAGAAACGTATTCCATATACTCACCAATTCCGAGTATACGCATTATGTGCTTTTCCGCCACAAATTACATATGTTTACCAACATGACATGTTATGGCTTCTGTTATTCTACGGAGCAAAGTACAGTTCGAACAGTACCATGGTATACCACACTCTTGAGATATAAATATTCTGTAACGAATGCGGTAACAAGATTAGGCTCTGAAATCACGAACCACCTAGTATTCAAATCAGACATATGTCGGGGCCTCACCGAGGTGGATCGTACATATTCGGACTCATGGCTAGATGGAATACATTACGAAGCAAACATCATGAAACACGCACTCACCCCAAACTACAGTCAACTTGCCTATTATCAAATGGTCTCTTCAATTTTTCCCAAAAAAAAAAAGGAAATCAGTTTTATATCCTAACTACTGGTACATAAATTCTATATCAGCTATATATCCAATATTGCCCCTCGAATTTAAAAAAGCTACATAAAAACCATTGGAACTATTTCACGGTTTATTGGCATTTGTATGGCGTGAGATTGTTTGTCCGTCGATTGACTTCGTTGGTGTTGCTAATGGTCGAAACTCAGCATTCTAAAGGTTCTCGCCCAAGCATCTCGCTTGCGCCAATTTTCCTAGTCCATCTGGCGCAATCCCGTCACTCGCTTAATTTTGCAATATCATACTCCTTTCTTTCATTTTGTTTTAAAAAAAATTTCCAATTTTTTTTTTTTTTTTTTCAAAAGAAGGAAACTTTTTATTTTTTAAATAATAATACCAAAACCGATTATAGATCTACTACTACATCTCGAAACTAAAAAAGCTACCTGGAGTTCATTGGTTCTCCATGTGTTATTGGAACTCTTCTTTGGGCTCATATTTGTTATTCTATTGGCTTAGTTGGTGTTGCTATTCTAATACTTGTTAGTACCATACACAGACTAGGAATGTAACTTTTTTTTTTTTTTTTTTCTTTTTTCAAAACTAGGAAACTTTTCAAAAAAAAGCGAGCATAATAGTTTGAGTGTTAATACAAATCAGCCCTGACTCAAGCAAAAGAAAGCCATCTTAAATCGAATTGATTTCCAAACAGCCAACCCAGAGCTATTAAATATGAAGTAGTAAAACTCGAAGTAAGCATTCTTTTTTGGTCTTTTTTTCTTTCGATCTTACACTATTTTTTTCTTCCGATTTTGCAACTTTCCTGCACTAAATTATCCAAAAGCACAAAAGTAATATCATCAGGGTTAGTTTACTCGACGGCATTAAGCTTGACAAGGACAGTTTTGCATTGAAACTAAAAGTTATTTGCGAAGAAAAAAAAAAAATACCATGAAGCAAGGTCGACAGAGCACAGAAAATTGGAAAAAAATTGAAAAACTATTTTGATGATGGGCCGTCTTCTTGGAATCTCGTACTCTTACAACATATCGATAAAAATATTAAAAAATATATTCCTGTACCCAACAGATTATTTAATGGATGGGATTGGAAATAGGCACAAAGAAATCATCAAATAAGACTGGAGTCATCAAGCTTTCCTCCTATCATACAATTGCGTGAACCTTTTGTGCATTTTTTTCGTTTTGATATATTACTAGTCTAAGTTTACAGCTGATGAGTTTACACCGTCAATCATTTTACTTATTAGTGACAGATCACAATCAAGAGATTGCGAAATTGATTATAAATGTTGAAAGTGGCACCAACGAGCGTATATAATGACATTATTTAATCAAAAGAATTTCCAGCAAAATACGGTTAATGCAAAAACAGGGTCGATCTACCCCCGAATATGCGTATTTATGGTGAATCTAGCAACTGCTTTGAAAATTCTTGTACTGTCCATACGTCCTAAAGAGGAGATGTCAGTCAATAGTCTCTTTTTATCTTTATTTTGTGTCGATCCATTTGAAAACATTGAGAGCTGAAGCCCTAACCGCTTATAAGGGCATCCACGGCGTCTTCATCAAAAATAGAGCTACCTGATTGTAATACTTTTGCCAACATGACCAAGGATTTATCAGTGAAATCAGGCTTTTTTCTTAATTCATCTAAATCATCGGCAAAGTTTGATGCCATTAATCCAAGGAATTCATTATCCAATTGTGATTTTTCTTTAGCAACCCGCAGTTTTATTTGTTCAGCTGATTTGAGGTCATTAGAGTCAGATGCTGATGTAAATTTGATTTTGTGTATTTGTTCTTGAGTTTCATGAGATAGAAGTTCATCTTCTTTACGATATTGCAGTCTATGAAGGTCATACTGATCTTGGACATCTTGTTCTTTTTCTTCTTCAGAATCTATGTTAAGATCATCGATATTTGGTGTTTGTTTGGTTGGTGTTATGACTTTGGATTTTTGTGATTTTATGTCTTGTGTTGGTTCTTCCTCATCGGAGGATGACGATGAGCTTGAAGACGAAGATTCTGAATCAGATGAAAAGTCCTCAGTTCTTCTCTTCTTTCTTCTTCTTCTATTAGCTTTAGGGTTTCCTATTTTTTCATTGGGTATTTGAGCAGCAGCCATCGTGTATTTGTTAAGTTGGTGATAACAGTGACTAGTATTATGTTGTTCTCTTTCGTTGTCTTTTATCAGTGATAACAGGAAGAGGCAAGAGAAAAAAAAAAACAAGAGAAAAAAAGAGAAAAAGAAGAGCCTGCATATTGCTGAGGGCTGCTCATCTAGCAAAGTTCAATTACAGAACCTAAGCATAAGAAAAAAAATCAAAAAAAAAAACACATTTGGGTGCGACTTTTGCGGTACGAACATTATAGTTTAATCTATTTAAAAGTACATAATATACATACAAAGAATATGAACGAGAAAAACCTAATCTTTTCTTTGTTTCTTCAAATCCTTCTTGTTGTCCTTGGAAGGCTTTCTTTTCTTAACAATTGACGTTAAATCATTAATTGGTGCGCTTGTAGGCACGGGTTTGGAAGAAGATGAAGAAGAAGACGAAGATGAACCAAGTTGTGTTGCTGGATTAGCGAGCACTGATGCCAACGATGATGCGGGGTCAGCTTTGGAAGTAGCTTCACCCAATATTCCTTTAATCATATCCATTTGTTGAAGTTTCAACTCTTCAGCAGGATCTTTTTCTAAGTCATGATATCTCACGAGCAAATCTTTAATCAATTCAGAATTTTCTTTCTTCTTTTGAGAGTCCTCTTCATGGGAGTTTCTCAATTTAACAGAGTCAATGGCAAGTTTCATTTGATGGGCAGCTTTACTTCTCAGGTCGGGATCTTCTACGCAAAATTCCAATGCAAGAGATAACTTGTAGTGGGATTCGGAGATGAGGGAGGAATTCTTAGGATTGTAAAGTTTTAATCTTAAATCTAAGCAATTCTTTAAATCAATCGCTGACTGAGAAAAATTTTCAGATTCCAACGATACTTCACCTAGAATATCGTAAGTCTCAGCCAATTTTCGTAAAACAATAATATATTGGTTGGTAGATTCTTGACCGTCGGCGTCCAAATATGGAGGGGTGAGTTGTGATTCTAAATCTTTTAATTCTTCGGCTCTGGATTCGAAAAGGGCACGAGTAAGGTCAAGTATTTCCCATGCAACTTCAAAGTCATTCTGAGATTCTTCTTCTTCACCTTCTTCCTGCGTTGCACCTTCTTCTTCTTCGCCTTGTTCTTCTTCAGGTTGTTCTTCTTCAGGTTGTTCTTCTTCATCTTCGTTCTCCTCGATAGGAGGCCCCGAATCATCCTCATCCTCTTCCGCCAAAGGGGCAGCATCATGAAATTGGAAATTTCCATCATCTTCTTTTTCATCCAGTTTTTCCTCACTTGTAGGGTTTTTATTATTGTTGGAGGTATCTGGATTACCTCCAAATACTTCTGATCGCAACACCGCACTTTGGAAAAGTGATTTCCCATAAAGTAGTAATAAGTCAGCATCATCGGTATCATGTTCTATGTTGTACTTTTCACACGCATCGGCATATTTACCGGATGCTAGATCATATTCCTTAACCGCATATAACTTAGAACCTTCAGCAATTAGTTTGTTAATTTCTTCAGAGTATGGCATGTCTTTGAAAATGGTATGTGGTGGCCTAGTTTGGGTCTTGTCTTAAACTCACTTGTTGTCTTTGATAATCAAAGTCTGACCCGTGACCCATGAAATTTAAACCTTTGCTAGAACTGACGCGTAAGAAAAAGCCAAATTTGAACGCGAAACAACCCGCTCAAAAAATAGACCCGTACATATTACATAACAAATCCTGCACACTGATGCTATTTGCAACGCACATTACTGCATCACGCCTAAAAGATCTAAACAAGAACATCAACAGCAAAGAACAAAACACAATACACACTCATACTGTTTGATATCAATGTCAATATACTACTACCACGTCTCCCTTAATATATAATCGTTGTATTATTTTGGTTGAAACTGATTCAAATGCTAAATGAATTGACGCGCCGATTGGTAACCAAGTCATCAAAAAATCTATCAACTAACTACCGAAGTCGGCAGTATCACACAAACCTCATCTGAGCATCATCCTTGATTGTTTTAAACTTCAACGCTTTGTCCTTCTTTCACTATTGAATGTTTGTCTGATCAATCGTCTTTATTTCTTTACTATTATTCTCACTATTGTGACTAGCATCACTACCTTTCTTCTTCATTTGATATTTCTTTTCTTTTTTCTTTTTTTTTTTTCTTGTTTAGCTTGTGTATATTTTTTTTTTTTTTTTTTTTTTCAAGATCACCCTCTAGTACCTGTTCCAAACTATATTCTTTTGTCGCTACATCTTTTTTTTTTTTTTTTTTTTTTTTGTTTTGTTTTTGTTGACCAATTTTTCCCGTTGATTGTTGATTTGTGTCATTACAACACCAGCCCCCATTACTATTTACTTTAGATTAGCGTTGATTTTGGTCTGTTCATGCCTCAACTCCAAGGAAGCCATCTGATCTTGCCTTTGGCCTTTCATACACACACACACGCACAGACATATATATCCACAGAGCTTACAACCATATACTACGCTGTGTCTTGACGATTTGGTATTGTCTCTTTCTTTTAGTTCTATTCTCAAATCATTCCATTCTCCTTTTGTAATTTTTGATCACTTGATTCGTTTCTTTTTTTCTTTTTTCTTTTTCCTTCATTTGTCATTTAAACTTCGTTCTTTTATATTTGTTTTTGTTTTTTTTTTTTTTCTGTTTGTTCCCTCCCTTCAAGCACGGCATCATCTAATTGTGAAGTGTAACCCCGTCAATTTTGAAAAAAGTGCTAGCTCTTCAATTCATATAATAGTCATATAATCATGCAACGACATCTGCCAGATTCCCAATGGTTATCCAACACCAATAATATTCCTCCTTCTATTGCCGCAACTCCTCCTACCCCCCCTAGCAAAAAACCCTTAAGACGGAAACCACCTCCGGGAATCGAATCCCCAATAAGATCAACACCTCAAATTCCAACTATATCCAATTCCACTACGGTACTATCCAAACCCAGCATCACGAAAACCGTCTCCACCCCTCCTGGAAAGAACCTACCTCCGCTTCCAAATAGACCAGTTCGTGGTGTTCCATCGATTTCGACTCAATTAGCTGATCAATCTTTGGCCCATAATAATTCTTCTAAAATTATGCCATTGAAAATCAATACCTCCCCTTCACTAGATCCAGCCTACCAGGATGATAATAACATTCCTTATCTACCTCAAAATCCTGATAGTAATATAGACCCCTATAGTGACGCTTCTTATACCGATCATTATGATTCATACTTTGCCTATGAGAGCCCAAAACCAATGGGTCCCAAAGAACTACCTGGCTACATCGAAATAGATTCTCCCTTTTCCGGTAGATCCCCGTACAACCAGGGCTTGTCAATCACCCAGCGCCTACATCAGCAACACGAAGAACAACCACTTCCACCCATCCCAACACAGACTCAATGGGAGCAATCCCAACAACCACTGGCCACAACAACACCACCACAGCCACAACTGCCCCAACGACTAGCTCAGAGACCTCGATCTAACACAACTAGAAAATTTCAAAGTCTACTGCAAAAATCATCACGGTCTCCCATGGGACCAGTTGACTTGAATTCTGTAGCTTCACCAAAACCCATGGTAAATGGTGCATTCTCTTCTCCACCATACCCAACCGATGGTATTGACATTGACCTAGATATTATCGCAACTTATAATGACGAATACGACTCAGGGACAGACAAAAGCTATGAGTTTTTCAACCCCGACTTGACCCCTTCTAGAAATACCATGGCCGCCCCCAATCAATCAACTCTTTATGGATCACCATCATCAACTTCCTCATCACCTCCTGCTCGCAGATACTCTCATTCAGGCTCACCATCGAGAGTAGCCAATGGCATTCCACCTTTGAACAATGTCAGTCAATTAAGTCGACCCAAAGATTCAACTATATTAAAACCACAAAAATCGATGCCCGCATTGCGAAACGATTTAGAAGAAGAAGAAGAATATTTGGGCCATCCATCAACTTCACCCAATCGCCGACATGGCATTGCCAAGTTCAATAGTATACATAACAAGAATACACCGGCACTCACGATTCATGCAGCCCATGCCCAAGCCGCCTATTTGAGTTCACGCAACGAATATGGCTACGCGGATGGCAACAACGCTCGCTCAAGTTCTCCCAAACGATTATACGGTAGATCACCTTCACTTATATATACCAGTCCGTTTTCTGACCGTGGTAATGAAGGTGATGATGATGTTGACACGGAAATAAACACCGAAGGGAATGCTAACTGTGAAGAAAATGATGATGCTTACAATAACTACTATAGTCAGTACTATAATGATGAGTCGTATGATCAAGAAGAGGGTTATGAGAAGTCAGATCGGCCTTCACGATGGAGCTCCGTGGAGTCCAATGATACAAACAAGACAGATATCAGTGATTATTACGATAACATAAATGTCGATAGTGGTCATTTGAACTCTGCCACCACAATGCCCTCAAGCACAACTAACACCGCGGTTGATAAACTTGCTAATGATTATGGTACGCCTACTAACGCAGTGTTTGACTATTCGATTCTTCCTGACCTCCCGTCAGCGTCATCCAACGATACAAACGGTGTGAATCGACATCTTACCATGAACTCTGCTGTATCAGCCATTTCTTTTCTCAAGAACAATTTGTTACAGGAAGACAACGCCCAGTCGCCTCAGTTATTGGCTCTCACAAAAAAGAAGAAGCACGATGAATTGCCACCGATTCCCCTTGATTTACCCTCCTTACCATTTTCATCGTCGTCTTTAGTCACTCAACACTTTGCTACGTGCGAGCAAGTGTGGTCACTAAGTAGCTTGTTTGAGTGGTGCTTGAAATTGAAAATATGGCTTCATGATCTGTTCATTTCCAAAAGAGAGTTCAAAAAAGCACTAATCAAGTTGATTGTATTTCATAGACGTGATGTTCCTCTCGACCTCATCGGGCAAAATGTGGATCGCATCATTGAAGACTTACTTGAGGCTAAGGCTATATCCTATTTCTACGAGATTGACGACGAGGAGCCAGATACAAAGGATAGTGTGATAAAGGATGATGAACAAGTTCAAGGAATTATTGGAGATCCCAAGACTAATGACAATGATGATGGCAATACCATGCATAATAATGGCCTCTCTTTACCATCAAAGGATGAACCTGGTATTACAATGGATGATAATGCCTATGTTAGCGGTGTCATGATTGACTTGACGGATTGTTATTGTCGTGATGGTGATCATGGCTCCACTAACGGTCGCCGCGAGAGCAAGACTGGTGAAGATTTGAGTGAATTAAAGTTGAGGTGCTATTCATTCAATTGTAATTTGAACCGAATGATTGATCATGAGGAACAATTGAAAAATACCAATATCAACGAGATAATTTTGGGGGAGGACTGGTCATCGCATTGGAAATTGACGGCCGAAGATTTGAGGAAGTTTGATAAAAATATATCCAAAAGACAATCGCTCATTTTTGATCTTTTGCGTTACGAACAAACTTTCATACAAAGGGCCAAATGCTTCGTTGAAATTGTAGGTCCTGAATTTATCAAAATTGCCCAACTATTGGTGGGAGCTGATATTGTACTGGTAAATCGTTTTGAAGACGACGTTATCAATCCTGGCAAAGAACTAGTTGAAATTCATGAGAGAGCTCTTTTCCACCCATTGCTTCGCATTCTTGTATCCGATGGTAAATTCATTGCCAATTTGTCGGAGATTTCCTCCATCTACTATAATTGGTCCCAAGTGGTAAAGAACTCATTACTCAAATATATGAGTACGGTCCCAATGATCGAGGATCTTCTTAAATACGACTCCATTAAAAGATGGGTCGATCACAATGTGAGAAACATGAAGAAAGTGAAAGAATTGAAGGTAAATGGTCCCTTGTTGTTTATGAGTACATTCAACTCCCGTTATCAGCTGTTACCACTTCAGTTGTCTGATATTAGAAAGTCTTTTGATACTGAAGAACCAGAGTATGCTGCATTATCCAAAGCGATTGACGGTATTAAGAGATTAGGAGGTAAAGTAAATGAAATGAAAGTGCATGCCGATAACATTCACGCCTTGAAACGTGTACATAAACATTTGGTATGGAAAAGTAGCATACTCCAACCTAATATAAACTTGGGGTCTGAGAACCGAAGGTTTTTATTCCGGGGTGATTTATCCCGTAAAGGTGACTTGAAGATTAATACTTACATCAACCACATAATATTATTGGACAACTATCTATTTATCACGGAAAAGATCAAGAACCAAAGAACAGGTGGTCTCAACTATAAGGTGGTTGAAAATCCAATTCCTGTAGAATTGCTCCTCTTTGAGATCAAAGAAAATCAGTCAGTTGCGACAGCTGGAGGTATTGAAATTTCTCTCAGTAAAACTTTGGCTTTAAATTCTGTGACTAGTCCTATCTCTCCAGAATTCCCCGACGTCCATGGGGAAGATGAACCTTCATCCTTTCCCCTCAAACTTAGATATGCTGGCAGAGGGAAGCATAATGCTTTTACATTCTCAGCCAAAACCGAACGCGAAAGAATGGACTGGATTAATCACTTCATCGCTGCTAGGAGTAATCTCTGTTCAAGATTGAGGAAAACAGAGCCCTACAAGCTTAACTTAATCTCCAATACAAATTTTGCCTACGAATACAACAACCGTGTCACAAAATTACAGATCTGTGCACCTTTTGACCCGATTGAAGAAATTTCGAGTGATGCTTTTAACAGGTTATCAAAACACGGTTTTAATGGGGATGTATACTCGATGGTCAATCCCAAAAATCACATTGTGTTCAGCAAAGCCCTAAGTGTGTCTAATTTCGAATTTAGGGGCACGAACTATTATTTGGTTGGGTTGATAAATGGTGTTTATTTGAGTGATATGCAAAACAGATGGAAGAAAGTCATAAATGCAAGTGAAGTCTCTAAGATCAGTGTGGTCACGTCAATAAATTTAGTGGTACTTTTGGGTAACAAGCAATTAAGGTACTATCCTTTAGATCTGATAATTAACGTATACTATGAACGTCGTGACTCCATGAGCTCAGTCTCTTTATCAAATGAACCAGTTGCATTCTATGAGATAGGACGCCATCGTGAAATCACTATGCTATTTTACGCCAAGAAAAAGGGAAATTCGTCAGGTACAACCAATTTCAAAGTGTTGATACCTGAAACTGACAATGATGGGGTCTTTAACACGTTCAAGGTGGTGAAAAAATTCTATGTGGAGGCTGAATGCTTTGGTATTTCGATTTTTAATACATCGTTTGCAGTTCATACTCATAAGGGCTTTGAAATTCTCGAATTGGATAAGTTGATTCCAAGATCAATTCCAGATATCCCTAATATCGACTCAAGAAAAGCCGATGTGTATGGAAAACGATTACTCCAAAACAACACCAATTTATCCATGCAGACGAGTACGTCGATTACCTCATCTTCATCTCATCCAGGTATTGAAGCAATCAAAAGAGCCATGCATTCAAGTAGTATCAAACCAATGGGGATGTTCAAATTAACCAACAACTCGGAATTTTTGTTGGTTTACAATGACTATGCTATATTTACCAATAAGCATGGAAAGCTATCCAGGTTTACTATGCTTACATTTGATTTCAAAGCAAAAGCAATTGGCTTCAAGAACAACAATTTGTTTTTGGTGTGTGATGAAACTATTGAGATATGGTCAATCAGTGATTTTGTTAACGGCTCAAACAGATTAATACAGGTGATTACTGGTAAAGAAATCAGCGCGCTTGATACAGGCGATTTGTGTTTTGCGATGGCCAATCCAAAGGTCGTTGGTTTACAACTTATATTCAGACTTGATCCAGTCTCAACAGAGGTTGATTCGTTGGCATCATAGTCTTTGATTTTTTTTTTTTTTTGTCTTTTCTTAGTTTTTTTTTTTATTTCAAGCTTTTTTTTTTTTTTTCCAAATTTTTTATAGTGTTCCTTCATATGGTTCTTCTTGTCTGAATGCTATCTAATCAATAGCTTCATTGTTTTACTTTGCAACGAACAAGGACCGTACGTGTATATATCATTCAATACATCCAAAGGTCTACGCATACTTTTATGGCAACGTTTTTTTTTTTTCTTTTTTTTTGTTTTTTTCTTTCGTATTGTATTGCAAAGTCTAAATATCAGGCCGATGCAAAGTTTTACCGAGGCCTTTGTTTTTTCGGTCTAAGCTGACAGTATTTTTTCATCTATTTATTTGCTCTGGCGCTAGATTGCGGGGATCGCACCAAATTAAATTCAGTGCGAACCGAGACATCGACAAGAGAGAGGAAAAAAGAAAAAGGGGAAGCCAATTATCTCCATTTTTCTCCGAGATCTCGTCCTCCCCTTAATATACTTCTTGATAGCTACAATTTTCAATCTCTGCTTTGAATAATTTCTGCTTTGAATGAAAAGTAATTGGTTTTTTTGAGAGGAATATTTTACAATACAATAATGGTTGATTTAAATGTTAATGGCAAAGTGGCTGTCGTCACTGGTGGTACCAGAGGATTGGGATTATACGCAGCCGAGTCTTACGTTTTAAATGGCGCTTCAGTAGTGGTCATCACCTCAAGAAAGCCCAAAGCTTGTGAAGAATCAAAAGCTTATTTGGAAAAAATTGCCAAAGAAAACAATAAACATACCAAAGTCATTGCTATTCCTGCTGATCTTGCCGATGAAAAACAAGCTGAACAATTTTTCAACGAAGTGACCAAACAAGTTGAAAAAGTCGATATCTTAGTGGCCAATGCAGGTGCTTCTTGGGGTGCACCTTTGGATGATCATCCAGTCAGCGCAGTGAAGAAAATTTTGAATTTGAATGTTGCCTCTGTGTTCCATAGTATTCAATTATTTGCTCCATTATTAGAAAAATCGGCTTCTGTTGAAGATCCATCTAGAATCATTATCATGTCATCAGTTGCTTCCATTGTTTCTACTGAGCCGGTAGGTACTTATGGTTATTTGGCTTCTAAAGCTGGTGTTTCTCACTTAGGTAAAAATTTGGCCGTTCAGTTAGGTCCCAAGAACATCACGGTCAATTCTTTGGCCCCCGGATTTTTCCCAACCAAAATGTCGAGTGGCTTATTAGAAGTGGCTGGTGATATGATGATTGAAAGTAACCCGAGACATAGGTTAGGTATCAAGGAAGATTTACAAAATGCCGTGATATTTTTGAGTGCTAAACAATCCAATTACATCAATGGGGTCGTGTTACCCGTCGATGGCGGTGCACATTTGGCTGGAGCCTTTGTGCCCTCTAAATTATAAGATTTTGTTCTTTGTTTTTTAACTCTATATAACTCATTAATGCGGTCTCTTCATATTATTCTGCTTAAACATTTTAGGCCCTTATCACTATATCTTCTCTTCGCTTACCCTTAGCAATGATTGTAGTTTAAGTTTATTTGAGAGGTGTACGGATGTAACAAAACGAGAACGAGAAAAAAAAACAACAAAATCTAGAAACAATTCTAGAACGACTCATCGAATCTCAGCCTTTGATCATTTCGTGATCTTCACACAAGTACAGCTCTCATTTAATCACTAAGTAATACACTTGCTCTTTTTGACATCATACTAAGAAAAAGTTTCTTTCCAAACGATATTTTCAATCATAAACAACAGCAATACAAACAATGGGGTTAGCATCATCCAAAATATTAGACGAACTTATGGAAGGGACCAATTTCGATCGAGATGAAATCGATAGATTGAGAAAAAGATTCATGAAACTAGATAAGGATGGGAGTGGTACTATAGATAAAAATGAATTTTTGGGCATTCCAGGTATATCGTCTAATCCATTAGCCACCAGATTAATGGATGTTTTCGATGAAGATGGCAGTGGTACTATTGACTTTCAGGAATTCATCACAGGGTTATCAGCCTTTAGCGGGAAATCATCCAAAGTTGACAAGATGAAATTTGCATTTAAAATCTATGACATTGATAGAGATGGATTTATAGGAAACGGCGAATTATTCATTGTAATGAAAATGATGGTGGGTAAGAATCTACAGGATGAAGAATTGCAACAAATTGTTGATAAGACCATGATGGAAGCCGACGAAGATGGTGACGGCAAACTTAGTTTTGATGAATTTAAGAACGTGGTGGATTCCAAATCTGTCGCTAATGCCTTAACGCTTAATATGTTTTGATAATTCAACATTGAGGTAGTGTTGACAGCCGCTTCATAGCTCGACATTACTGAGGTATCAGCTTCCTACCTACCTATAAAAACGTTGAATGTGTCACTCAAGGTATTACTTATTCGTATTTATTTTAGTCTTTTATTTCAATTCTCTCCAACTCATCAGTCAAATGTCTGGTGTCTCATCACTGAAGTTGGTTGCCCTCCTTATTTGCCTTTATTTTTGTTTCTTTTAATGCCCATAAAATACCTTTCAACTTTCCTTTTGTACTTCAATATACTTTAACAGCCATACGCTACACAAGTAAACCCTTGATTCTAATTCTTTGCATAACTTATCTAGCGGTACTTTTTTTTTTAGGTCGTAAGATCGATAAGAGCGCGCTATCTTTTATCGATATTTTCTTGTATAAGGAGAGAAAACAGAAAAGCGAAATTGATGAATACAAAAGACAACATAAAGCTAGGGATACGTTCACAATACAGATTTAAAACCATACATGTTAAAAAGCGAAAATAATGTCTTCTGGCGCTTCAAGTGAGCCTGATGGTATTTTTGAATCAATTAGTCTCGGCTCCACACTTCAGCACCCAAACGCGAAGAGCGCATGGAACAAGACGCTGACCAAACCATCAATACCCATATCAGCAACGGAAGATGAAGAAGAGGAAGAAGAAGATGATGAGGAGGAACCGGACCCCACAGCGTTTCTCTCCTCTGGATCAATACCCAAGGTTAGCAATACCAAGCATAGTAACTCAAGGCAAAGTGGTAGTAGTACTGCAAACTATAAGATGCCCAAAGAGGTCTCCCCCACCCCCAATATTTCCGATCATGATTTATTTTCAAATCCTTCGAGAATCTTGTCAAAAAACAACGAGTTCCTGAGGAAAAGCTTGATTGTTGATTCAAGACAAGAGGGACATGGCTTCAACCATTCAATGTTCGATTCCTTTCAGCTCGCCAACAATCATAACATTTTCAGTTCCACCTCTTCTCATAATGCGATAGCCCACGAGAGCTCCGTCGAGCATTTAAACAAGAGAAATCAAATCTTGCAAAATGAGCTTCGAAAAAACTTGCAATCTCACAAGCACTGCCTTGAGGTGGGAAGTGACAAACTAAACAGAGTTAGGAGTATGCTTAGACAAAATTTTGCCCAGATTTCTGAGAACAACAACATACTCAAAGAGTTGTATGAGATGGAGGCTGTAGCAAATGGGGAACAAATCAATAGTCTTGAGAAATGGGACAAGAAAAGATTTAAAATTCTTGAAAAGATAAAATCAATCAAAAGCAGCGACAGCAAGCACGGAAACAAATTGAATGAGCTACTAGTCCAATCGGAGACTATAGACGATGAAATAATTGAACTAGAGCAAAAATTGTCATCTTTGAAAATCAAGAAACAGCTCTTAAACAATGAAATACAAGACACAAGTTCAGTATTGGAGAGTCGAACCTCGAAATACGTAAATCTTTTTAAAGATCTAGAGCGACAAGGACAAGATGTCATTCTCCAAATATTAGAGCCCCACTTACTTCCAGATAAAGAAAAACTAATCAAAAAAGTTCCCGTTAATGTAAAGTTCAAGAGAAATCCGGAAATCAACTTTGAAAGAAACCTGCAGGATGGAGTACTGGGTAAGGGAAGGGCCACTGAAGGCACCGACTCAAAGAACTCAAGTACACATGTAAGGTCTGAGATCAATTATTCGGATGAAAGTCACGGGCCTCAACAAATTGGTATGCAACCGTTCATCATACCCGAAGATGAGATTACCTCAGTTTTGAAAACAGATCAAACCTCATCGAATCATGACAAAGGACTTTCTCCTTATGAAAGCGGATTTGCGAAAGGTTCGGAAAAATCACATTTGGTGAAAATGCACATCAAGACCCTTGTGGAAAACCTTCTCAAGGCCAAGAGGACACCGGATGATGCTCAACTAGTAGGGCGGCAAAATAGTTCTGTCCAGGTGGATGATTTAGAAAATACCGTGTTCGAAAAGATCGATTTAGAACTGATCGTCGATTACTTATTACGTAAAGGCGAGTCGTTAGAGGTTTTGATTATTGAAACCTCTAGAAAGGCTTCCAATTGTCATATTTATGGCTTAATATGGCAAAATATTATCGACGTACTCAAATATGAAGAGTCTCAGATTTTTGATTTCATGGCTACATCTCTGGCGACAAAAGACCAAACAGATGTCAAAATTTCCTCTATGCTTCTATCAACCATTTTAGACGTTAAATCCTCTTTGAGTGGCCTGATGAAAGAATTGCTACACATTACTAACTTTAGCCCCAATTCGTCAGTAGAGGAACTTGCGATATACACAGTGCTTGAAAATGAAACAAGCTCAATTTACTATGCCTATACTTTGATAAATAAGGGGTTTGTTGATGAAAATATATTACAGGACTTTCGATCAATTGGCTTCCATAATCTTGATAAGCTTACCGTTGGTCATGATCAAACGTCATATCCAGAAGCCGCATACAAATCTCGACTGGATAGTGGGGTTAGTATCACGCCTGTTTCAAGCTCAAGTACTGACTTATCAATGAGTCAGAACCGCGCTCCGCTAAAATCACCTGTTGAGCCAAATTTGGGGAAACTTAGACCAACAACCACTACTACTAAATCGAATTTTCTCTCTACGGACGCTGCGAACTTCTCAAACGAAAAACAGCAGCGTACAAGCGTGACTACAAACTTGTCCGACATTGTGAATAAGCAAGTGAAAAATGATTGAACTTTATTTAGCTCATAATAATACAAAAGTCTGGTTTCTAAATTATTTTTTCTTTTTTTTTTCACAACAAATTAGTAATACTTAATCAATTTCTGCTACTAAATCGTACAACTGAACAACGTGTAAAGTTTTATTAACTCTGCCTATATAGAGAACTGGCTGCTAAAGGTTACCTTATCGTTGCGAGGCGGGAGGTGGAGGAGGTGGAGGAGGAGGGCGCGATGCGGGAGGGGGTAATGGTGGCTTTGGTCCCTTTCTTTTCTTGTTACTGGGCATAAAAATGCTTGAGGTCCTGTTAGGAGGCGGCACTGACCCCGAGTTAGATGGCTTGTAGTGATTCTTGGGATTATCGTGCCAATTCTTCGAGCTTGCCCGATGATAGCTTTTGTTGGGATGAAAGTCTCTGTTCTTATAACCCTTGGTGTTAGAATTTTTTTTACTGGAAGATGGTTCTTCGTTACTAGTGCCTTCAACGGACTGGCCCTTGTGATTTCGGGGTCCTGGTGGTAGTTTATATGCCGAGCTTTGTGATGAGCCAGAGGAAGAAGGAATAGCTGGATTATCGCTTGGGCCGGCCTGGTTCGAGGAAACTGATGGCCTTCTCTTTACTGGTTCGGTGTCGGAAAAGATGCTGCTGCGCTTACGCCCGGATCCTTCATTTTCGACGCTGCGAGGTAGTTGGACAGGCTGCTGATCTTTACGAGAGTATTTTTCACTATGTGTAGCTTGGACTTGACCAGGTTGTTGGAAAAAGCCAGGAGATGCCACAGTTATAGCCTCACGAGAAGAAGCATCAGCTAAAAGCTGAGCCCAAACTTTATTTCTGGCAAGTGAGTCTCTGTTTCCAAGTATCCATAAGGATGCTCTGGCACGAGTAAGTGCCACATTCATACGGCGAACATCACTCAAAAATCCAACATTTCCTGATTCACTTGCCCTGACACAAGACATAATGATAATTTCCTTTTCTTGACCTTGAAAACCATCCACAGTGTTGAAATCAATCTCGTTCAAAATACCGAACCCAAATTTGTTTCTAAAGACCTCTTTGAGTACCTTAATTTGTTGTTTATAGGGGGAAATGATACCGATCCTGCCCTTGAACTTATCTTCCGGCAATATTTTCATGAGGTTTTCAACCAACTCTAATGTAACTCTAGCTTCGTGAACGTTGAATAATGATCTAGTCAAATCGTGCTTCTGATGCTTACCAACGATATCAAAAAATCTGTATGGTGAGAGAGGAAATTCTGAGTGCCATGGTCTGGTGTTCTGCTCAAGCATATTTGGTCCATCATGTAACATCGAATTGTAAAATGCTTTACTAGGGAACCTAGATATTTCCGGATGCATACGATACTGAACGTCCAAAAGATAAATGGAATCTGGGTGATTTTTTTGCATTCTCACAAACAAGCTCTGCTCGTAATTAAAAGCGGCAGCAGCTTGAGACAAAACCGTAGGTGGCAATTGGTTGGGATCTCCGACCATTACACACTTTTTGCAACCATATCTCAATGGAATCATGGCCGATAGCTCTACACTCTGACATGCTTCATCAATAATGACCTGGTCAAAATTTATCGATAAGCTGGCCAAGAAGTCATGGGCAGAACCTGACAATGTTGAGCAGATAACTTGGGCAGAATTGAGAATCTTAGCTTGTAATTGTCTTCTTTCAATTTCTCTAGTACGATATGCGATGGACGCATTCTCTCTTTGTTCATCGAGCTTCTTTGCTAACTCATTCCGCTTCTTGTTGACTTCTCTTAGCTTTGATTCCAATTCCAGAATCTGGGTTTCTTTCAAGCCAGGTTGGCTTAAATCTTCTCTATACTTGTCCCTCAAAGTGATGCACTTGGTATGTTCTGTTCTAATATTTGGATCTATCATAGAATCACCAGCTTTTGCCTTCAATTGCTGTTCAATTAATTCCTCCAAAGTTAGGTCCCTCACAGCCGAGTTAATAGCATCACTCCTTCCCAAGCGCACAACCTTTGGGCTCATACTTGCCCCATCAGAGTTCTTCACCCCTGCTCTCAAACGCAACACCAACTCATCAACAGCAGCATTACTCGGGGCACATATCAAAACTTTGGGCCCCTTATTTTCTTCCGAGGCACTTTTGATCAGATTGGTTGTATCGGGTAATGCTATGGCGTTCGTTTTCTCTTTAGACAAAGTGTATCCAACAATGCCTAAAATTGTTTTGGTTTTACCGGTACCTGGAGGTCCCTGGATTAAAGAAAACCCATCGCTATTAGACGATCCAATAATGGCTCGAGCCTGAGACTCGTTGACTCCATGCAGAGAGACGACGTGGTGTGTCTCCTCTTCACTGATTTGACTAGGACTAGCTGGTTGTCCCCGGAGAATTTCGTCTCCCAAATCATAATATTGCAACCCTTTCAAAGAGGAATACTCCCTTTCTATTGTGACCATTTGCATCACACGCATACCTAGAACAATTGACTTTGGGGTCAAAATTCCCATCATGGATCCTTGAGGAAATACTCTCAACGTGATATCACAATAGTCTGCGTTGGCATATTTGATTTCTCTAACCTTAGCTAAGCATGTTTGCGAATTGGTTGATTTCAAAAAATTAGCAGCCTCGTTTGCTGATGAAAAATGGGATGATTCTGCATGTCCAAGTACCAAAAGGTCAGTCTCACCAATTTTTCTGTCAGAGATATCTTTCTTTTTGATAGAGGCATAAACATCGAAGAATCCATCACAACTAGCTCTACTACCGACAAGAAGCTCGAACGGTGGCTCTTGGTGAGTGGCTTTCGCTGATTGAATCCCTTGCCAACACTCTAACATCAACAACGGCTCAATGGACTTGACGTAGTCTTTAAAATCATCATAACGGTCCTTGATATTCTTGTAGCAGTCTCTCTCCGGGCTAGGATACTCACTAGTGGAGTTAAAATTCCACTTCAAGATGGTAGTGTAAAGCGGTTTCAAGTTTACATTGAGCCTGAGCCTCATGTATTCTTCCCGCTTACGCTGATCGTTGGCCCTCTTATTCTGTCCGCTCTTTTGAATTGGCTTCCCATGTATGTCAACTTCGACAATCTTGGATTTCTTCTTTTTGTCGACGAATAAATCTGAGATATCAACGTTGTCTTCTTCAGCTTCTTCTTCAGAACTCTCTGAATCACGTCTTTTTCTTCTTGTGGCATTCAACGACCTTCCTATTGCCGCGGCTGCTTTTGAGTTGAAACCCGCAGGTCTTGGGGCTGCTGGGGCAACAGGGGGGATCGGACTAGGAGAGCCAGTCCTATTTGATTTCAATTCTTGCCTAATGGCTTCCAAACTAGTGGATTTGTAATCTTTCAGAACTGGTGGTGGTGCGACAGGAGCCTCCTTTGTAACAACACCAAATCTACTCAAAGTTTGTTGCTTGACTGGTTTGATGTGAGTCTGGTACTTGTATTGTGCCTGTTGACTTGTTTGTGCCAGATCATTCGATTCCGGTTGCTTGGAGCTGGATCTGCCTCGGCGAGCTTCCGCTACTATTTGGTCCACAAGATTTTTGTCAAATTCACTGGCCTTCGATAAAATGTCCATCTGTTGTTGATCATTGAGCTTGTTGTTGAACTTTTTGGAACGAGCACCGAACTTGACAAAAGTCGTGATGAATTCTTTATCTATTGTAAAATTTAGATCTTTGGCTAAGCTAAACCCTTTGAATACTAAATCAACACAGGAGCTCAATAATGAGGTGTCACCTAGTCTTAACCAAACAATCACGTAATGAAATGCTTTCATGAAGACATCAAATAAGGCGACGGCTCTCGAATTGGAAGAATCGTTTCCCAATACGTTCAGGATAATTCTGAAGGCATCGAGAAGAATATGACTCACATCCAAAGTATCACGGGTGAATTCGATAAGCTCATTCAAATGGTAATGACTAGCCCAGACTAAAGTTGTTTTATAAACCATGATAAGAAAAGACCAACTTTCTTTCCAAAGTTGTTCTATTTCGTTCTTGCAATCGTCCACTGATTGGATTGTAAGAATACCTTTAAGTGGGTTAGCCAAAGCGTTTATGATATCCATCAACATTCTAATGGTTTTCGGACATGGCTCAAACACAGACAAATTTGTTAATATATTCATATTTTCGTTGATAGCAGTTAAAGTTGATTTCAAATTGAATTTAAGGAGGCCATCAATAGCTTCAAATCTACCAGCAGCATCGAACACTTGATACAAGATGTTGACCGAGACCTGATTCACATAGGGAGAAAATAAACAAGAGCAGAAACTTATAGCTGTCTCTTTGTCCGTGAATAACCTCTTCAACACTTCAGGGTCGGCAAGCCCTACCTTGTCTAGTACATTACTAAGACATTTGAGTATGAGCTCGGCGTTTTTGTTGTGTTCGTTGATAGCATCCATTTTTTCTTTGGTATGAGTCTGGTTTTTCTTCTCTGAAAACTTGATAATACTTGACGTATTTTTCAAGGACTTGACTAGCTCTCTAATCAAGTGAGGATACGAGTAAATTGACAGTTTAGATAAAGCGTCCCACAAAAGAGGAAATGTATCGAAAGAAGCAGGAACTTTATCACTTGATTGCTTCAATATGCTAGAGTTATGTGCTAAGCTGATGATATCATAAGATAGACATCTAGCTATTAACGCTATGCAGTCATTAGAAACACTCGTTTCTTGTTGTGTGTTCGACGAAATTTTAGTAGCCAATGAAACTATATATACGGCCTGATTATCAACAGCAGCTCTTGCGTCCCTTCTCTTTAAAATGTTAACAGAGAAAGATGCATCGTGGAAGTCAATTTTGTCTTCATCAAGATCATAACATTTGAGCAAAAGTTCACATGCTATCTTATTTAGAGACGTATTGCTTTTGTTTGGCGATCCGGTATCGCGTGACTCTGTATCGCGTCTTTGAGCAGCTTTCATGAAGAATGTTGAAATCCTTACCGCAGCGGTTTGTTTTTGAGATGATTTGAGCGATTCAACAAATGGGATTGTCCAGGTCAATAATTCTGATTGATCATTGAGGTCGTTCTCTAATAACATCTTAGAATAGAAAAAATTCAGAAAAATTGAGCTTAGGATGGCACCGAAATGAAGCGACCCTGTGTGGTTCCAGAACGACTGTCCTAAAATTGATAGTATGGTGGTGAATGCTTTCAAAATGGAAGGGAGCGGTTTGTTTTGCATGGCCATGATGTTATTGAAAAGTACTTTCATGAGATCAAAGTAATTAATGTCTCTGAGTTTTCTCATTAGATGTATGTCTCTCGGTTGATTGAACTTGAAGAAGGCTGCTTCATCACAGAACAAAAGCAACATATTCAAAGTTTCCCAAAACTTGATACAAAACTCGTCATTGAAATACTTAGCATCCTGAATTTTGTAGAAATAGATATTGAACTCATCACGTACCATCTCGTCAATCTCTTTACCTTTATAAGAGAACCCTTTCTGTTCTAGAATATGAAAACAAGAAGCGGCCCACTTTTTTTGGTTTGGGTTACCTTCGAATTGCAAAAATATAAGCCCGGGATAAAGTGTTTTAGGATGCAAATGATGGACGCCGAGAAAGGCATCCTGTCCCGATGTGAACAAAGCGGCAGTTGAGCGCAGGTTTCTTAAAATAGATGGTCCCATGAGACACTCATGGATCGCATTGATGCTTTTTTTTGGAATATTTTCTAATGGCTGCTTGGCATCGGATATTAAAGTGTGTAGTGTTTGGTCTAGTCTTAAGGATTGCCAGGAATATATGACATTGAGAAAGCTTTCGAAATTAGGAATTCCAAGCTCTCGTTCAATAGTAAATTTTTGGCGTAAATCCGAAATAGCCCTATTCAAATGATATATGCAATCTTCACAGGCTTCCAAACTTTGGACTAATTGTTGATCGATGTATTTGACATCGTCATTTTTCACACCAGCGAAAGAAAATACAATCAAAAATTGCTTAGAAATCGGATACATGAACTTATCACAAAAAAAATGGTGCCCGGGACAGTTAGCACGGAGATACTTCACGCATTTGATCATCGCTTCATTGTGTACCGCTTCTGTTCCAGGGGCTTTATCAGCGGCAGCTATGGCAGCGATAGTGCTCTCATAGTCAGCTGGTACCTTTATACTAGCCTCATTATTCATTTTTGAAACGTATTACAGAAATTCACTGTTAGCGAAGCTCGACGCAGTAAAGCTATCGCTCGTTGTTAGATATTTAAACAATGTTTGAAAAGAGTAAGTGAATGAAATGATAGTATTTGCTTTTCTAAGTTCGCTTTTTCTATCTCTTTTTGTGACGGCCATCAGAAGAAAAAAAAAAGTTTGAGACGCGACAGCTTTGATCTGATTTTTTTTACCTCAGATTAGTGCAATTTGATCTGATGAGAAATTCTAAAATTAATGATACATGATTACATAAGAACTATGTCTATATTTAATGCTTCCGAAGCTACAATCCAGTCTTCCCCTGTGTCCCAGCACCTTTGCATGATTTTCAAACTCTTTTTTGCACTCAGGTTACCGCTCTGAGCTAAGCGAGAAAATCTGTCAGCGAATAGCGACCGTTTTTCTGAATTTAGCGATTCACATCCAGCACAGAATAAACAAAAGATTGAGCATAATTCGGCAGAGCTAAGTGAAACAATTTCAATTTCAAGGATGTCACCAATACTATTGGATATACTCTGAACTAGTTTAGATTCTCGGGGGAGTTTAAGAACTCGACGGTAGAGATTTAAAATGGCCATGTCGCAGAACATCTTATTGGTACATCTCAATATGTTATCTTGTTGTATCAAGTCATTCAAGTTTTGCTTGAACTTGTGGGTGCTCCCCGATTTGTAGCGTTTTATGGTATTGGTACCAATTATATGATCCAATTGTGCTTGTCTTCTTGTCTCACCGCTTTCAAAAATTTGAACGATGTTCTCTTTCAAAGTTAGAGCCTTGGATATTATTGATATTGGCAATGTGCCGTTGTTGTTATCAGAATGCTCCGAGTAGTCATTAGTTTCCCGAATGAGCAAGGCAATATCTGCAAATTGTGGTAAAAATTTTACGTCAAACCCCAATAGGTAATCAATATCTTTTTTGGGGTCATTTGACACATCAGTTTCATTCAAGTCATTGTACTCCAATATTCCCAAGCTTTCAATTCGATCGCTTTTTGCGCAACCCGTCAAATACTTATGAGGATTCTTAGTACTTGATAAAGCGCCCATAATATCAACGTAAGAAAACCATCTCATAAGAAAGAAGGCAATGTCGCTTTCACTTCTCGAGTTACCGAGATTTCGTCTATGCGACTCACTTTCATTGGCTGTCCCAGCTATTTCACCACCGCGTCTAGCTCTAATTATTTGTCGAGCACCTGTAGTATGCGCTCTATGCCGTTCAAAGTCCTCGCAGTTGAAAACCTCGTAACAGGAAAATAGTAATATGGTGGCCAAAGTCCCATCTGACTTGGATTCATCCTTATCCTTTAATCGCAGAAGTAATTCAACACATGCTTTTCCCAACAAGTGATTAATAAGCTCCTTTGAAACAGATGCATTGGCCTCTGCGAGTCCCGACCTGATTTTAGCGGAGAATGCTAAAAGCATCATTAGTATAGAGGGAATGGACATCGCCATCTGCGGTAAAAGAACCTTGAATGGGTTCTCTTTATAAATATGAGATGGCGCTGGAACCAAGTTATGACATGCAACATTCACCCAAAAGTGCATAAGGCTTCGATAAAATGGGCTGCTGAGTAAAAAGTCGGGGAGTGGATCCAAAGAGGGCGGGATGTAACTGAATTCATTGTATAAGTCAGCCCCCATACTATAATCAGCACTATCATTTCTTACAGTGGTCCATTCATCATCGTCCGGAACATTGAAAGAAGTGTTCCGCGGGCTTATAGTGGTGAATTGAGGGGACATGAAGTCAGTCACGAAGTTTGACTGCTGACGCTGAGGTAAAATTGATTTCATTTGGAGGTAGAGATCATCATTCGGAAGTCTGGTCAACTCTTCTGTTCGAGCTCCGCCATCGCTACTGCTGGATGGCGAATCATCGAGAACATCCAAGTAATTGGATTCAGTTTCCGCCTGGTTTCTGGACATAAGCATATTAAGCAAATCTGAATTTTCGATATTGAGAATATGAGTCCCGTTGGATACCCTGTCTAACGCTGACGATAGCGATCGGATTCCATCGGAAATGTCTGATGGAGGAAACTTTTCACGGTCCTCTTCCGTGGCCTGATCAAAGTCGAAAGATTCGTTCCTCTGATATACAGGGATGCTCGCGTGTGGGGAATATGTAACGTTTTTGGTTTCTATCTCCTTAGTTACCTTCTCTGGGCCGGTAGAGTAGTCATCATTCTCTAAAAATTCCCCATGGGGCAATAATGTAAAATCCATAGACTGTTCATATAGATTTTTGCTACTATTACCAATTGAGTTCGCGGATAAATCTTTTCTTTTCGAGGATGAAGTTGAAGTCAAGCTCAGAGAAGAAAAGCTGTCAGATATAGAGGCGGCAGCAGGGGAATCTAACTTTCTCTTTTCTCCTTTTACTTTGGAATTTCGCAGGATCAGAGTGGGTGACGCAACATTTTCATGACGGCCTGTGAGGTTACTGACGACAAATTGGATAGGGTTACTCCCGCTCTTTCTACTCCTGTCAGTTATCAGATTTTTTTCGGGCCTAGCGGAAGAAGGGGTCGGGGTCGGTGGTGTCATAAATCTATCCTGACGTCTCAGAAGGTTTTTATATGGTCTTCCACCCCACGTTAATTTTATAGAATAATCACATTTTGTGTTCGATCTCATACAATACAGACATGAGGGTTTTGCTTCATTGCACTTAATCTTCAAACGTTTACAGTTTTTGCAACCTTTCCGAGACCTCAGTATCTTGGCCCTGGTTCCATCGTTGCCATCGTCAACCGAGATACTCAGAAAAGTTTCAGTTCCAGAAGAAATTGAGTGTAAAGATTGTTGCGCCGGTTCAATGGATGGTGACTTTCTTAACTGTTTTTTATTGAAATTGTTGTTTTTAGAATCTTGTGGTGACTGAAGACCTTCATAAGGTAAATTGGGTGAATTCATGTTGGCCGAACTATTATGTCGGTATTCTCATCATTCTTCGATTAGACCAAATTAAATTAAATCAGTGTTTTTTTGATCCCAGTGTAGCACTATCCGTTTCGAATGACTTTAAAGACCGAAAGTGAAGCCTAAAATATATAAGTATGAATCAAAAGCGGTAGCCGGTAATATGAATATGAATCTCAGATGGAATATTTACAAGGCCGCGGAAATCATTTGAAACGAAAAATTCCGTGCTCTTGACAAAATGAGTTTCAACGCTTTGAGCTTCCTAATCGGGTTGACTTGTTGTCTTTTTTCCCTGCATTTCGTTTCTTTTTCTTTTACACTTTAGTCTACTTTTTTTACAGTTACGCCTAAGTCTCTTCTGAGAATCTGAGTAAGTAAGACACTAAACGTCAACTTTTTATTGTTGAAAATGTAAAGGATTAATTGGTTTTGCTTTCTTTGGCGAATTCATCCAATAAACCACCCTTCTTCTTCTCGGTGTCTCTTTCCGCATACTTCTTACCGAAAAGTATACGTATCAATTTTTCAGAAAAACGATAAAGATACCCAGCTAAGATCATGATCCCACCTAATATAGTGCCTAGTTTTGCTATAAACTGAAGAAATGGCATTCTTTTCTCTGATATTATCAACTGAATTGGTTCAAAATCATAATGGAAATATATACCTGGTACTCCCTCTGGTCTACCAGCATTGTTCACTTGGAAAGCACGATGCAGTTCGGTCAAAGAGTACTGGTTGGTTTCAATCACCAAACCTAACCTTTCGTAAACAGTGGGCACTACTTTAGAATAATACTTATATGCTTGTAGCTTTTCGGTAGTAGTTTTACCGGTGAAATCCAAAGGATTGTCTATGAAGGGGTAGAAATCACCGTATGAAAATTCTTTGATGACATGAGAAAAATTGAGTGCCTCAAAGGGAACAATCAGCCTATCTCTGTAGCCAAATCCTTTACCGGTGATACGGAAGTCACCATTAACCTGATTCACTGGGATTGATCCAAATATATGGCATGCGGGGGCATCTTCATTTACTCGAGCTCCAGTCACTCTAAATTCAGCCCGAAGTGTTTCTTGCATAACTTCATCAAGATCGGGTGTATCGTGTGCATCATTTTGATTATTTATCAGCCATCCCTCGGGAAGAAAAAATTCAGTGCCTTGAAAGTTCAACAATTCTGCTGCTAAAAATCGATCATCGGTTATATCAATGACATTGGTATGTATAAACTCACAAGGCATGGCAACTAATAAATCAATATTAATGGCCATGTTTGTATTTATCAGATCATCGACCTTAAATTGGTGGTCAACATAACCACCTAAATAACCACCAACTTCAACCCAGAAGATCAACAAGGCACAAAATCCTGTTAGTATGGTGGAAAGCCCTCCTCTTTTAGAACGCACTTGATGCTCAGAGTCAACCTTAGGGAATGCATCGAAGGTGCGGACCTTTTTGGAAAATGAGTCCATGCTTGGGTTTATTTTAAAGTATCTGAACCTAAGATTGAAGTATTCACTGATATCTGGATATTTTGATAGTCACGGCAATAAACATGAAGAAAAAAAAATAATATAAAAAAAAAATAAAGGGCGTGTTCAGAGCTTTCGTCTTTAAGAATTATAGTGTGCAGTACAAAATCATCACTAATATGGAAAACTATTATAAAAGCATAGATCAATTTACTTCAACTTGATCACCTGTATTACGCTCACATCTTGGACTTCACTTTCAAAATCCTCGCATGCTGTAGTACGATAGAAATGTCAATTTGTGACAATAATGGTGACTTCTCCGACGACCAAAGAATACAAGAACTACAATCAGTGGAAGCCATTTACCCCAATATCACTCAAATAAACTATTCCACTTTATCAGGAACCATAGATATTCCAATAAAAAACGAAGACGGCGTCGAATTGATTCTTCATACCAGCACATCTGCCAAAAGCTTGTGTGAGGGAAGACTGAATATAAAGCGGAGACATGTGATATACAATTTGCCCCCAGTGAAATTCACTTTCAGGCTACCAGATAAATACCCTAATGAAAAACCACTATATTTTCAAGTGTTCTCCAAGACTATACCCGCTGAAAAGGTATTAGGGCTTCTTAAGGAGTTACAGGGCGTATGGGAAGAGTATAGGGATGAGGTCCTTTTCACTCTTATAGACGTTATCAAAAATAAGGTTGATTATGACTTCGATGACTTTATTGGGGGTACCTTAGATTGTGGCGAGAATACAGAAAGATTCGAATTATTGCTCAATTTTGATAAGCAAAAACAATTAGAAGAATTCGAAAACCAAACATATACGTGCGATATTTGTCAAAACGACTTCAAAGGTCGAGCTTGCTCGAAATTTGAGGATTGTGGGCACATTTTCTGCAAAGCTTGCCTTTACGAGTATTTCACTTCCTTGATCGAGTCAGGAATTACTGAGAAAATTCATTGTCCCGGTTTTGATTGTACGACTAAGTTCACGAAGTTAAGAGAAAAATATCTACGCATTGATTACATCAGTGTTGATACTTTCGATTTCGACGAATTTAAAGACCGTCTTATGACCCCTCCGATATCAATTGATTTGCTAAGAAACATAATTAGTACTAGGAGTCAAACCAAAGAACAGACAGAAAGCACCGTCACCAGATATCATGATTTATTTTTCAAACAGCAGTATGATATTATATCCAGGTTGTTTCCCGCTCGATTGGTTTCTTGTTCATATAAAAACTGCTCTGAGATGATCTTTCGAGATGATGTCACCGATCCCTTGGTCATCTGCCGCCGCTGTGGCTATGCATTTTGTTATGGTTGTAGAAAATCGTGGCATGGTGTCTTCGTCAAGTGTGACAAAAAAGGACTTTCTGGAATGTACTCTGATATTCCGATCGATGCGTTAGAAACATGGCTCCTGTCGGAAAATGAATCAGCTGAAAGAAAATCATTAGGATTTTTGTATGGTAGAGTACTTATCAACAAAATGACACAAGAGTACCAGATGGATAAATTATTCAACGAAATGCTAAAAGATGAAAATCAAGGTCTCACGAAGTGTCCCACTTGTGAAATTATTATTCAAAGGTCGGACGGTTGCAACAAGATGTGTTGCTCATCTTGTAAATCATTTTTCTGCAATTTATGTGGCAGTTACTTAGATCACAACAATCCTTATGAGCATTACCGAAATACCATGAGCGAATGCTACGGCCGCCTTTTCGAAGGAATGTTAGGTTTAGATGATTGAGGGCAACTTCCCACTAATCGTTATTTACGGCTACATTTGTAATTAGATGCACAGTATAATCATCCTATAACTATTTTCAAAACAGAAAAAAAATGTATTCTTCACTATAGAACATATACAAAAAAAAACGGTGGCCGACGAATCAACATAAGGTTAACTATAGTCACTACTGAAAAAAACACGAATGTAAAGTCAGAAGTAACTTGTCAGACAGCCACTTATACCCACCCAATACTAAAGCCCCCGAAGAAGCATGAAGCAAAGGGTAAAGATCATCGCTCCTTTCAAGGCAAAAGTGAAACTAGTCCAAATTTGCACGAACAAAAGGCAAAATAAAGATAGATGACTGGATCGCTAAGGATCACAGACAAGCTAAATTGGGTCTCACTTTGAGGGTATAAGGGTATCTCACTCATCAACCAAGTTGGATTCAGTGGCTCTTTAGAAGAGTCAAAGATGGGACGTGACCTATAGAAATGATCCTATGAAGTACGTCGACAAAGAAAAAGAAGTAAAACCATTCATAAAAAACCGTGAAATCCTAGACCTTATATACTTTTTTTTTTCTCTCAGCTGAGTACAATGCTCATCAGAGAAATTTGCATGCGCACACAAACCTAATAAAATTAAAACCGGGTAACTAATATTTGAGCCTCGCATTTTTGCAATCAAACCTTCTAGCTTAGGGATAAAACTACTGAAAAGATATATAAGCATACCCTAGATAAATGATTAGTGTCAAATAATACTATAAAATTAAAATAAAAAAGAAAAGAAAAATGTCAGAGATTTGTCCTTCGATGAGAGTTCAGACTGGTTTGGGTTGTTTAGGAGGCCTTGAGTACCTGAAACAATCCCTAGTCAATCTTCTTCTCCGAAACTCGTAAACACTATCCAGTGTCTTAGAATCCTTTAAAATGTCATAAATCCAACCTTCCGTCTCATCGTTGTGTACTTTCAATGAAGTGATATCTATCTGCCTTTCTTGTAGGAAAAGAGTTGGTTTAATGTCAATTTTCCAGTTGTTTTCGTAGCCAAAATCAAACTTCCAGTCTGGAGGGGGCAATACCTTTGACAAGTGTTCTACCCCCAATGGCTTTTTCCCTGATAATCTAGTTTGGTCACGGCTATCGAACAAACCATTTGTGTAGCGATAAAATGACCACTGGTTTTTGGTCAAACTCTTGATTTCAAGTTCATATATGTCAACGACGCGTATCTCTGCAGTATCATCTATTATGATATCGTGTCTATCAAACTTTTTGGGTTTTGTCTCTTCTACCGCAGCCAGTTCATTTTCATTTTCAATAGGAGAATTTTGAGCCTCCAACGATTCTTGAGACTCCTTTTGAGCCTTTCGCTTTTGAAGCTTAGCCTTCAATGCCTGTTGTTTTCTATTTTCTTTGATGGTGAGTAAAAACTTCTTGCTATGTGGATGACATAATATAATTCCGGCCCAACCAGATTGTATGAACAAGAATCGCCAAGGTATGAATCTTCCCAAAAAAAGAACCACGTATGTGGCGATTGCCACAATGTAGAAAATGAAAGTGGAAAGTCTTTCATCTTTGAATCCTGCAGTCTCAAACCAGAATTGCTGGGCGTGGTCCATACCTACAATTAAATCTGTCGTTAAATTTTGTAAATCTCTCATATTAATCATTAAGGACATCTGTGACTTGACATACTTGGCCCTTTTACTCTTGTTCAACTTTTGATTTATGTCAATTGGATCAGTAGAAACCGTAGCTGCAGAAACTGGTGGCTGGGTGAAAGCAGTGGTAGAACTTTCCGATGAGTGAGAGCTTATGGGACGAAGAGAGTGCGGGTCCTGTTTGAAGTCATCACTTAAGTAGTCTGCCACAATGCTGTCGTCCAGAGATTGGTTGAAGAACTCAAAAAGGGACTGACCTCTCTTTCTCACCTTGATTAATTCTTGGGTTCTCATCGGATGTCTGTGTATATAAGCGGGGATCATAATTCCAAACAACACGAAGAGCAATGGCAACGCTAGCAATAAATGGGGCCATAGGCAAATAGACGTATACAAGACAAGAAAGGATAATGTCTTGGTTGGTTTTTTCCATGTAATAAGATGTATCAAACCATATTGAATTTCAAAAAACAGACCCATTTGGGCACTCAATTTCTTAAAGTTTGATACTATGATTCTGATAGACAATCCTGGTCTTTTGGTTCTTTCTGGATCCTTTAACTTCTCTTCAAGCATCTCCTGATCGTCTGATGGAACAGTATGTCTCAAAATTCTTTCAACGAAGGAGTCCATAAAATGGCTACTTTTACTAGATCCCTTTTGCTCATCCTCAGCCGACATGGACATATCTCTCATGACACTCAATTCTTCATCATCGAGTGTTTCATCTTCAAACTCCGACAGAGGTCTGTCATATTTATCAATTCCCATTCCCAACACTGAGGCAGCTGTACCGGCAGCAAGTCCTCTCTTTTTTCCGACATTTTGATCTGCCTTGTCACTAGTGTATTTATACACTTTATTCAATACCTTTGATCTCTTTGACTCGGGCCGTGCGCCTTGATCTACGGTATTGGACATTGCGTTGATTGAGAGTTCCAAAGAAATCAGTAAATAGTCGTTAAGAATTTTTAAAGGATAAGTTAAATCAGGGAGAACCTGCAATCACTTTTTTTTTTTTTTTTGTTGCTCTACCCTGTCTGTTTATTGTGGGGCAAAGCTCTACATTTTTTCGTGTTTTTTTCTTGTTCGTTTCTTTTAACCCGATATTCGCGAAGCATGTCACATGCGAGGCTGCTTCGGCAAGATCAATAGCTGCTCAAGGACAGGACGAAAAGTGAAAAGAATATCAGTCTACATAACAATACACCAATCTACTATCTGGAATTCTCCTGTCACGAGTTGAAAACATATTCAAGTCGACAATATATTATGAACTATGTAAAAAGCGATGTTCCATAAGCTGTGCAGCATTAGATCGTTCAGTGGGGTCCCACTTGAAAATAGCATTCAAGAATTTGACAAATGCTTGACTACTGCCTTTCTCCCCATTATTGGAAGAAAGCTTTAACATAATCTCTAAATTTTTTGAGTTCAACTTGAAGTTTCTTCTAGGTGCTGGATTGGATTGACCTTGTTTGGTATTCGCACTTGCACCATATGATTGTGCGATCACTTGAAGTCTATAATTCAAAAACTGCAAGTTAAATTTTCCCTCTGCATCAAATAATGTATATAGCAAAGTTTTTTTGAGCGACCTTTCATCAACAGCACCAGTTTTGTTCATATTCATACTCATCTTATCTGACATACCATCCAACATATTTTTAGCGGAATTTTGAGTTCGAATGGCTTTGAGCAATCTGTTACGCTGTGATACAATCAAAGCACTGTTGGGGGCACCAAAAACTTCAGCTATAAGACCCACTTGCTCCAACTCATTCCTTCCTGGGAACAAAGGATAGCCGGTGTACAATTCTGCGATCACGCACCCAAATGACCAGATGTCAATCTTATTATCATACTTAGCTCCGGTGATCACTTCTGGTGCACGATAGAACCGGGACTGAATGTAAGAATATGAAATTTCGTTATTAAAACACGATGACCCGAAATCTATGATCTTGACAATAAAATCATCGAACCCAATCTCTTCCATTTGATTTGCATCGAAATTGTCAGGGAACTTAATCATAATATTTTCTGGCTTTATATCACAATGAATAATTTTATTATTATGTATAAATTGTAACCCATGTAATATTTTAATCGAAAACATTTTGATTAAGTTTAACGAGAATCCTTTGAACTTGGATATCTCCAAAAGTGAATAAAGGTTCAAGGAAAGTACCTCCGTGATGATGCACATGTGGCCACGGAAGTGGAAGTGATCATAATAAGTCAAGACGGGACATCCTCCGCTATTGTTACCATATTCACGTAAATATTCCAGATCAAAATTTGAAATATTAATGCCTGGTCCACCCACTTTAAAATTTTCATTCAAGTGCTTTAACATTTTAATCTCGTAAACGGCCTGTAAGGACCAATTAAGGTCATTCTTGATGATTTTTAAAGCAACCACTTTATTCTTTCTTCCTCCTTTACTTGAGTACTTGTGATCTCGACAGAGAACGACGTTCCCGAAAGACCCATTTCCTAAGACTCGCTCAATCTCATATCTATAATTTATATGATCGCTTGGGATTACCACGTAATTACCGTGTTCATCATCGAAGCCATAATTATCACTATAACTACGAATGTCAATAGTTCTTGAAGTAGCTGCCAGCATGGTAGCCGCATGACCATTCGTTACTAGCTGATTGTGGTCGTTACTGCCGCCGGGATTATGCGTGGTAGGAATGTAGTACAAGTCCTTTTTGCGAAGAATTTCACCTCGCTCGTATATACTGAGCGAGCCTTCACCTAGATAAAAGTCTGCCTTCGCTATAATGTCCTGAGGAGCGTAAGAGTTATTCGCAATATACTGATACTCCTCAGATGGCTGTTTGTACTCAAATACTGTTGGATCCTGTTGATATACAATAGTGCAGAGTTGCCTCATGCTGCTAATCCTACTATTCAAGAATGCACCGTTCCCTGTCTGCGCTTGCAACTGTGACGATTGTTGAGGTTGCGTCCATTTTTGAGATGGCTGAACGGGTGAAGGGCTTGACTTCATCGCTTCTTTTTGTTGCGAAGCTCTTCTTGGGTAGAACTTGGAATCTGAATTTGCTGTCAATTTACTCGTTGACCCGATTCTTGGACGTGTATTTGAGACTTGAGTGGCATGTGGCTCTATTTGGGGTTCGTGCTGCTGTTGTTGTTGTTGTTGTTGTTTCAATCTAGCGAGCTTTGCATATGGGTGCTCTTTCCTCTTGAATTCTCTCAAAGGATTATCAGTTTCAATCACCCGCGTTGGGGAAACGCTCATCTCGCTGTCAGTGTCCAAGTCATAATTCAACTCCTTTTGTAATTTCGATTCCACGACCAATTGAGAAAAATTACTCGCATTATAATCGAGTGTAATAGCCTCCAATGGTTTTAGGTTCATCGGTGATGATGGAAGTGGGGTGGCAGAATTCAGGGAGCACTTAGTAATACCAGGCTTTGCTTTGGATGATGTATAGGTAGGGGTAGTCTTATTATATGTTGATAACTGTCGCTTCTTGTGGGAATTCAAGCTTGTTCTTTTGTGATTTATTTCAGAAACTGATCGCGAACGGACGCTACTTCCTTCGAGAACCGGTATTGCGCTAGCTGGGGGCGTTGGTGTAGGGTTGGGCGAGTGGAAAGCTGTAGTATGTTTCTTTTTCGAGGATGATGTTTCTCTCATAAACGAAAAAGGGTAGGCGTTGGTAGTGGAGCCTGGTGTTGATGAGGATGAATTTATTGTATTCGAACTTGGTATTCCAAGTGAGTGACTTGTGGTGGCTCTCTGTTGCGAAGGATGATTTTGGGGTCGTTTATTTGGTCTTGATTGTTTCGAGGCTGGTAGTGATTTCGAGCTCGCTTTATGTAATAGTGATTGGGGAGGTGTTTTTGCTGAAAATCGAGATCCTGGTTTCTCTTTTAGTTGTGAAGGAGTCCTCGGTGTATTAGAATAAACGTGGTCGGGTTGCTTTATTTCATGAGATACTTCAGTAAGACTTGCATTTTGATTGAGAGTTGATGAAGCAAGTGTGGACTTAATTTCGCTGTTGGAAGTGCTAGATCTGAGTCGTGGTTTTGATGTCGACGACACAAGCCGCGAACTCACACTATTATGTGATGTAGATGATGGAAGTCGGTGGTTAGACATGACTGCCAGTTTTGAAGAAGGTAGTCTAGAACTGGAAGAAACTCCTCGTTGTCTGTCTTTGTTACCTGGTTCATTATTTCCATGATGGCTGCTGCTAGCAGAAATTGTCCTTGATTCTGCTCTTCTCGCCGTTGATAGAACTGGAAGCCTGGAAGGAGTCGTTGTCTTACCATTATTGTTCGCTGGACCCGAGGCCTGACTTGATGGGTATAAAGATGAGGGATATACTTTCCGCTTGGATCTTGGACTCAGGCTTTCAACTATTATGGCTTCTTCCAGCTTCCTGGTTGGTGGAACGACATTTTTGTTTGGGTAAGGTTTAGTCGGGGAGTTTGATGACAGCCTGGATGATGATGAAAATTCATGTCTCAATATAGGGGGATCTCCAAGTTTGGGAATACCAATATCGATCTGAGCAAAGCGATCCTCAAAGTTTGGAGATAATTTGTGTGCCAGCATTCCATTAAGACTATGTTAGAAGAATAGGTGTATACTTACTTTGGTATAAAGTACGTTGTGAGCTATAGTATCTTGCAAAAATGTTTGTGAACAAAGACGCCTTATTGGTGTCTATGTCCCTGTGTATGAAGTTCGAAGTACTAGAAATAGTAACTCTTGCCTTATTTGAAAATATTTGGCGGTATTGAAGTGAGGAGCAGAGTATTTGGAAGATTGAGGTGTGATGTATACTGCACAGTTATTCGTGGTTATGTACTTACCTTTCTATCAAAATCATGGGTTTGATTCTGGTGTGGCCTCTTGGTTATCTTGTTATTTTTAAGGATTTTATGTTGTGTTCTTTTTGTTCGTCTAATGCTCAAACTAGATATGCAATCGAATTTCCTTCTCTAGTTTTATATCCAGCAACAAGAATCAAAACTTTATCTTCTGGAAGCAGAGCTGCTAGTTGAGAGAGATTTGGTCAAACTTGAAATCATAATAAAGAGCTGCGTTCACAGCATGTTTCTGATGAAAATATTGTTCGCGCGTTCCGAACCCGTACACCTATTGATATTGTTTTACGCATCTTGAGAATGTTTCAGATTCAAATCTCTGGTTTTATCTCACAACAGCTGTCAAAACAAAGCACAAGTAGCAGGTTATGGATCAAATATGGCACCTTCCCGAGAAAATAATAGAGTTATAATTGATCTCGACACTTATAGCAACAGAGACCTTCTTTTGTTTACACAGCTATTACATACACAAGGCTACATTGAACCAAAGACCATTAAGAGCAACGATCCACAGCTTGAAAGTTTAAGCGATACCTTTTTCCATCATCAGTCAACCCAGCTTTCAATCAAAAGAGATGGATTACCGTTAGATAAACCATGGACTCGACAACAATGTTATCAAATTTATCAAAATATGATGAAAAAATATCCTGATTGCAAGAATACCACTGACTTAGCCAATCGAATTTACTTTTTACGTATGGAGGAGCTCACTGATAAGGTGAATGCTTTAAAAGAAAGTTTCCCAAACGTTCTCGAAGGTTGAGTTATATTGTGTAAGTGGCAAGAGTCTTGCTCTAATCAGCAGTCAGCTCATGTTGTTTTCGCTTCGTGAACACGAAATGATGGGTTTTCAAATGCTACCCTACACTTGGACTTAGCTTTGGAAGTGATGGTCGTGAAAGTATCAGGGACTACCCAGAAGTTGGTATCTCTTCTATCATCGACTTTTTAAGTTTTTGGTTTATACAACACAGGCTTGATTGGCTTGTTAAACCGGATATAGCTTTGTCTTTTCCGGGGTGCTGAGCCTCGTAAATCAAGGTCGGAAATCAACGCCTCCCCACTTTTATTCCTCGGCAAATTCGCTCAGTTTTCTTCCTATCTATTTTTTCTTTTTCTTTTTTTTTTTTTTTTTTTCTTGCCTTTTCGCATTTGTATGGCGATCCGTATCCGTATCCTTCCCCCACACAAGTTGTTCTATGTAATAGTACGGGGTAGGAGGAGAAATTATATAGCAGCCCTGAAAATATAGTGATGGGTTTTGCTCCATTTTTTTTCTTTGATCCGCTTTTCTTTCTGTAAAGTTGTTTTTGATTTTGAAAGACTGATATATTTACACGACTACACGATCAGTATATCAGACCTCTTTTCTATTAGCGATCTACTCCTTACATTTTTTTTATCCCTCCGCTGAGTTCACGACGAGAAAATACACAAGACCATTAGTAGCACGTACAATCACTACAATCACTAAGAACATGGTAACATCTTCTTCGATCGCCGCCGGGGCATCTGCCCCTCCTTCGTCATTTGCAATGTCTCTTCTTAACGTGTATAAAGGAAACAGATCTTTGTTTTTGAACGCCTCCTATATCATCCTTATAACCGCTGCCTTTTCTGGTGCTACCACAACCAAATCGAGTCGCAGTACCGGCTCTTCCTCTAAAGCACCCCAGCAAGATAATACCCCGTCAGATGAGCTTCAAGCCGCTTCGGATAAAGATTTGACGGAATCAGAATCAAAGTCATCCCAAAAAAAATCCCCCAAACTATCCAAAGATTCATTCAAGCGTTTGTATCATTCGGCAGTACCCTCATATAACGATCCAGTGTTGGGGTTCTTATTATCTCATCTTATATTGTTAGTTTGCAGAGCATTTTTGACCATCAAAGTGGCAAGTTTGGATGGTCGTTTGGTAGGGGCGTTGGTGTCCAAAAGATTGAAAAAGTTCGGTAAGTTGTTAGCCTTTTGGATGTTCTTGGGAATTCCAGCTTCAGTGGTGAACTCTTTACTTAACTGGACTAAAAGTAAATTACGTCAGCGATTAAGAATAAACATGAATAATTCTATCATTGATGATTACTTACCTGATAACTTGGATCCTAATTATTATTCATTAATTCAATTGTCCGATCTGAAAATTAAAGATCCGGATCAACGTCTTTCAACCGATGTAGCCCGTTTGGCATCCGCCTTATCAAGTTTGCCCGGCCAACTATTGAAACCCACCCTTGATTTGTTACTCTGTGCAAAAGAATTGTCCAAAAGTGGTGTGGGATCGGGTGAAGGAACGTTAGCATTAGGGATCCTTGCATATTTTTCCACCACCATCCTTCGGTTTTTCTCACCCCCATTTGCAAAATTGGCAGCTGAAAGGGCTAATTTAGAAGGTCAGTTGAGATCGGCGCATTCCAAAGTTGTCACCAATAATGAAGAAATTGCGTTTTTGCGTGGTCATAATCGTGAATTAGATTATTTGGACTATTGTTACTATCAGTTGGAAAGATTTCTCAAAATGGAATACTGGAGAAAGGGAATTCATGAAATCGCACAAACTTTTATTGTTAAGTACTTTTGGGGCGCCGCTGGCTTAGTTTTATGTTCTGCTCCAGTATTCATCAATAAGTATTTGGGTCAGGACCCCGATCCTTCAGCTTCTGGAGATTTCATCACTAATAGAAGATTACTTTTGAGTGCCTCGGACTCATTGGATCGTTTGATCTACTCTAGAAGATACCTTTTGCAAGTTGTGGGGCATGCCAGTAGAGTGCTGGACTTGCAAGATGTGTTGGAAAATATCAAATTGGGAAAAGCAGGCATAAAGTCTTCGAGTGGACAGGCTGAGGGAACCGTTAGTTATGGTGACGAGGTTACTTTTGAAGATGTGAAGTTGGTAACCCCGGCTGATGTGACGTTGATTGAAACCTTAAATTTCAGTATAAAGCAGGGCCAAAATCTACTTATCGCGGGTCCCAATGGTTCTGGTAAGTCCTCGCTTTTCAGGATGTTGGGTGGCTTGTGGCCTTGTAAGAAAGGTCACATCACAATTCCCACAACAGAAAATATGTTTTACTTACCTCAAAGGGCGTATTTGTGCAAGGGTTCTCTCCGTGAACAAATTATATATCCTCATACCGATGAACAATTTCGTAAAAATGTTCACAAAAAGACAGATGAGGACTTGGAAGAAATTTTGAAAATTTTGAACCTAGACGAACTTCTCACAACTACAGGCTCTGAAGATAATAGCAACAAAGGAAGTACAAAACAGACTGCGAATAGTCCGTGGGACGTAGTACGTAATTGGGGTGAGGAATTATCTGTTGGGGCCCAACAAAGACTAGCCATGGCTCGTTTATTTTATCATCAACCTAAGTTTGCCGTTTTGGATGAATGTACCTCAGCTGTGTCTCCTTCTATGGAGCAGTTTATGTACAAGAAAGCGCAAGAATTGGGGATTTCCCTTTTATCAGTGGCGCATAGACCCGCATTGTGGCATTTTCATAACTATTTGCTCAAATTCGATGGTAAAGGTGGCTACTTTTTTGGGGAATTAAATGCTGAGAAAAGATTGAAGTTTGAAGAAGAGCGTTTGGTTCTAGAGAAGAATTTAAGAGATGTTCCAACGTTGAGAGAACGATTGACCGAATTGAAGAAGGTCTCTAATGCTCAACACATAAGGTATCAAAGGTCTCATAAAAACTTGACTGAACTTGCCAATTAGGTGTATCGAATACATTTGTTTTGTTTAGCCTTTCTACTTGAATACATAGTGTACTCTTTGATTTCTTGTTTTGGAATACCCGACTTATATTTATATACATGCGTGTAAGGCAAATACACGACTGATGAAGTGAACAGTAGTATTAACTTCAGACGGAGGTTAGGGAGTTCGGTTTTTGGTTTTCTTGCAAATTCTCCAAAAATGAGAAAAAAGTGTTTAACAAAAAAGAGGGATTGCGAAAAGTATTTTGGGCGCTTATTTATGTAACAAAACAAAACAATAAAATTAGCCGCCAACTTTAAGCATTTTTCTTTTACTGGAATCCTGGCCACCGCTTCTGCAAACCATCGACACCATGACATTTGAAACAAATGCAGGCTCCAAGACGGCGATTGAAGGAGAGAAGCAAGAAGAATCTCCAAGAACACCTGAAATTGATGAGAGAAATGAGAAACGATGTGTGTCCCCAAAATCTGCGGAAGCTGGGAAATCTTCCAAAAAAGTGAAATTTGACTCATCTTTAGGTTTCCCACCTCGTTTTCACGAGCGGGCAAATTCCGAAGAGTACAATATGTCAGGTACTCGAAAAAGTATTCAGGGTCCCCAGAAAGAAACGCTTCAGTCAATCACCGACTTTTTAGTACAAAATAATGTCAATATTGATCTCGATTACCCTCTTGGCGAGTTAGACAAATTTCAGAGAAAATGCCAACAAAGCATCAGCAAGTTGAATCTGCTCCAAGCGGCTCAAGCTGTTGAGCCTTTTGACTCAAAACTTTTCGAAGAAGCCCATAATGCTATTTTCGACGAATATTGGAACACATCACTCGAGATAATTACTAAACTTGAGACATCTTTCCACGTACGTATCTTTGACTACCATAAACATACGATAGGGATGTTAACTAACACAAAAACTTAGCAACGAGTCGCATGGCACGAGCTCAGTTATCAGACGGATTTTCGTAGGAGTAGTGACAGGTATGTGAGATACAGGCAAATCTTAAAGCACAACCAAAGGAAGGTTTAAGTACTTTTTTTCGCAACTACTAACAATCAGATGAAGACTCACCAAGTCTGAGCAATGGATTGTTGCCAAGGGGAATGTCTTGAACAACAAAAAAAGAGGTTTTAAAAAGTCAACTTCTCGTATTCAGAGTGAGCTTGGAAAGATAGGCTCCATGGATTTGTGAGCATTGGGAAAACTTCATCGAATCATGGATGCAAATACTGAGCGCACGAAAGTTAGAAAAGAACTACAAAGCGAAAAAAAATACAAAACGAAATAGAAAAAATAATACTAAGAAAAGAAAACATGCTCGAAATCCATCAAAATGAGAGTCTAATAGCTCTTCGCCCATGCTCCACTATATATATATATTTATGAATACTATGATACTGATAGCCCAGCACGTAAGCCATTTTGCATTTGCAAATAGTGGGAAATCCCAGCTACGAAATGTAAGCACATTGAAACCTGGAAAACCACCCTTTATCATGGTTGCATCAATTGGCAACCCCGAGCCTGACTACAAAGGGACCCGGCATAATGTGGGATCATTTGTCCTTGATAGCATAGTGGGTCATGTTTGGGATGACTTCAAACCATTTCAAAAACACAGCAACCTACCACAGGGCCTATACAGTTCTTGTGCCAACATCGACTCGAGGCACTCCAATCTTTTCCTTTTCAAATCCATATACTCATTTATGAATTTACAAGGCACCTGTATCTCGAAAGTGTGGAATACGCTCCATCGTGTGCAGCTGTCGAAAAATTCGACCGCTTTAGTTATTGTGCATGATGAACTTCAAATGCCATTGGGAAAAGTACAAATACGTCGTCAGAATACCAGTGCCAGGGGTCACAATGGCTTACGCTCAATCAATCAAATGATGGGAATGGGTTATACAAAAATAGGAATAGGGATTGGAAAGCCTTTAGCTGGTGGGAAGGATAAAGCGGTAGCTGATTATGTTCTTTCCTCATTTAAGCGTGATGAGATAGAAACATTGACTCATGAAGTAGTGCCTCAGGTGGCTCACATTCTTGAAGAAATGAGCGCTGGCAAGTTTGTATTCGAGAGTCACCAAGAAACTACCACAAAAAAAAAGTAAGGATCGATTGGGGCAATCAAGCTGCTTCCAATTTGTGCATATAGCTACCCCATAATAAGCCTTTGATTTCAATAGTTTTTCTTCTAGACTTTTCTTCTCTTTTCGAATGTAGATCAAATAAATAGACTATATGCATTATTTACATTATCATCAACTTGTTGGGTCACATACTAGTGAAATAGAGGCCTGCCTTAAATTGATAATATATTCTAACGATGACTATGTTGTAAACTATTGTTAATTACGAGGTTTCTCAAGAGAGAAAGAAAAAAACAACCCACAGCGAAAAGCGAGAAAAAAAATGCTTATCTGATCGTAACCGCTAACACTGACCCCAGGTACACTCAATCAGCTCCAAATTTATTTACTCTTCTTGTGTTGACTATTTCCGACTTATAAATGACTCATAACAACTGATTTACACGCTCAAAAGTTACAAATTAGCAAACTGAAACTACCATCTAGAATCTTTCCATTCAACTTCATCAACACGCGAAAATGGAGCATACTCTACAACTAACCGCTGAACGCTCAGTAGCCAGGGAAGCACTCAAAGGTATGTAACAAATTCAAACGACTCCTTGAACCTTCCAGCTTACTAACAATCCTATTCCAATGCTTCAAGGTATAATATGGACAATTTTTTTTCATAGGCTATTTGGGCCCATAACCCCAACCACCAATGAATTCCTCGATAGTACATACCCAATGGCGGCCAATCTACCCGATTTGGATTCTCTTATAGATGAACGCATTGCAGAACTAATAAGAGACTACTTTGACGTGCCAAGTGTACCTAGCGCAAATCGCAAATTGTCTGCTTCAGCTTCGACATCAATAGCTACTGCCACTACAGCCTCCGCCAGAACTAAGAATAATGATTTAGATAGCCCTTCAACCAGCCCCTTACCCTCTAATATAATCGCAAATCCCAACAATGTCATGTCACCGACGTTGAGTCGTGATAGTGCCCGCTTGAATCAAGCGTCTGGGGCAGAGACAGTAACGGAAATCAGGTATGGCCAAATTGTGGTACAATTTCTTGATAAGAGCACAACCACAAAGAAAAAGGCCGGTTGGTTTGGCCAAAGTAAAACTGATAGTGACAGTGACTTAAAGCCATGGGAAACGTGGACAATTAATGTCAAATGCATGCCGTTAGAATTAGATCACACCTCACTTCCACATTCTGCCACCTCATCTATTGGCGATTACTTGGATATGTCTGACAAGAAAAGCGCCATGGCTGCCACCACTGAAAGCTTTGAAGGCATTTTGGTACAAATCATTGACATCGCGGACACTCGGAAAGACCATATTCCTCCTATCACCTCATTGGAAAGCTCACCATTCCCTTACACGATCCAAGTTAAACGGAATAAAGCTTCATCGAATGATGACGCTAGCTGGGGCCAGTACATCAAAAAAATTCTCGATTGAGGGGTGTTAAATAGTTTACTAGGTCCAAAGGGGCCTCTTATATAGTCAATCAAGCTAATTTCAATTTGAACGGCTAATACAGCTTACGGATACAATAATTAAAGTGATCTTGAATGTACTCAACAAAATAAGAGAAAGAATAAAGGCAAGAGTTCTTGTTAGAGAGAAGATCGAAAGAGAAAACTAATCAGTTCAATGAGATACTAAAGATTAGCACTGTATAAGCCCTCATCTCCTCTCACCAAAATACATTCATCTTCAAAAACGACTTTGTCAAAAAGCCCAATTTTCTCAGCAACATCCAACACTTCTTCATCATAGCTACCTGGCTGAAACCAAAGTCCTTTAATTACTCTTTCAAAGCCCTTCACAGTTGTAATTTCCTTCAAACTTGTTGCTGTGACATTAGGAGGGGTTAAAAAGGAAATACTTACGCCATCGAAATCACCAAGATTATATGAATTGATAACACTTTTGGACACTGCCGCCTCAACCACGTCAGTGACGTTTTTGACGGCTGGCTGTCCCAAAATCTCCAGTTCCTTAGGATTAATTGGAATAACCGGCAAGTCGCGACTCACATACCACAGTAATATTTTGAATCCAAATTTGCTAGGATTATTGGATGCACCGTTGACAGCGTAGTGTCTATTGGCGCCAAAAAAAGCCTTGATTCTAGGTCTCATGGACATAGTGAGTTCGTTTTAACTGGAGGTTAAATCTAAAAAGCTTTGACAAACTTTCGAAAAACAGTGGTTATAAAAATGTTTTCAATTAATAATCGTATATCGTGGAATCACAAGCAATTTCAAATAAAAAGAAAAAAAAAAAAAAAATCCGGGGTCTTTTGTATTTTGGAGGATTGGGTTTTCGTAAAAAAAAAAAAAAAAGCGAAGCCGATGCAAAACTGGAAGGAAGATCCGAAGGACAAGTACTAAAGAAAGGTAATCCGTTAATTTGTATTAAAATCCTCGTTTTTTTATTCTTTCAACCTGAGTCTGCAACTCTCTTACTTTGAGTATCCTTTATTACCATACTATGGCCAAGGAAAAAAGAACTAAGCCATGTTCTAATTGCAAGAAGTCCAAGGTGAAATGTATATACACAAGCAATCTTCCATGTGAGCGATGTGTAAAAACTGGCCAAGCTCTTCACTGTCAGTTTGTTCCTAAGCTCCCATCCTTGCAGTTTGTGGCCCCAAAAGCTCCACCCGCTCAGGATGGTATACGACTTCCCCCATTGAACTCGTTATCCACACATGTCCCGTTAGGACGACCGGGATCTCACCATAGTCAGCCACCACCCTCGGTCCACGATACTTTTACTCATCAGTCCCATCCCCCTTCCATATCCAACTCGTCTCATATATCTTCTTCAGCCCCGAATCACGCCACAAGTTCTGTGCCCACAGTTCTATCCGCGACCACAACAGCCCCATTACATCAAACCCAATCCTTTGCAAACGGCATCCCTTCCTATACGATCAACCAAATTCAGTCTCCAAACAATATGCTTATGACACAGAAAAATGGAGCTAATAATAATGTAACGACAGAAAAGACGGATTCCGATCATCACTGGAAGAATCAAATGGAGAACAAGATTAATACATTCGATAATAAACTCAATGATTTGGTAGATATACTAAAAACAAATCAAAGATTTCTCATCGAAAGTCAAGAAAGATTAGCGCAAGGGAATAATCACTCATTTAACCTGCCACCTCCACCTCCCGGCCGCCCTCGAATCGGGAGACAATATCTGGATTTTGCCTATCCCCCTAGCAACGAGGCGATTCATGCCATGCCTGCGCAATATGCCTCCCTACCACACTCTAGGCCATATTCACCCGATGACTACAATTTTTCCTCTGGCAATCAGTTCCCGCCCCATGATAATGCCATAGCGACCTCCATCTCTCAAAAACGTCATATTCCAATCATAGAGCATCAGAGTCTGCATAAAAAGGCTCGAAATGAAAAATTTACAAACAACATTCGGCCTCTGCAGGAAGCTCCAAAAGACTTTCGTGACGGCTTTTTGAACAGGCAGCAAGCAAAGGAATTATTCAGATTTTTTGATGAACATATCTCGCCCCAGTTGTTCGGATTTGAAATATCAAGATTTTCGGTTGATCTGATATGGGAGTCTTCCCCCATTCTTATATGTGCTATATGTACGATTGCCTCCATGCATCATCCGGACCAGAACCTTACCTCTAAGCTGCGAAAACTTCGAGAATATCTCCATGACTTGTGCGGGGGGCTTATATACAAAGGAAGACCTCGCAATGAGCTTGATGGATTCAACACAATCATGGCTCTCATACTTTGCAGTTTCTGGCTTTCTAATTCCCAAATGTTCACTGGTTTAGCCTTGCAAATTGCAAAAGAGATCGGTCTTAACATTGCTCCTTCAAATAAACACAGATGCCAAGAAAGTCGCACCAGTCATGGTGAAGGCTCTCTCAGCGAGAGAGACCGCTTGAAACTATGGTATTTGTTGTATGTCTTGGATGGTCAACAAAGTCTAACTTTTAACAGGCAGCGTTTGGTTAGTTCAGAGGAGTACACTCTCCGCAATAGTAAAAGTATTTTGCTCAATAGGACGACTCGAGAATTGACCAATGATCAAGCTCCACAATTGACCTATAACGAAGGATACTCCTCTGATCACTCACATGATGTCGAGATCGAAGCAAAGAGCAATAAAAACAAAACAGATCATTTTTCGCACGATGAAGTATCTTCCCAAAGGTTTACAGACATGAGACTTGTCTCTCAGGTTGAGTATAACCAAGCATTGAATGAAGCTTTTAGGGGAGATGCCTGGGACCTTCTTGCTCCAACATCACTAGGAATACCTTCGAAAAGCAACCTAGAGTTAGACCGTTGGATGGTCTCATGGGCAGTATTGCTCTCACCTGTGAACAACGGTGCCGTTTGGTCGTCTAAATCAACTTTGATCTATTACAACTTCGCCAAGATGCACATAAACTCGTCAGCCGTGAGACAGCTTCGTATAGATGCTGGTGACGAGGATCGAACGATGCTACCTCGCTGGGATAGCTCAGCTAATAATGGACCCGAGAGACCGGCCACTTCTCCTAAGAAAATCAAGGAATTCAAATTCAAAAATAAGACTGTCGAAGAAGATTCAGAGGACTCTGAGGACTCTGACAGTGATAATGATTTCGTGTCGAATAAGGAGTTGATATCTGATGACGAGGCAATAGTAAGTGCCAATATTGCAGTTACCGCTGCTCAAACAGTTCTCAATCTTGTCTTGAATGATAAGGATATTTTGAATAATTTAAAATATGTGCCCGTTCATATTCACATAATGTTGTACTATGCTGCGTTACTTCTAATCAATCCACCTCTAGAATCTGCTAAGAGGGATCCTGAGGGTAAGGAGGAGTACTTGGCTCGTATGATAGAAAATCTTAAAACTGTTAAGACTCTACAGAAAAACATTTATTTGAATTTACCGACCGATAGAAACTTCGGTGACCGTTTGATTCGAAGTTTGGATGACTTAGTAAATGAAAGGTTAAAACATCTCAAAGACGAAATCAATGACGCCGACTCTGAACACCGGTTAGATGCTGATATCAGAATTCAATTATACGAACAGCTTGCGCCTGTTATGCAGGGATCGGATTCTCAGAACTTAGTTGAAATCCAATACACCTCCCATGATGGTAGCAACAAAGGATCTTCACCGGGCCCTGAAAAGATTTCGGCATGGCCTGGATCACACCATGGTCACCCATAAGATATCATTGTCAGCGCATGCTGAAGATCTTACTCATTTCAATCAATTTCGCCTGTATCAGGGTCAAATATGACTTTGAAAATTCCCATGATATATTATCAAGGGATGTTTGTATACAACGCTACTTGTAAATATTGCTTTCGTTCAGATAATAGAAAAAATTTTCCTTGAATTTGTAAGTGCACCTTTAAACTCCCCTTTACTGCGAAAAAAACCGATTGAAAGTTACTAAGAGAGTTTATTAGTGAGCCATTTCATAATTTTGCTGCAAAAACGCGAATGCTACAACTCTCACAAAGCCAGAAATACAAGCGGAAGAAAAAATAACTGAAGAAAAAAAAAAGTCAGACACAAATAGACCAGAAAAAAGAAAAGAATTTCGGTATATGCGCTTGTATACCAGAACAACATTTCATTGCAAACGCAACGGCCCTTGAGAAACGATGCATAATCTTGACCATCTAACTGAACTCGTTTCGAAAAAGCTTCATGTCTCGGGGGAATCATTTGCAGGAACCAAAGAGCAAATAGAATGGGAGGCGGTTAAGCGAGCTCCACAAAAATTAAAACAAAAAGCCAAGCTTGGGTCCTACACTGTCGATGAAGATTTTGATGACCTTGAGAAGCAACTTAATGTTACCGAATTGAGGTTGAAGTCGGTATCGAAATACATTCGTTGTTACAATGATGAAATCTTACAGAATGTTAACATATCTAAAGATATTGCTGTTACTGTATTGTCATTACTTGACCCCACCACCAGCTTGCCCAAAAAATTAAAAGAAGAAATAAGTGATAGACTTCGGGTAACCAAAACCAATAAAGGTACTCCACGTCTTGACGATTTGACTTGGTCAGACCATCAGAAGGAAATATTTTCACAGGAATATAGACTCTGGGAAGACGGTCACATGTACAATGACTCGTTACAAGACATACTCCCAGCAATCGAGAAAGAATTGGAATTGATGGTTTCAACAGTGGAAGTTTCAGTGAGAGAGATACTCAAGCTTTCCAGCTACATCAAGAAACACATTAAAAAGAGAAATTATGCCTTACTCGATCACGATAAGGTCTATAATCAGCATGAAAACTTAATTCTCAGACAGCAGCTGGGAAAGGAGTTATCTTTGAAGCAAGCTCACCAAATATTTCATCTTGAGAGGAAATTGGAAGAGTGCAAAGCTCACTATGACGCTATCAATGAGCCTTTAAAAAAGGAGCTTCCGTACTTCTTTGATTTGGTTGGAAAAGCTCTCGAGCCAGTGCAAGTGATGGTCTACTACATTCATCTCATGGTTTCTTACCAATTTAATATACACTTTATTGCTCTCAAAGAGCCTTTTAATTGTCCCGACGACTTACCTTATAGTGAGAACTTTGATGCCAACATCATTAAGGAGTATGACGAAAAGAGCAGACCTGCCTCAGAAAAAATCGCTTCTTTATTCATTACCAACTTCAGAAAACAATACTTTGATAGCCTTACAAATTCTAATTCAGGTTTTCTGGGATCATCCATCAAATCCCCAGTCATGGAAAAATACTGCTCCATTAGGTTTAGCTTTACTAAACAGCAAGCGGGTGATCTCACCATTAAAAGTGGTGACATAGTTAAAATCATTGATTGCTCAGGAAACTGGTGGAAAGGCGAGCTAAATGGGGAAACGGGAATGTTTCCTGGAAACTACGCTGAAATCTTACCCAAAAACTACAACACAATTGCAAGTTGATACGTCTGATAATTTATCGTTAGAGTCGTGAGAGAAAGGATCTTGTCTTGTCATTCAAGAAGGTGTCAAGCAAAGAAGAAAAAAAAAAATAAAACCAAAAAAGAGAAAGTCAAAAAAAGAAAAAAAAGAGAAAACTTTACATAATTAGTATATTCAAGTATGTCGAATAACAAATCAATGGCGGTGATACGGTAGGGTTTACAGTAAGCGTGCGTAGGCGAACTTTAGATCTGTTGTTCTTCGACATCAGCATCACCTTCCTCTATCAGACATGATCTGTGCCATTGTTTAGCACACATACCAGAGCAGAACTCAAGCTTGAAGGGAACATCCTTGTTTTGCAAGAGGTCCCACCATTCGATGGCATCAGCTGCAGGCTCAACCACAATTCTATGACACTGGTTACATTTTTCCTTATACTGCCCTCGAGATATGGCAGTCGCTATAAGGTTGTGGAAAATAGTGGGGGTATTTTTCTTCCAATTTTTTGTTTCTTGATATGTTACGTCATAATTGGCAATCTTGTCCAAACACAATGTTTTTAAACTGGGCACTAACTTGGTGCTATCCCCTTTCCATCTGATTGGAGAAAGGTATTTTTTGTTTCTGTAAGGGTTCAATGTTTCTGTAGTAACGGATATGGCATCTGCACTCACCTTAATATAAGGGTTAGGGCCAGCCCTGAAAATTTGAAGTCGAGGTAAGTCCAATATTTGTGAAGGGAGGTACTCTAGTCTATTTGTACCCAAGGATAAATCGACCAAGTTCTGTAAATTGCTGATCAATGCCGGTATTCTTGATATTTTATTCTGACGCATTCCTAATACGTTTAATTTGGTAAAGTTGAATAAGGAGGGTGTGAGCTCCTTTATTTTATTGTTGGTTAGATAAAGTTGGTAAGGGTGTTGTGTATTGCCAGTGCCAAAGATCACCAAATTGTCGAAATCTTTCACCTCTTCAGGTATATCTCTTAATCCCAAACTTTCCAAGTTGATGGTGGTGTTCATATCTTCAAAAGCGTCAATGACTATTTTTCTAGCCATTTCATACACCTGGTTTTGATGAGCTTCATACTCTTCGGATTCAAAGTCTCTATCGGTGGAAGGGCAATGATTGATAGATTTGAAGCGGTTGAAAGGATCAATTCCAAAATCAGCCTCCGAGCTCATGCGATGGGTAGAGGCTCGCTTTTTATGTAAGATTTGAGGACGTGATTTGTGATGTTGTTCAATAATTTCATTCAAGTATTGAGATTCATGATGACTTATTTCGCTAGAGAAATTTTGAATGGGAGAGTCGGGTACGGTATAATCGAAAGCCGCTGTATCGTATTCAGAATGCAATTGAGGTTCCAAGGTGGGACTACTGGGTAAAACATTTGAAAAAGATTTTTTGTTTTTCAAAGAATCTCCATGTCGTTCAAACATGGGTCTTCTCTTATGCAATTGACTCTTGAATTCGTCATCATCATCAGTTTCATTTTCTCCATGTTGATTGTCTGCATGCAGATCATCCACGAATGTGGGCTCTTCATCAGAATCCTGAAACTCAGTCTCTCTTCTCTTGATATCATCCTTTTCATTAAAACTCTCTCCCATCTTACGTTTCAACGTGGGGGGAACATGAAGTGTGGGCCGCTTGTGTTTCGAATCAGGTGTTACCCTCGTGTGATACATGCTGCGGGCATTTTCATCAATGACTTTACGATTGCGAGGGGTTGTGTTCAATGCAGTTTTCTCGTCAAAAGACGAGGTCATGAATGCAAAGGGAAGCAAGGGATTGTTCTTGTCCATTGTGGTAGTGTTGGTGATGGTGTTTAAAAAGAGAATGGCTAGTCTTAAAATGACAAAGTTGGACTTTTATCATAGGTATAGGAACAATCGGGGACTAGATCAAAAACAAAGCACAGCGAAGGAAAAAAAAAAAAAAAAAAAAAAAAAATTAAACACGCGTAACCAGTGTTAAACTTAAAGTCCTTTTCTCGGATCTCTTCTAGCTTTTTGTTTTTCGCGCAGTGCAGTGCAGTGCTTCTAACCTTTGTTTTTATCTTCCTACTCATTTTCTTTCGTTTTGTGCCGACGAGGGAGAACCGACCGGCGTTAAAGTCGTCAATCTTCATGGACTCAATAATTCAAGTAATACCACCCTGCAAGTATTGCAAGAGGGTTCGAAAAATTGAATGGGAAAAAGAAAGGTTTTACCCGGATTCGAGTTGGGGTAATTTGGATCAAAACCAAAGGTGATGGGCCAACTACACTATGAAACCATTTCTTGCGTTTAAGGGAGTTTGGAGTGGACTGCAATTTGTTGCAAAAATCAACTAAAACCTCGATCAAAAGCACTTTTTATCAGTAAGTTTTTTTCTTTTTTCTTTTCTTTTTTTGTCGATGTTGATACAGCTTTCTTAAGTTGCAGTTTTGTTCACCTCTTTACTTTAAGAACAAAGAGAATTGGAAAAATGCTACATAAAAGGGGATGTTGTCTTGTATCAGATCAAATATATATATAAAGTATTCATGCAATGAATGAAAGCTACTTGCGGCGCTTGGCAGCAACGGTCTCTAATTCCTTACCACTATAATAGTGAGGGGCCAATTCCGTCAACCACTTGTCTTCGATTAACATACAATTACGCATGTACTCTTTACTGGTTAGAACCAACTCATGATAAAGAAGAAGCTTTGGTGGGGGCTTCACAGAATGCAATGACGAGGATGGATGAATGAACACAGGTTGATTCTTCTTCAATGAGCGATACGAATCTCCCATCTTAGATAAACGAGAGACATTAGGGAAAAACCCTGACGTAATTGCCTTCTGGATTTTAAGGGTTTTGTCGTCGTTCGTGTTTGACTCATTGTTATCATTGTCCACGATTATACCTGTTCTGGCGCATAATCTTTTTAATTGTTCCCTGATATCTCGAGCTCGTTTCAATGTCTTGTATTGTATAAAGTTGTCTTGACACCAAAGATTAGAGTACCCTGTATCTACCCACTGTTCCCATATATTTAACAAGCTTAAATGATCACCACAAGGCTGATTGAATGTCTCCTTCTTCTTATCCGCTTGCTCCTTTTTATCCTTAGGGCGATAAAAAAGACTCGAACTTTCAGATAGCAATGCAATAATACTTAGTAATTCTTCAGTAACTCCATAATCACTACTTTTAATGAGGCATTTGGAAAACATGGGGTCGAGGGGAAATTCAGCCATTTTACGCCCCGCCTTGGTCAAGCTACCTTTTGAATTCAAGGCACCTAAGGCATATAGTAATTCCAATGATTTGGCCAAAGTATCCGGACTTGGTGGGTCCATAAACTCAAATCCAATCAAATCAGTAATTCCCAACGAAAGTAACATCAAAACTACAGAAGTCAAATTGACTCGTAATATTTCAGGTGTGGGATTGGCCTGTAATTCATTGTAAAATGACCATTTAGTATACAACCGGAAACATTTCCCGGGTCCAACTCTACCAGCTCTCCCAGCCCTTTGATCAGCTGATGCTTTTGAGCATGGCACCACTACCAAACTTTCCATTCCAGTGACAGAATTATAAACATTTTCCTTAACATATCCTGGGTCGATGACATAACAAATTCCATTGATGGTAATGGATGTTTCTGCAATGTTCGTAGCCAACACCACTTTCCTCGAGCCTGGGGGAGTTTGCTGAAAAATCTTTCTTTGAAGATCAGGTGGTAAATTGGCATAAATCGAGGTCACTATTAATGGTTTTATCAGGTCCCCTAGTTTATCGCACGCTTCAATCAAAGCTTCTTCCATTGTTTCAATTTCGTCCTGTCCAGTTAAAAACACAAGTATATCACCGGGAAGTTCTTGCGTCGTATGAATTTGAAAAATGGTGGTTATAGCAGCTTGAATATAATTTGCTTCTGGATTCCTGGTATAATGAATATCTACTTGGAATCGACGACCCGGTATATTGAAAATAGGAGCACCTTCAAAGAAATCAGAAAATTTTTGTGCATTGATAGTGGCAGAAGCAACAATGAGTTTCAAGTCTGGTCTAACTTTGATAATATCTTTGAGCAAACTCAAAATAATCTCCGTAGAGACCGTTCTTTCGTGGGCCTCATCAATCATTATTGCACCATACTTCAGAAGTGATGGGTCGGTGAGAAACTCACGCAATAACATACCATCGGTAAGATATTTGATGATTGTGCTTTCTGATGATTTATCTTCGAATCTGATAGTATAACCCACCTCCTGGCCAAGCTGTACATTCATTTCATCCGAAACTCTAGTGGCAACCGAAGTGGCGGCAACACGACGAGGCTGGGTACAACCAATCAATAAATTTTTACCATTTTTATCAGTTGAATAACCCGATTCATGTAGATACTGTGGTAATTGGGTAGTCTTACCGGAACCAGTCTCACCCACCACGATCATCACCTGATGTTTGGCAATTGATTCCAAAAAGCTTTCACGGTATTTGTAGACAGGTAACGATTTCTTTGTTTGCTCCATACTCAATCGGTTAGAATGCAACTGATCCTGTGTCGACTCGTTGTCTTTAGTTTCTTCATTATCTCCTGCAATTCCCTCTTCATCATCAGTGAAATTAACAAACTGATCTTCGTCAAACACGAAATCATATTTTTTGGCATTGTCGGCCACTTGAATTTGATCGACGTCACCAGATGCACCATTAAGAGTGGTAATTGCTTGAGCTTTTTTCAATTGGTCCAATTCCCACTGATTTTCGTAACGGTTTTGTTTAGATTTATCTTGAAACTTATTGTTGGTGTAATCTGCTGAGTCATCGTAGCTCGTTTTAGCATTAAGTACATCATACTTTCGTTTTTTATCTATCTTACCATCATCAGTTACATAATCAGATGGTAAGTTGTATAGATGTTGAGTTTTGCCCACAGTTTCCGTGAGCCGTTCTCGTTCTTTCATCAACTCGAAGATTTTTAGTTTTCGTTCATACTCCTCTTGCTCTCGTCGACTGAAATGTGGGTTGTTGGTATATGATTGTAGTTCTACTTCAAGTTCTCGCAATTTGGAATCATGCCTTTTTTCAAGATACATTTTACGAGACTGTTGTCGTACCTGATGAAAGTCAACTTCTTCTCCTGCAGATGAAGCAATGCGTTGTATATCATTGAGTGCAGCAACTTCGTTTGATGAGTTTGGCTGCAGTTGTTGTTGAGGTTGAGAGTCGTAAGTTGTCGCAGTTGGATCTTCTACCTGAGTATCTGTAGTGTCGTTTTGAAGTTCGTTTCGAGAGGACAAGTTGGAGTCGGGTATATCATCCCAGTCATTGTTTTCCGTCCTTCTCCTATGTTTTCCCCTACCTGTTTGAATACTGGACGACATTGAAATCCATAAGTTGTGGGTTTGAAATTGGTGTTGCAATTTTATGTCTACATCAACGGTTGTTTTTTTTTTTTTTTCTTTTTTTTTCCTCTTTTTCTCTGCAGCATCTCTATCTCCATCTGTGGTTTTTTTTTTTTCTTTTTTTTTTCTAGTTTCTCCTTCCTTTTGATCATCTATTTAGCAAAAGTCTTTGGAGACATCGAGCGAATATCTCGTTTCATCGTACTTGTTGAACTGACAAGAAGGGCTGAATAAAAGTACTTTCGAACCAAGTTTCGAGATTTGTCACTATAAACTCATCGCTCATGTCATCGCCATCCCCCGAAAGAAGGGGTAGAAGATCATCGCGTATAGCTCCTGATCGCGAAGACTCATCCTTTTTCACCCCAAGCCCAATGCATCATCATGATAGTGGTAGAAAACTTCACATCCATGATCATCTGAGTCAACATATGGATGAGTTAGCAATTGATACTACTGATGATCTTGAACCTGGTGCAGCAGAGTTCGTGAGTGAAAGCACCACGACTGATACCTACATTCCTCCCTGGACTGAACCATATATCATTGGGATAGCTGGGAATTCAGGTTCAGGTAAGACCTCAATATCTCAGAAAATCATTCATGAACTTAATCAACCATGGACAGTATTGTTATCCTTTGACAATTTCTACAAGCCTTTACAACCAGAGGAGTCTATAAAAGCTTTCAATAATGAGTGGGATTTTGATACCCCAGCATCACTTGATTTAGACTTATTGGTTGAAACGGTGAAAAATTTAAAGAGGGGACGTAAGACTGAAATCCCGGTGTATTCATTTGCTAAGCATGCACGTACCGATAAGAAGACCACCATTTATGGGGCCAACGTGATTATTATTGAAGGGATTTATGCGTTATACGATCAAAGATTGTTGGATTTAATGGACATCAAAATTTATGTTGATACAGATTTAGATATTTGTTTAGCACGTCGATTAACTCGAGATATTTTATATCGTGGTCGTGATTTAGGTGGGGCCATGAAACAATGGGAAACTTTTGTGAAGCCAAACGCAGTAAGATATGTCAATCCCACCATGAATAATGCCGATTTGATTATCCCGCGTGGGTTAGATAATTTAACGGCCATTAATTTAATGATTAAGCATATTCAAAAACAATTGTCAATTAAGCTGGCATTGCATTTGAAACATTTGAAAACTTTGGGTATGAGTCAAGAATTTAAGGTGGAGAATTATGCTTCCAATGTAACTATACTACCTGACAATAATCATACAAGAGGGATTCATTCAATTTTATTTAGTGAAAGCACCGAAAGATCAGACTTCATCTTCTATTTTGATCGTATTTCGAATTTAATAATTGAAAATGCCATTGAACAAATGAACAACTACGAACAAGTTTCGATTACTACTGGATCGAATCATATATTTAAAGGACTTAAATCTACTGAGGAAGTTATTGCCGTTAATGTAATTCGATCAGGAGATTGTTTTATGAATTCAATTAAGAAAACCTTTCCTGAGATTTCAATTGGTAAACTTCTTATTCAGAGTGATTCTAGAACCGGAGAACCACAATTACACACCGAGTCATTACCACGAAGCCTTCATTTACAAGTTCCTCACAAGAAGATATTTCTATTTGATGCTCAAATTATTAGTGGTGCCGCCGCTATTATGGCGATTCAAGTATTGATAGATCATAAGGTTAAAGCTTGTGACATTGTGTTATGCTGTTACTTATGTACTGAGATTGGACTTAGAAGAATCTTGAATGTTTTTGCTGATGTTAACGTGGTGATTGGTAAATTAAGTGAAGTGGATGAGGATGATGATAATAATGAGTGTGATAAATTGCAGAATAAAGTTGAACAACAATCAAAGAAATGGTACAATGCAGAAGGATTTAAAGATACGGATTGGCATTTCCGTACTCGATTCATCGACTCGTTATATTTTGGTACAGAGTAATGAATTGACTAATATTTATAAATAGCACAAATAGAATGAAGACATGACTACATATTTTCATTGTTGTAGTAAAATCATTACGACAATTAAAGGATACTGGTAAATGGAATGCAAAATTTTGTAGGTACATAAATCATAAACATTAAAAAACATAATAGAGATTACAGTGATATAAAAAATAATTCCAAAAAGAAAAAAAAAAAGTAAAGAAAAACCCAGTTATAGACAATCAAAATTCAATTGAATCATCCATATGCTTTGGATTTTGAAACTGCAAAGAAAGTGATGGTTTACGATGATGATTCCGGGCTCTGGAATGCTGTTGTTGATGCTGTTGTTGTTGCTGCTGCTGTTGCTGCTGTTGCTGCTGTTGTTGTTTATGGAACTGACTAGTAAGATCAGTAAATGATTGTGAAGACCAATTGTTATTATCAACTGAAGGTCTGGGAGTCTCTGCCTCGGGCATTGACAGACGTCGAGGGTTAATTGTTTGATTAATGCTGTTCAAATCGCAAATAGAATATTTCCGTGAATGCGGTTCTTGTGTGTGCAATGAAGAATTTCGCTCTGATGTGGGTGATGATACAAAAGCTTTCTGCGTTGCATCAGAGTATGAATATGATTTTTTTAAATTAGGCTTATGTTGTTGTTGTTGTTGTTGTTGTTGTTGTTGTTGTTGTTGTTGTTGTTGTTGTGATTGCCTTAGCAATGACTGTTGTGGCTGGTGAGTACAACGAGATGAATCGGATGCAGTGTAGCCCTTGAAGAATGAGACACTGGAGGTTTTGGGTGACGCGTTTGCTTGAATAGGTGAAGTTTTCTCATTATTGGGAGAGTTTGAAAGGTCAACCAAAAAGGCTTTCCGCGGTTGGTTAGATACCGATTGAGTTGACTGCAAATTATCCCCGCTAATATTAGGACTTTGTTCAAGGGTGCCGTCGAGAGTCTCGACTGCCAAAGAAAATCTTCTGGGGTGATTTGTAGCAGTCATTATGTGGTATGGGTACTATGACAAGATTTGTGTATGTACAAATGTGTATGCTTTAAATGGGTAAGTTCAAATATGTTTGTTCCAAATGTACATCCTTAAATGTATAGGCAAACGTACAGCGACACTAAAACGAGAGGTTATAGGAATACGAGTAGATATATAAACAAAACAAAAAGATCAGATGTTTGATCGGTACAAGTAATACACGGTTAAAAAGAAGTAGGCTTATATACGATCTTTATATTCAGCCCTAGTTTGAGAGACCCCTAAATATCTATGTCCCGGCACCTAAATATTATTTTCTCTCCTTACTTTTTTTTTTTTTGGTGTATTTTTTTTTTTCATGTTTTTCACTGCGTTTCTTTTTTCTCTTTTCTTTTTTTTTTTTTCTTTTGCTGTTTGTCTGAATCGGCTGACTTTGTTCACGCTGAAACTTTAAATGTTGCTTTGTCTGCTTTTGGATGTTTGACTTTTAATTTATTTTTGGTTTGTATGGAGAGATGAAGCATAGTTTGATGACAATAATTAATTTATACGAATGACCCAGTCGACAGCACAAACTGGCTATAATCATCACTTTGATTATAATTAAAAATTGTGGAAATTATAGAGAAATTAAAATGAAAAATAAAGAGAAACGAGCATGAGAGCTGCACAAGACAGCCGCCTTTGTTTGACCATGGCGGGTTTTGCGCTTATCACAGCTATGGACTCTGTATACTAGTTCCTGAATGTTTCTTTGTTATCTCAAACGTTAAATTACGAACCCACAACCCCCCAAGAAAAAAAGTGAAGCAAGATTGATCGGATACTTTTGAGAAGAGCAAACGATTGTGAGACAACGAAGAAGATGTTGTTGATTGTCGTGCAAAAACAAAAGTAGGGTAAAGAAGTTCATGTCGTTAGGTAAAGGTGCAGAATAGTGTTGACCCAATTTTCTGGTTTAGTATACTGGTGTTACATCTTGTTTTTTCATATGAAACTTACCCGTAGCATTTTGAATAGAATCAGCTTATGTATATTTGATCTGACAACGGTTTAAATGCATCAAATAAGATGGTACCTTCATGCGTACAAGTATAACTTTTTAGTTTCTTTGTTATTCTGATAAGATTGCTATCTTTCCCCTCCAAATAGCCAAAAAAAAAAAAAAAAAAAAAAAAAAGAAAAAAAACTTTCAGAATCGCGCTGTTTGCAACTTTTTCTCGTTACTTCACAAAAACAACAAGGCGAAAGCAAAAGAGAAAAAAAAAAGACAATAAAGACAAAAAAGAAACAAGAAGGGAAACTTCGCAAATTGTTGCCAATGGAAGAACTAAATGGTGGGGAATTCCGATCTGCGAGTCAAAAACAACCGATAAGCAAACATTCTCTTTACAATTCACGTTTATGGTTGTTTTAACCCGCAGTACATCAGATCGAAACAGTAAAAATAACTCAGCGTTGTGATTGAATCCAGACCGAAAATGGTTTTTTCTATGCATTACAATCTGTGTCGTGTTTTGACTGCGAAAACCTACACCCTGGTTCCCCTCGTTTCATAAAATATTTAAAATGTGCCATATCTGAAAGAGCAAAAACTCCTTGTTAATCCAAATGGGTTGATCAGCGGGAACAGAAAGAGTCAAGACTATAATAGCAAGTTAAATGAAAAAGAAGCCTGAAATAAACTTTGGGGACAACAGTCAGACTATCACTTTTTCCCCAGAGTCTCTAAGCACTTATACTTGGCAGTAATTATACTTGATCGAATTTTGATTATAAATGCACATACTGACATTTGAACATCTCATGTATACAAGCTAAACAATTAACATTCAAATTAAAAACAGTCCTTCGAAGAAGCACTATTGGCAAAGAAAGGTCTTCGCAATGACGACTGCCTCCACGTAAAAATCACTCTTCGCGTCGAGGCTGCCGTTTTTATAAGGGTTACCAAAAAGAAAAAGAAAGAAAAGTTAGGATGAGAACTTGAGATTGTTGGCCGACTGGGGATCAAGGCGGCAAGTAAACACTTAAACCAATGTGGAAACTATTAATAAAAATGTTGACTATCGTGTCCGGCCATGTTCAAACAAATCGTCTTACAATCACAATCCAGTTAAAATACATCTAATCTAGTAATGACGGAAATAACTTTTATTTTAAATATAATAAACTACTGTTTTTTATACTGTTTGACGAATTTTTTATGAAATTCTTCCCAACGATGAATCCAGTCGGTACCAGGAGCCAAAAATGTAGTTCTCAAGTGATAATGATGACGTTTTTGACCAAACCCACTACCAGGAACAGTACAAATTCCAGTACCTTCCAATAATTCAGTACAATAAACTTCATCAATGGAATCACCTTCAGAATTGGCTCTGGCATATAAATCAGGATACAGTTCATGAGTAAATAACAAGCGAGGGAAAAGATACATGGCACCTTGAGGTTTATTACAACTAACATCTTCCATATTCTCAAAAGCATTATGTAATACTTCGGCACGCAGTTTTAAATCTTCAACAATTTGTTGTATTTCCTTTAAATACGTCTTATAAGATTCATCATTAGCATGAGGTGGATTAACCATCAATTCCATCAAGGCCTGACCCGACAGGGCTGAACATAAGTTGATTGAGGTTAATTTCAGAATAACATCAATAACTTCTTGTTGAAAACCAACGAGTTCCATATATCCACCACGTTGACCACATTCACCACTAAAACCTTTTGAAATTGAGTGCAATGAAGCAAGTTGAACATGCAGGTATAATTCAGGATGACTACGAATCATACTCAGTAATACTTTTTTGAAACTAACAAATTGACCTTCGTAAACATTCAGTTGATAAACTTCATCAGCAATCAATACAATACCATGTTCAGCGGCAATATTGATAATTTCACGGATATCATGTTCAGATAGAATAGAACCGGTAGGATTCCCAGGATTGATGACAACGAGAGCTTTGATATCAACATGTTGTTGCTGATGTTCACGAATTACTTGTCGTAATTGTTGAGGATCAGTCAGCCAGTTATTCAGCTCATCTAAATAGTAGCCAATGGCAACAGCATCGTTGAGGGTAATGGTGGCGGTATACAAAGGATATTGAGGAATAGGAATGAGAAATCCACTACGCTGATCAACACTTAATATTTGTAATAAATACAGCACGGCAGCCAGGGCACCATTGGTGAGGAAAATATTTGATGCAAGGGCTTGAGCACCGGCATCACGACGAGTGATAAAATTGGCAATGGATTGACGCACCACAGGACTACCTTGAGAATGACTATAGGCACCCATTGATCCGAAATCACCAAGAAGTTGTTGAGCTCTCTTTATGACATCGCTTGGTAAGTTGGCATTTGATTCATGCATAGCATCGGGATACTGTAATAATGATAAAACCTGACGATACCAGGTGATGGGTTGTTGTTTTAATTGATGAGGGTTACCAATGTTGGCATTAACAATTTCATCAAAGGGAAGACCATGATCGGTGTTTGAGTTGAGTAAAGCGCGGAGTTCTTCAGCACGTTGTGGAATTTTACCTCTCACAGCGTATTTGGCTTCTAAAGTATGAGGGTTAAGGTCTTTGGTGGTTAGTGGTTTAGCGGGGACAAACGGTTGTTTATGGGATGAATTGTGGGGCACCGGAGTAACATCTTCGGAGGCAATGGAAGAATGGCTAAAAGTTCTTTTTTTCAGTTGTTGTTGTTGTTGTTGCTGTTGTTGGTGGTGGCCACGATGATGGTAGTGATGACCATGATGGGATAATTGAGTAGACATTGATCTCAGAATCGATTTATAAAATTGAAATTGCAGCAAACCATTCTTGGTATGGCGGGCAGAAATAAGCGTAGACATTTCAATATATAGTTAAATCTTTTGTTTTCTTTTTTTGGATCAATTGCTTATCACGGGCAATAAATGTGAAATATTAGACAAGGCGGGGGACTTGTGTATAAGTGAAACTAGGTATTCAACGGTTGAATGACAAATTTTCGTCTCAGAAAGAAAGAAAAAAATAAATAAAATAAATAAATAAATAAATGCTGCCAATAGATGGAATTGAAAGGGTTCAAAGTAAGTAGATGAAAGGAAGAATTGTATGGAGGGGAGTGATGTAGTATTTGGTTCCAGTCAGTATGGGGCAATTGGTGGTTATAAATTATCAGATGAAAGACGAAGTAAATAAGTGACTCAATATTTCGGACCGAACGAGAAAAAAAAAGAAAAAAGCTTTTTTTTTTTTCTATGTTTTTTTTTTTTTCCGCTGCTGTTCCAATGAAAATTGATCTTTCGGATATCACCAGGGCTTATCTCGAGAAAAGGTTTGATTTTTTTTTTCTCCTTGTATAATTCGTGTTGATTCTTCGAAACAATTGGGCGATCACAATAAAACAAATAGAACTCAACTAGACTGCTGGGCAATCTCAGAAGGATGAGTACAGACTTACTGTCTGATATATATAAAATCAAGTTGTATGATCAGTGGTCGTGTGCGTGTTGCAGTGCCGGAAATCAATATCCAACACCCTGTAACCTTTGCACCTAACTTATCAGACGTTAGCGGCTAGTATTTTTATTTTTATTTTTTCTTTTCGAAAGAAAAAAAGTTACAGTTTGTCAAAAGTAGGCTAAACTTTTTCAGAGTCATCGGGTTGATTGTTCCTAGTTTGTTAACTTTGGATGAAAAATGAGTGTTCATTTTCAAAAAGATTAACAGCGGCTAATAATTTAGATAAAGAATCCGGGGTATATCTGCAACAGCGAATTCTGACCGATTTAATCATCTAGCGTCTTTTTTTGCCGATAATAGAACATTGATAATGAGTTTGTGCTCTGTTTTCACAATTTTTTTTGCAGTTGAAAAGTGGGGATTGTATGCTTTGGTTTATTGTTGAAGGCTGACGGAAGTTAACCTCCGGGACGGAGTTACTTGTCCGATGCTTCATAAGGCTTCATATTCCTGCATACTAAAACTCCCGTTTTCCCACAAAACCAAAGCTCAGTTCTAACCACGAGCAGTAGCTATGCTTCTTTCAAAGATATTGCTGTTCTAGGTCTCCTTGACACCCCTTTGATAGGTATTGAGACTCCTTTGTGTATTAAAACAGGTTTCGTTTTCTTTTTGCTTTCTTTTGTTTTGCTCCGGGTGGTGACAACCGGACGCCGCACACCGTTATGCTTGGTGGTTGTGGCATTTTGAGCTAATTCGGACTAAGGGAGATTTTATCTTGACCTATGTCCAATCGTTTCGGCAATTATCTACAAAGATCCCGGTATTGTATTCTTCACTTGAGTTGTTCATTCGGATTGTTGGTTTGTATAATCTCCAATATTCCATCGTTGACCCTGGTTTCTTTCTTTTTGTTGTCGAGGTTTTTTTTTCTTTCGCATCCAAAGTCTTCTACAAAATTATGTGAATGCTACCTTTTTTGGTAGCGACGCTCAGTGACTATGTGTTTCTCTCAATTAGCCTTCAACTGTAGCAACTTGAACTTTTAAAGAACACTGGCGAATTGTGGTATGAAAGGATCTTTTTATTCCTAATATATAAATATATACAATTTTCTATATTTGCAAATGACCATAGCTTATTGCTCTTTCTTGGTTTCAAGTTCACTCTCATTATAACCAAAATTACCAACTGAACAACTAATAGCCACCCCGGTCCAACAAGGTAACCACCCTAACATCACCACAAACCATGTCCAACACTGTAATTCATTCCACGACGTTAATAATCCCCTCATCAACTCAATTACTCCTTTACTCTGATCAAGGTACCAATACCCGACCACAAATATAACAAAGACTGGGTTTGACACGATAAGACTAAGGCACACTTTCAACTTAGCCTTACTAAATTTCAGAGGTAAAGCAACCTTTTGATAGCCACTGGCAAGTAAAGGTTGAATGAATGTAAGTGGCAATGCTGCTAAACCAATCAGTAATGCCAACAGAAAGTGAACAATTAATAATGCAGTTATAACCAAAGCAATAATAAAGAGTGATGAGCCCATCAACCCGTAAGTGGTCAATTTATCAAACGTTGAACCCGGTGAGCTGTACCCTTTGTTGAACATCGGCGCAACACTCAAAGCAATGCTGAGTAATGATAATAATCCAAAGATAATTGAAACTCGTAAGTTTTGATTACTTGAATCTCCCATTATTACTGCCAGGGGCAACGCAAATGATAAAACCAAGCACGTAATTACAATTGACATAAAAATGGACAAAATACGTGAGATCTTATTGAGAAAATTGTCAGTACCAATATTATTTTTACTACCATCATCGTGTAAAAAACACCCTAAGGAACTCACAGCAAATGCAACAGCCATCATGATTGCTGAAGGTAAATAAGTTCCAATCGATACAAAATGTTTTGATGAAAGTAATAAATAAAAGAAAAATGATTGATGAAATTTCTCCAATAAATTATTAACCGATCTTAACGTTGAATCCACAATTCTTCCAAATTGAGTTATGTCGGCACTACCTTCACTACCAACTGCTTTTATTGTAAATGCCTGAATTTGCCAACCAGAAAAACTCTCACATCCAGCCACATGGCGACGTGATAAACCTGCCAATGCCAATTGTATCACACCACGAACCAAGGTCCTTAAACGAGTAAAATACGTCTCTTTAGTTAGTTCATGCGCGGGTGTATCTTGAATCGAGCAATGTAAATTTTCATGATATCCAATATCATTTGCTGTATTAATCAAATCCAAATTGGGTAACTGCCCATTTAAACCTTGATACTCAATTGCATAATGATGAAAATGATCCAGATCACTGGCATATTCCATCACAATTGCTGCTTCAATGGCACCAGCAGTATTATCCAAAGTCGTATGATATGCTTCCACCCATGATCTTAAACTAGCATGTCCATCGGGTGGGAACACTAATATAATATTTTTCGACCAGATTGACATCTTCTTGAAATAACGGGTTAATGCTAATCCTAATGATACCCCACCCACGTTTGATTTTTGATCGGAAGTGAGCCAGGGAATGGTAAGTACCATTGCTTCAGTGTTATCCCCACGTGGCGCATGAAGAATGGTATATAATGTATCATGATCACTATACTTATTAGTATGATACATTGGTTCTAAACCGAGATCAATTAACCACTGACTAACCATTTCATTATTAGTCGTGATTTGATTGAAATCCCACTGTTTGATTTCAGATCTATAACCACGCACGATATTCCATTCACTCTCACGGAAATACGAAGTAACTTGAGAAGGCATCAATGCATTTTCGGAGATGTAAGTATTACGGTAATTTCCTTTCATTGGGAGACTTAGTAACCAAGAAACACTCGATAGGGCCAAAACAAATGATATTATGGGGAGCAAGCGGATGATTTTTGGTATTAGACCCAATTTATGGACCTTCCTAAGAAGTGTCTCCGCCAAAGCCATGTTGTAATGTTTCTACTTGAATATTGTAGCGAGGATTGGTAGTTTCAAAATCAGGCTCAGCGAATAAGTGTCGGATTAGTAAAGAAGCAAATCAATTGAAATCAAACACGAACACGAAAAGTTTGAGATCGTTACGAAATCGGCGCACAGACCCTGCCAATACTACGAACAAAACAAAAAAAAAGCACAGAAAAAAAAAACACTCAGAGAACGAAAAAAATAGATATTTATCAAAGATGAGCTTCACCATTCGATACGATAGCATCTTGTAGTTATATAGACATTTAGTTTCCTTCTCACAACCACATTTTCTTCCCATTCTTTTCAATTCCGCGTAAATGAGCTTACGCAGCTACTATAAAAATATATGTAGGCGGATACAGCGCTTACCCTTCGATAGCCATACCCTAAAGTTACTACAAAACAAAGCCAAAGATGAATTTGCTCATCCTGATCTTCGTATTCAAAAGTATTCATATACCTCCATCAATATAAAGAAGTACAATCATGTAACTGAAATACTAGATGAATTCCTAATTAATGAGAACTACAATGGTTTGCCCAATATTCTTGACTTGGCCTATAAAGATACTCAACAACCATGGGTTCGCATTCTTTTGCGGCAAAATTATTTATCATTGAAGAAGCACTGGCCACAAAGGCACCTAGTTCATATTTTTGGGAGCACTAAGAGTATACAAGAATATGATCAAAACCTCGTCTCAACGTCCATGAAAGAAGACTTGTCATTCTTGCCCAAACCAAAGATTCCAACAAAGTATGTTCAAAATCGGATTAGGCCAATCAGAAATCATTCGCAACCTTTACATGTGGATGAGGAAGCACAGAGCATAAAGAGTGTAATAGAGGAAGCTCGCAAACTACACTCATTCATCGATAGGCATAAAGCTGTCTTATCGCGCTACTCCGTCAAAGAATTCGATGTTATATATGAACCTACCAAGTTAGGCAGACCTGGTGGCACCATCCAGGCTCACAAGGAGTTTAAAAGTACTATATCATGGGTGAGAAAATTTGTACAAATGTTTAAACCGATGAGCAAATCGAATCTAGAGCACCTTATTAATACTGCGACTTATGTTATGCCACCAACATCGCTGAATCATAGCAAGAATGATGAATATCGAATTAACCCAAATTTCTTCAAATACTTAGCGAAGAAGCACATCCATGAGATGCAATCCACATCCACTTTAGTAAGAGCTTATTTGAGAAAAAAGCCATTGGTACCTAGCGAGTCAACCATAAAGACATTACTTCGTGATTATGCCAGACAACAATTTTACCTCGATGACAAAACGAGCCAATATGCCCTTTCATGGTTGCAAAACCCAACAGAAAGGCAAGTTCCACCTGAGATGAAGCACCAGTTTCAGAAAGCGATCGAGAAACAAAGGGAGAACACAGAGCAAACATAGATCAAGGCACTATATTTTGAATACAATGTACTTTTGCTTGCTAGAATCTAAAATGCATCCTATTGACCTCGAGATTCTTCCGTTCACGGCCAAGAATTGTGGCTGCTGCACATATGTGTTTTCATTGAACGTCATTGCTTTGAGAACACGGTTGTTCCCCCCAATTTCGAGTAAATCAAGTTTATAGCTAGTCTTAGTTTGTCGATATAAAATAATGACTTTATGAGCATCAATCAATTCGTAGCTAATAAGCTCATCACTTGCGTTCAAATTAATGGTCCACTTTGATTGAGAATGTGTTCGGATGCTATAGTGTATGAATGAAATAGTGGAGGCTTCCAGGCTCGAAATCACCAATTCATTGTTTTCAGATATAAATTTTGAATGTGAAGCGGATTGTGTGGAAGGAAGGTCCAATTGTACTGGGTTCGAAAATGCAACGATAGATTTGAAGAAGTTTGAAAATTCGGATAAGATGCCAGCACCGAAGCACAGGTTTAGATTAGTAAAATTTTGTAATAAATTAGTTGAAGATTCATTGATTTGCTCCTCACTCTGTAGTATCACTTCATTCATGGAGCAATCAATTTTAAAATATTCGAGCACCTTAGGCTTGAAGAGGTAATTATTGAGGTAGTCGAGGATAGAACTAGTTTTGCAGGTTTGAGCCAGGTTGTTATTGAAAAATGATTCAATATCGTTATCCTCGTTAGCTAGCTTATCTATGATTTCAATTTTGCACCATACAATAAACTTATTAAAAAGCTTTTGCTCCTCATTGATATCCCAGATCACTTTATATAGAAGCCTGATCATGTTTTGTGCAATTGCAACCACATTTAAAATTTGAGAGGCATTGAGACCAAATATAGGAGAAGCTGATGGAGACCCAGGCGATAGCGGGTCCTTATTATGACCAGTATTGGCATCAACCAGAGTGTTAAAATTGTTATTGTTATGCTCGAACCATTTAGACAAACCTTCCATATTACTGAGGATAATAATCAATTTTTCGAGGCTTGTTATGATTTGTGTATAAATAACTTTTCTTAGTAGATCATATAAGGAGTTTCCCATTTTAGCCAATTTTTTTAACCCGCGTTCGCCCAATTGATTAATCCAGTAATCCTTTAAACTGGCGGGTATAAGGTTTGTTAGCAATACATCATAAAGGACGTTGGAAATTTTCAGCTCCAGTTCTTGTGGTGTTGGGAAATGAATAGTAAGGTCGACGGAAGCATAAACTGAGTCTTTCAAGTTTGATAAATGACGATCGAGTAAAGTTATGAATGGTTTACATTCCTCTTGCAAAGATTCAAGTTGTTCATTAACATGATTTATGATGGCAATCATTTTGGAGCAGTTATCAATCATCTCAATCAAATGTTTGCGAGTTCGTAAATTATCGTCTTGATGATGTTTTGATTGAAAGGGCAAATTTAAAGACATTTTTAACAAATTTAATTTATTATCAGAATCTTTTACCAAAAAGAATTGATTAAATAAGTCTTGATTTGTCAAATGACCGACGAATTTATAGGGCTCCGGTAAGTCCAAGTCATCGATGGTATAAAGTCTGTTGAACGTAAGTGACATGACAGCGTCAGCATTTATCAGTAATAAAACATCTGACGTAATCTCTTCTTGTTCTTGCAATGGGGCTTCGTCACTTAATTTCAAACTCACTGGTCGACGACTGGTAGCACTACTACTACCACTTATATTTCCATTTGTCCCATCACCAGCTTCAACTTCATACTGTAATTTAGGTAAGTAATTAAGAATATTCACTTTGGCAAAGTCATATTTATCAAATATTTGCATACTTACTTGACTCCAATTGATCAAGCCAAGGGGTAAATTTAGGGCGCTTTTAATACTCGTAATAAATTTCCCATTATTGGCATCGTGAATTTTAATTAATTTATCAATTCCACTTACACAGAAAAATTTTCCATCGGGACTCCAATCAAGTTTTATAATGGGGGATTTGTTATTGATGGAATAAATACGTTCTCCATTAAGTCGAAATGCCCATATTGACATTCGATTCATAGAAATTGTGAGAACATCCATGGTTGGACACCAACTGATGATATTGCCATCTGGAAATCCAACTAATTTATTGGTGGCAATCTTATGAAATTGGGTAGTTGAGATCGTTTGTGGAGAAGGTCCTGATTGTGACAATTCATTGGGTAGACTTTCAAGTTTTGAATCACTTGTGATACCACTTAGGTATGCTTCTGACATTCTGATGTTTCAAAGCAAAAATGAACCCGAATTGACTTCAGGATGACTCTTCTGGGTATGTGACGACTTGGTAACCCTTTCATGTGTAGATTTCAATGTTGAATTTTTGCTGTTTTGACGCGCGCGCGTAATATTTTAATGATGATCTCAACAATCAATTTGATTCAAAAAATTTATACACTGTTCAACAAAAGTACCAGATTAGTATATTTGTAGATACAGAAAGGAGGATATATATACGAAGGGTTAAGAGATAAAGAGAATAAAATTCGAAAGTAACACAAATAAAATAACACCAAATTTTTCGAATAGGCCTCTAGGGGCAACAAAATACACACGAAGAAAGGAAAAATATACACTAGAATAAGACAGAGTAAGGTTAAAAAGAAAGTAATAGAAGGCCAAAATTGAAGAAAGAATAATAAAATAAAACACAATACCAGAAAAGAAATATGAACCATGAAAGCATGGGAGGATGATAATAACACAGGGCAAGCCTTTTGCACACGTATGAAAAAAAGGAGAACATCATTTTAAAAAACATAAATATGGGCATTAGTGGCAATCAATGCCTTTTTGATCGACCACGAAGAGAAAAATTACGACCAAGCATTAGTTGCTTTTGTTCGGGATTAGCAAGGGAATTTTCGTGATTAGTTAATAAAATATCATCAACTGAACCTTTCGAAGCATTAAGTAACGGTGAGGGCAGGGTTCTTGGAGTAGCCGCCGTTGTCTTCGATGATTTGTAATCTGAAATTGCCGGTGAATCATTATTGATTATACTTGGCATCACATCAGTCTGAGCGATTTCAGGAGTGTACGGAGCCGAAGCGACCAAGCTGGGGGACAATGGTCTAGTAGGGGAAGCAATGGAGTTCGGTATGTAAGTTGAATGTCTTGGAGTAGAAACCACTGAGGATGAAGAGTTATTCTTTTTAAAAAAGCCACGGAAACTTCTCCTTTTAGATTTAGCATCATGTTTTACCCCAGACTCTTCTTTGCTTAGTTTAGAGGTAGTACTAGCGGCAGTTGAATTTGGGTCATAATTAAATGTACCAACACTGTCTCCAAGTTTATCAGAATCACTGAAACTTTTTTCTTGAATCAACGAATCATTTGATTTAAGTGGAAGAGAGGAATTGGTTCTGATAAACTTAGGTGGTTTCAGTAACGATCCATTCCTAGATATACCATTTGAGCTTGATTTATTGCCGCCAGTAAACAACAATTGCTCACTTGATCTTACAATCGAACTTTGTCTACTGCCACCATTAGTGACAGCACCAGATCCAACCAAATGATCATTAGATCGAGCAAATGAGCTATGTCTACTACCACCCGCCAATGAAGATGTCGCTGTTGTAGCAGCAACTAATTGATCGGTTGATTTACCCTGATATGAGCTAGTACGAGAAGTTAGACGATGATTTGGGTACGTTGAATAACCCGATCCAATCAAATCGGGAGTTAGTTCAGTAACACCGCTATATTCCTCATTATCGGTACTGATGCTAGTGATATCATTGTTATTACCGGTGCCGGTACTTGCACTGCGTGACTTAGGAACTACTAATTGACTTGAACTTACAACCGGAGAATCTTGTTCTGCTTTAGAAATGAGGTCAATTAACATTTCGGTCGATTTATGGAAAGGTAAAGATGGAGATGTGGGGTGTTCTTGGTGTGATTGATGGAATTGTTTAGCATCAATAATTGGAGCGGTAACTGGAGCCGGTTCGGTAGGTACCACTGGCAGTGGTGTAGTGGCAAGTCCAAATGAAAACCGTTTTTTGTTGGTAGGGGCGTAGTAACCATCTAGCAAGGCACTGAATCGATTAGACAATGATCTTCTCTTGGAGGCAGTACTGGTCAGTTGTTGCTGTTGATGTTGATGATGTTGTGGTGGTGACGATTTATCGTCAGGATTAGTGGTCTGTAAGTTATCGAAAATATGATCATAATGCTGCACTTGCGAATTGTTGGTGATGGGCAGTACATTCAAACTTTCAACTGAATTTATTGAGGTAACATCATCGGTATGACCACTCGTATTGATAGGAATCATCGTCAGTTGAATTTGAGAGTAGCGGGAAATCAATTGAGGATAGTTCCCAATTAACACGTTTAAAAATTCTTGTAACATGACCAACAGGGTTAAATTGGTGGTGTTGAATAAATAAGGTTGAAAAACAATGGAGAAATTGGAACCTGACATCTTAGTTATTGGTTCTAAAGCCGATAAACGATGTAAATTGTAAACGATATAAAAGAACAAATCATTTTTAAATCGAGTATTTTGATCAATGATGGTGGTGATAAATCGAGATAGAAGATGGTCAAGAGGGGAATTGACGTTCGAAGACATTGATCCAGAAGCAGTTTTAAATGATTCCACTGATGATTTATCATCATTACCATCAACACCACCATCACCAATATTTTTGATAATATTGTTATATTCGTCATAAATGGATTGGAAAAAATTCAATAAACCATCATTAAACAATTCATTTATTGAGGGTAAAAAGGTTTTCAAAAACTTTTTAGTGACACCACAAATGTCATGTAAGGTAAAGGGGAAACTTGCCAAACTATCATCATCAAGAAATCCATTATTGACCAAATGTTGATAAACGTGGTTGATACGTTTCACCGATCCATTGATACGGAAAATCCCTTCCACGGAAGGATGTCTATGTATATAATCGAAACAGTGTAATAAAATCAGAGGAACTTGTACTGTGAGTTTATCGAATTGATAGTAGGTATAGTTTATTGAATTAAGGGTGGTGGTGCTACCTGAAGATGGAACAATCTTGAAAACATGATGATAAGTTGTATTGTTGGAAATAGTTGTTGATTTACTTTTGTTAGTGGGACTTCCATTTTCCGAGATTTGGTTGTGTTGTGATTGCAGCAGCAGGGATTGCAGCCGTTGATGAGGACGTGACTGCAAATTACTTGACTCATTCAATTTCAGAGACTGAATTTGTTCATGAGTCGATGTGGGGGTACTTGAGGTTGAAGTGGAGGTGGCTGATTCAACGGACATGGGGAAGCTAGCTGATGAATGAGGAAACAGAGCCAGTGACTCGTTGTTGGTTATATCTAGTGCCATAACTTCGCTGATGAGGTATGATGATTTCCTTTGATAAAAATAAAACCAGGAGACTCGTCACCTTATCTTAACGTGAACAAGAAGAAGAAGAGGAAGAATGAAAAGAGAAATGGGACGATGAAGAGTATCACAGACTAACAAGAAAAAAATATAGAATAAAAGAAAAAGAAAAAAAAAAAAAAAAGAAAAGAGTAGGTGAAAAAAAACTCAAGGTGCGATAATAAAGAAGGCGCAAAACCGGAACAAAGAACACAGAAAAAAGAAAGAAAAAAAGACAAAAAGCTGAAACACAAAAGCGCACACTAGGTTTATCTCTCACAAATTGGTCAAAAACACGTCGTTAGTGAATAGGCTGCAACGGGGAGTTTGAGCCAGGGGACGAGGGAGTAACTTGATTCGATAACGAAGAAGCAATCAAGAGCTTTAGATGTCTTGGAGGTGGAGTCAGCGCAAGAAAAAGTAGATACACAATTAAAGATAAAGTCAGTACAAGACAATATCAAAGGGTAGGGATAGTGAATAAAGATTTGAGGCGCGGGAGATGATTGAGTTGGTAAGATAAAGAAAGGGGCACGGGTACAAAGCTTAGCGATACGTAATGGTTGTGATGTGGTGATGTGGCAAACAATATCAAATCAAAGCAAGAACAAAACAAAAAAAAAAGTGAACAAAGAAAGAGTTGTCCGAGTGGAATATGGGGTAATAATAGGGATGGTTTCAAATATGATCTAATAGGTTGAAATACGGTTTAAATGGTAGTTGGAGCGACAACTCTTTGCAGACAGTTGATGAAGTGAGAGTAGTTGATGAAATCTGGAGGATGTTGACAAAATTTTATATATACGAAAGAAACAAATATGAAAGAGAACGAAAAAAAGAAAACTAAAGAAAAAAAAAAAAAAGACACTCAACAACAAAAATGTATGGACAGAGGTTTGGATGGATCAAGAAAAGTCCAAACTGGGAAGTTCAAACAATTGGATTAAATTGAAAATAAATTGAAAGAGGCAAAAACAAGAAGAACCAGGCAAAAAGGAAAAAAGAAAAAAAAAAAAAAAAGAGATAAAAAGAAAAAATACGAAAACAAATGACTGATGAAAAGCGGAGAGACACAGCGGAAAAAAAAAAAAATGAATATTAATTTATAATTATAATAAGAGAGATATATAGCCTTGCTGTTCTGGAAACAGTGAAAGATGTTGAAAGATATAAATATATTTGAGGGAGTGACATCAATGAACCCTTACATTTAAATACTGGTGCGCAACTACACTGATAGCTCATGTGATTCTTTTCTTTTTGGTTGATCTATTTTGATAACTTTTTGGCATAATCAATACAGATCGACGGATACGTCTTGAGTGTGAACGTTTGTTCATCACTTGAAGGGAATATTGTCGACTGTCACTTTTCTATTTTCCATGATTTATCCGTTTTGGGACAATAGAAACACTCGCCCATATAACACAAAAATAGAACAATGTAAACAGATTTCCACCTTTTTTTTTTCGTTTTTGCTGTGGGTGGAAAAGGGTATCCTGCACACAGATCCAAGCCACCTACAACAGACACATAACCGGGACGCGGGGAAAAACACCCATAGCTTTCACAAACACGCACTTGCACTTCCTGTACGCCAAAAAAAAAAAAAAAAAAGCAAAGAAAAAAAAAAAAAAAAAAAAAACGAAAAAGAACAAAAAAAAAGACCCACTCGAGAAACACCTAGGTCCAACTTCGAGAGTGGTCTAGACTCTTAAATTTGCATCCATCGCATCGGTAAACGCACTACGGTGTCACTATTCATCTATTTATAACACCACCATCAACCCATGTTCTTTTTCTTGCTTCTTTTTCTTGTTCATCACTTTTCGTTAAGATAATTAGCAGCATCAAGTTGAGAAGCGAGTGAAAGAACGAGGCTAGGCGTAATTCAGGGCTAAGCATGCCTTGTTTTTGTTTTAGTGCCGCTAAAACCACTTCTGGGGACACTAAGCCAAAGCTCACTAACATCTACAAGACAAAAAAAAAAAAACAGAAGCAAAAAAATATGAAGAGATAAAAAAATAAAATCAGGACTACACATGTATTGCACATGAGGCGAGAAGAGGCGTCAATATTAGTACATACCCATTCAAAACCACCCGCGTCCAAACTTTAACCAAATTATTTGAAACTGGTAGTGTAGGCTTTCATTAGCCACTTATCTACCGCATAACTTGCGGGCGACTCAGATATACCTGACTTGATAACAATGGGAATAAAAAAAAAAAGATTATGATCGTTTTTGCTAGTCTCTCAGTAAATATAACTTGCTTGTCAATGCACGGTTATATGCCAAATGCAAGTAAAATGAATGCAACACTGCAAACAAACACGAATATGTAAAAATGAAAAAAAATGGGGGTACGGGTTTGGTCATTTCCGTCTTGCGTCACGCACACGACTTTCCTCTAAACATCCGTACCGGTTTTCGCCTTCAACACGACTCCGTCAACAATACTGAAAATTTTCAACTAGTGTAATGATATTTGATATCAACTACAAGTCAACCAAACAAAACTAAAAAAAAAAAAAAAAGAAAACTAAGCAAAAAAAAAAAAAAAAAAAGAGAGAGAGAACCATCAAGCCGTCATCTAAGATACGATCAAAGCATACACACACCCACGCATATATAATCATGTTCCCCAGCATAAGGTCACCTCTCATACCCTGCATAAAGAGGTTTTCCAATCCTTTGGCATGTCACATTCGTAATTATCAATCATCAGCCATCCCCAAAGGTGAAAGACCATCTCCCAAAGATCATGCCAAAGATGCTCGTACCATAGCGAAAAGAGAAACTAAAATCAAGGCTAAGAATAAGCAAGAACCAAAATTACATCCATTATATATGGAAGTACCTACTGCACTTAGATATTTACGTGCTGCTGAAGTTGGACAACCTACTAAAAAAACCACCATCAGTCTTATGGTTAATGTATTACCAGAAAAGGGTTCAGTGCCATTACAGGGTAAAATTTTTTATCCTAAACCTGTTAAACATAGTAATGTATTAGTTTTCACTGATGATGTTGAACAACAACAACAATTAATTAGTATGGATGAAAATATTACTGTTGGTGGTGAAGAATTAATTCAAAAAATTGCCAATGATGATAAATCAATTGATTTAGATCTGTTTACTCAATGTTTGGCACTGTCTTTAATCATGAAAGATTTAAAACAAATTGCTCGTAAATTAGGACCTCGTGGTTTAATGCCAACTCCAAAAAGAAATACCGTTTCTGATAATTTAATTCAATTATTACAAGAAAATTTTGGTGCTCTTACTTTTAAACAGAAGGGTGAACATTTAGCTATTCCTGTTGCAAGATGTGATTTTAGTGATGAAGAAGTTTTGAAAAATTTAAAAGCTGCCGCTGTTGCCATCTATGATGCTCAACCAGCAGGTACCAAAAAACCTAATTTAATTGGAACTGCTCATTTAAGTTCTACTTTGGGTCCTTCTGTGGTGGTTGATATCAGACAATAAGTATTTAAACCATCTACATTAATCTCTCCTGTAAATATACAAAACAATTTTAGTTTGTTCTTCTAACATCATAATCTCGTAGAAAACAAAACACAAGAGGCTAACAAATATTATCATTTTAACTGCAAAAAGTGCTCCAATATCTCTCGACCTCTCGACTGTTCGTTGTGCCAATCACCTTTGTATACTTTATCAAATTTATTTGCACCTGGCGAAAAATCAGTAATTTTTGTAACAAAAGGCTATATCTTGACGCCAAGAAAGAAATTGAAAAGAGCTGAAAATGAAAGAAACAATATCCGAATCCTTTCTCCAACGAACGTAAAATACACTTATTTTATCATTACTAAGCTATCGAAGTATTCTTCGATTCTTTTTTGTATGCCCTTCTCAAAAGGCGGTTGGGGCTAATGCTTTGGAGTTAAAAATCAAGGGATGATTAGAGAAAAACAATAAATATTTTGGTTAAGAACAATTTCATTTCTGTAAGTCGCTTACCATAAAATCAATAATCAACGAACTGCGCGAATAAACAATCAATTGTTTCAGAAGTGAGAGAACTGATTCGTTGCAAAATAAAGAGAGAAGAAAAAGAAAAAGAAGAAAAAAAAAAAAGAGCCAGAAGATACCGTTAGGTTATTATTAAGACGCTCAGTTTCTATCGCAACGCATGAAATTACCGTTGATATGCATGTCTTTCATACAAAGGGAACTAAGCGAGCGCATCATACCCGTTGAAGACGTTGATGTTGGGGAACGAAAGGGGAAAGAAAAAGTTTCCAAGGTTCATTTATAATCAAGCAAACCCCTCATGTTTGATAACACAAAATGTTAGACCATATAGTTGCATGATACTGATTTCTTTTTCTTCGCTTTTTTTTTTTTTTTTTCTTTTCCTTTTTTTTTCTTTTCCTTTTTTTTTATTTTCTGGCTTCTTCCTCTTTTCTTTTTTTAATTTCTTTTTCAACCAGCATCTGGCATATTGAATATGGAATGAGCGAGAATCGTGCTAAGTGTTTGAGTCCCTTGATTACGTTCTCATGAAGTAGATATGTATATAGTGATGGTCATGACAATTGAGTGATACATATAAAAAAAAAAAAAAACACGCCGCCATAACCTCCCCGAAGTGAAATTTGGCAACTTATTTCAAATCATCACTTATTCTATACGGTTACATGAGAAATAAAAATGGTGGATAGTTTTTCCGATATACGCAACATCGATTCCATTCGGGGATGAAGTAAAAGATACCGAGTTTTATTCCGATTATCAGGAGTCAAATCTAGCAATAAGGTTTGAGCTTGAAGAGGAAATGAATGTGTAACTTCTTCTATTTCATTCTATGGTAATGGTTAAGTGTTCATACAGACTTTAGTCAATAATTAACTGTTATTAAAGACCAAAGAAAAAAAAAGCGTCACAAAAGAAGACTGGTTTCTGCAAGGTGTATGCATGCGTAGGCAAACCTTGGTAAAGTATCGAAATTCTCGGGGAGTTCACCGAACTCTTTCTTGTAATCTCTTTCTTGTAATGAATTGGCTCAAATCAAAATCCTCGGGGAGTTCACCGAACTCTTTTCCTGTAGTAGGTTATTCCAAGTCCAAAGGATGTTTTTCTTCACCCTTTTTATTTATTGTCATTTGGTACATGTAAAGGTGTATGCTATCCAAAGAATCTAAAGCATCGCACTCAAAAGAAGTCTATGATTTCAACAAATTGAAATGAACTGCCAAGCAGCTTAATTAAAAGATTTTTAGTATGAGAATTGGTTGAGTTTAGTAGGTTAATTCTGTATTTGTTGTTTTTCTGTTGTTTTACTTGATTTACTTCGCGGGGCTATTGTTTCAGAATTCGATCTCATCGAACAAAACAATAATCGTTCCCTGCCTATCAAAAATAATGCACTATAGCCTAAACCAACACCCGTACCTCACAAATTAACTATTAAATTGAATAGAAAGGAAAGAGAGCCAAAAGAAAAGAAAAAAAAAAAAAAAAAAAAGGGAAAAAGGAAAAAAAACACATGCATATTTCACCTATTTATAAATGTCATCTTCAGGGTTGAATAGTATTAAAAGATCAATAATTTATTCAAAGAGCAGCAAATTTATTGAAATGACGTTTTTCTTTCTTTTTTGGAGTTGTACGTTGCTCTCAAATTATTGTTGATAAGGGTAGTTTACCAAGATTCGATTATTATCAAACGAGTCATGGAATAATTTTTTATTTTTTTGTTTGTTTTTCTGGCCATAGTAAAGATAGCAAATTACTGGTGTTACCAATATAAACTCAAATGTAACATCAATAGTCCCTATTGATTAACTGCACAATCATGGTTGTGTTCAATCCACACAATAAACGGGTTAAGGTACACGATCTCCTGTTGTTTTGTTCTTTTGTGTAATCGGAACTGTATGTGTGTGAGTGTGTGTTCAGACATGTTATAATCCATGGCTTTCACACACATATACTAGCCTCTTGCCCCTCAACGTAGCAATACCAATTCATATATAAGCAAGATATAACAGACATGCATTTCAAACAATCACCAGTTTACAGGTGAAACACACTTAATGCTAATCCTAGCGTGACCTCTTCATACTGAAATAAACAGTTTTTATCATTCCGTGCGTGTGCGTGCAGTGAAGCAAAAAAAAGAAAGAAATTAAAAAAATCCCCTAACAAAACAAAAATTAAAAGAATAGAAAAAAACAAAACGAAGAAAGAAAAAAGAAAAAGAAAGAAAAAAAAAAAGAGAGAGAGAGAGAGAGAGAGAGAGAAAACATACTGACCTTTGGTTTTAATTTTCATGTTTTTTTTATTTTTTTTCTCCTTTGTACCATCTTCTTACATTCCTTACCAAACCTTCAACTCAGCCATATATAATCAGTGCCAGCTGTCATAGATCTTGATCAATAAATTGAATTCACATTCACTTACTCTCACTTAAATTCAGTGCTTACTTACGTCCTTTTACTTCTCGCCCCACTATTCAAAAACGAAAGTGCGAGTAACCAAGCCTTAGCCACAAGAGAAAAAACACACAAAGAAATTTCACTTGATACTTTGTAATACCTTTGTTGTTTAATATCAACTAATATAAACCAGTCTTTCCCTTCATTCTTTGCTATTTTAACACATTCACTTGTCGATACAACTTTCGTGTACTTTTTTGGAACCTAAGACCAACTCATACCATGAAGAATTATCGGAAGCGGAACTCTTCTTTTCTTCCCGCTTCCCCATCTCCACTTTCATCCTCAACTTCGACAGCCAAGCGTCTTCTTGCATCTTCTCCGTCTCCTCCTGCTACTGCTGCTGCCGCTACCACTGCTGCTGCTAGTACTCCTGCCTCGATTCCTCCTCCTGAAACTCCTCCAACTCCTCCTGCCCCTTCAGTTTCTTCCAAAGGTAAGAATGATATTCCCATCAACTCCCACGACGACATCATCGATACGACCACCAAAAAGACTAGCGATAAGAAGAAACAATCATCAAGTTCAACAAAAATACCGTCAAACTCATCTCAAATAAAGTCAACGCCTCCTCCAGACTCACTATCGTCCAAAGAAATTATCAACTCAGATATACTTTCTTCATCAAGTAAAAACCCTAATATCGCCGATGGTGATGATTATGATTATAATGAAAACAATCATCATACTCAGGATAAGGATGACTCCTCGGTTGATCATCGTTCGGTACCTCCCGACTTTTTCAATATTTTGAGTACTTTTCCTCTTTTCAAACAAGCTCCCAAATCATTCCACTCAAAAGTTGTTTCCAAATTGAAACTAATGCAATATCATCCTCAAGAATATATCATCAAAGAGGGTGACCCTTCTATATCAATGTATTGGATTTTGAAAGGTACCGTTAGTGTAACTTCAACCGATGGTGAATCAATTTATGCCGAACTAGCAGGTGGTAGCTTTTTCGGTGAAATTGGGATTCTTTTCAATAGACCTAGAACTGCTACAGTTGTGGCAAGAACTAAAGTCCTTGTGGGAGTATTAACTTCAGATGCATTGAATGTAGTACTTAAATCTTATCCTCTCATAGAAAGACGAATAAGAGATGAAGCTCAAGAAAGATTATCAATGCAAGATAAGAAGAATAAGGCGGAATTACCACCAGTATTAAAATCAAAACATTCAGCCATTAAATCAAATTTATCCAAATCAAATAGAGTTTCATCATTTGCATCATCATCTTCTTCTTCTTCCAAAGTTGCACCTCGCCCTGCCAATTATAAAACTAATCACTCGGCAACCGCCAGTACAATGGCAAATTTATCATCTCCAATACCGGGACCATCAATCCCACCAATAGATCCTTCACCACTCTCCCAAACAACCACATTTCCCTCCGACGCTAGTGGTTCAAGTTCGATCCCACTACCTCCTCCTCCTCCACTCTCTGCATCACTTTCGCATGATGATAATTCTCAGATTTCATCTACCAGTACATTCTCAACTTCAACCGCAGCTGACAATATCGATCAAACTATATCCATTCAAGAATTTATCAAGAGTCTTCCTATGTTTCGTAACCTTACCTCCCATATCATTCATCGTCTTGCCCTTGGAGTGGAACCACTTACTTTCCAACCATTCGAATATGTTTTCCGTAAGAATGATACTAGCAGGGATATATATTTCATTGTGAATGGTGAGGTTGAAGTGGTTGATCATCTAAATAGTGATTTGAAGGTTGATAATATTCTTGCTCGTTTGAAACCAGGATCTTGTTTTGGCGAAATGGCATTCTTATCATTTTTAAATAATGAAGGATCTTACTATCGATCAGCCAGTGTTCGTACCGTTACCCTGGTGGAATTAATTGTGGTACGCTGTGATCATCTAAAACTGATTTGTGATAAATATCCATTCATTATAGATGAAATGAAAAATACCGCTTCTCAAAGAAGATCACTCAATTCATCATTGTATTTGAATAATTCCAACTTGATGGCTGCATCAACAGCTGCTGTCCGTTCATTGGATCTGACTCCTCTGAGTCCCTCAAATACCGGTTCTCCATCACGTAGACTATCAATCAATTTTCTTATGAATGATGGTACCCCACCTAATTCTAACACCACTGTTAATGATAACAGTAATACAGTACAAGCCCCTCAAGCCGTTACACAATCAATTTTTTCTCCTAACTGGGGATTCAATAGTAACTTTGGCTCTCAATCAATGCATTCCACCGATAATTCTACTTCAGTAGTGAGTTCAACTTTTTCCATGGATCGTGGTCGTCTCTCACGTTCAATATCTCCCATATCAGGTGTCGACGTTACTGATGTTAGTAAAACATCACCTCCACAAGCATCAACTCAACAACATCAAACAATTGATAAATCGATATCAAGAAAACGTAAATCCATCAGTGCTGGTCCCTTGCAACCTCTGCAACAAATTCAACAATCAATTCAAACACATATTCCTCCATTAAATTCAGTTGTTCCTTCCATCAATAATTTTCAAAATTTTCAACCTGGTAGTCGTAGGTCATCATTTCAATATATGCCTCATAGTAAGCGAGTTAAATTGGCAACTTTGAATGGTGGTCGTAGAAGATCATCCATTTTGAGTGTTAATGGACCACTACCCGATAAAATTTTATTACGAGTATTTGAATATCTTACTCTTCCAGAACTTATGAAATTACGAATTGTCAGTCGTAGATGGAGACAATTGGTTTACGTGGCACCTAATCTATGTACTCATCTTGATCTAAACCCTTGGAATACATCAATTGATGATCGTGCATTAATTTCAATTACCGATTTTGTTGGTTCTCGTCCTCAATATATTGATATATCACATTGTTTTCATATTACTGATGAAGGTTTTACTTATATGGTTAATGAAATCGGAATCTCTGGTAGAATCAAAACTCTCAAGATGAGATCCAATTGGGAAGTGAGTGCCATGGCAATCATGGACTTGACGGTTCCTAGTGTTGGAAGATATTTGGAGGAAATTGATTTATCAAATTGTCGTAAAGTTCGCGATAATGTAATTGAAAGATTGATTGGATGGGATCCTGAATCAAGTGGCCCTGAACAACCTTCGCAAGAACAAGAAAATCAACAACGATTTTTACAACTGCAGCAAGCACTTGGAAATCTTGAGGATCAAGATTTATTTAATAATGATGTGGGTTGTAAAAATTTGAAAATTCTTAGTGCTGGTTACTGTAAACATCTTACCGATGATGTCATGTATCATATTGCCCACCATGCCAATAAAAGATTGGAAAGTTTGGATTTAACAAGATGTACCACTATCACCGATAAAGGATTTCAATACTGGACTTATCGCTCATTTTCAAATTTAAAAAAATTATCATTGAAAGACTGTACTTTCTTGACTGATAATTCAATTATTTCTATTGCCAATGCTGCCCCTAACTTGGAAATTTTAGACTTGAACTTTTGCTGTGCATTATCCGATATTGCTATTGAAGTACTTTGTCTTGGTTGTCAAAATTTACGTGAACTTGATTTATCGTTTTGTGGATCTGCAGTCAGTGATTCTTCATTGGTTGCAATTTCACTTCACCTACGTAATTTACAAAAATTAATTCTTAAAGGTTGTATAAGAGTTACTAGAGCTGGTATTGATGCCTTGTTAAGTGGTTGCTCACCATTGAATTATATTAATGTGAGTCAGTGTCGTAATGCTCATATATATCCTGGCCGAATTCCTGCTCAAAAATTAAATGTCAATCCTCATACAAAATCAGCATTTGTTACCGCTGGTCCTTTCCAAAATGTCATCGAAATTGTCATTTGACCTCTCCACTTTTTTGTTGTACCACGAGTTTCAACTATATTCTTCTTCTATACTGTATTATTCTTTTCTTGTATTTTCCCACTTTCAAAAGACTTTATTTGTCTTATTTTTTTCTTTTCTTTTTTTCTTTTTTTCTTTTTTTTTTCTTTTTGATTCTTTTTTTTCTTTTTTTTTTTTGAAGACTTATAGTTATCTGCAATAAAATCTGTTAGTTCTAATCCATTGAATGTAGTTTAAAATGATTTACAAGATGAAAGGCAAAGAAAAAAAAAAAAAAAAATCTTGGTTGGTTACCTATATAGATCTATAAAATTCTTGCCTGAGAAAATTACTTTCTCTTCTTCTTCTTAACCTTGTCCTCAAAATTGATAAAGGTGTTAGGTATACCCTTGGCATTCAAATATTCGGTAATGATTTTACCATGAGGACCCTGAACGGTAACTTCAGTAACTGCTGGATTTTCTACACATCCACCAATGGTAGTCGATCCAGAACACTTAACTTTCAAATCATCCGATAAAATGTGAGGTTTAATATAAAATTTTTCAAAGTTCAGTACTCTAGTAATGATTTTACGACCGATTTTCATTTGAGTTATGATTTTAATTGTAGGTGGTTCACCTTTATTTAATTCCACGGTTTCGTCTTCTAATGACTCACCAGGTCTTAGTATAACGTAATATGGGGAGAAATTAGCCAAGAAAGCTCTAAAAAGTTTATCACGTGGTTGAGCTCCAACTCCCAACTTGGTTATTGAGTTGAGTGTATCATCGAGGTTAATCTTCTTAGGGTCTTTAGGATGAACTATGCTTTGTATTTTGATGTATTTCTCGAGGAGTGATCTTATTTCACTTTGAGTATACCACTGATCAAAATCTTCATTAATCTTATTGAATACCATTCTTGATTTACTGGTTGGTTTGTACAAATAGACAATATTCATTTCTGTCAGTTTATCCTTCTTGTTCGAAGTAGAATTCGATCCACCGTCTGTCTTTTTAACTGAACCCATTGTTTTGTGAGTAACAAAATTAACAATCGCAGGGTTATTGGCCCCAGTTAAGCTTACCACGTTAAGGTCATCACCTTTACCCTTGACTGTTAAGTACTTTAATTTTTCCATTGCTTTCAAAAACTTGGCCGATTTTTTCCATGAGGTTTTTTTTATGTTGCAATAGCTGGCGTCTATCACCGGTAAATTTTTGTATATATGATTTGACATGAAAGTAGAAGAAGATATGGGTAATTCTAACTTATCGGTTTTAATGGTTTGTAAAAGAGCTCTGATAAAAAAATGATCAACGTCTTCAACGGATAATTCGGACAATTCTTCTGCAAAACTACTGATATCAGGTTCACTTGTAGTTTTGGTTGATGTTTCCACTTCATTACCTTCATTAGATGCATTAGTTTCCTCAGCAAGAGGCGTAACGTCTGTCAGAGGTTCGATGTCTGGATGTTGCTCATCTAAATCTTCCTTATCTTGAACTTGTTCATCCTGTTCTACGGCTTTCAAAGGTGGCAAATCAATAACCAGTTCCGGTATAGGTATATCAACAAGTTTATTTAATTTGTATAATTCATCATTCATATGATGCATAACCTCCACTGCAATCCCCGTCTTACCAATTACCGAAGTATATTGGGGTAAATTCATTTGAGCACGACCAATGGCCTTGATAACGGTTGGATGTTCACTATCAACAATTCCAACAATGGCACCTCTTTTAGCTCTTGGATCGAAAGGTGGTACAGTACCGGGTAACATTAAGTCAGCCCCTCCTGATAAGACTCTTATGACATGAGGGTGAGTGATAATCATTGGTAGTATATAAGCTGCTTTCCAACAAGTATAAAGTGATGGGTAAAGTTGGGAATCTCTAGTCTTGAACCAGATTGGAGTTTCATTATCATCAAAGTATATAGTACCTTTATGACCCTGAATACTTTGGTAAGTAGCTTGTTTCGTTGCTGCTGGGAGAATATCAAGTTCAGCTTCTTTTGTTAATTGGCCTTGAGGGAGACCATAACTGCTGCAAATGCTAGCGAGTAATTTTCTTCTTTCGGACGACTTTATATTCGCCGAAGCCTTTGGTTGTGGATCTTTTTTAAACATGCTATGGGCTTCCTAACAGCTGCAATTGAGTCAGTTATTCTCGAGAAGGAAGAATATTTATATAAAATGATAAACCCTTCATTACCTTCTGCTTACAAGTTTTTTTAATTTTTTTTTTTTTTCATCTCTATTTTGCTTTTTTTGCGCAAGTCGTGCGTGAATGAACAAAGTGTAGGAGAAATAAAGATGCGACACGACAAATCAAAAACAGATATCAAAGATTGATTATGTGGAGATCAAACCAACAGATACATACACATATTTGAACCACTATCATGACAACTGTGGGAACGGAATCGGCTCATATCGTGTCCAAGGATGAAATTAAATTGGTGAAGTTTGTTAGGCGTCTTATAGTATTGGTGGTTATATCCATTGCATTCTCATTTGGATTACCATTATTTTTCCAAACCACGTCAATTTATCGAGCAGAATTACCCATTGATGAAATTAGAAATAATGTTAATCATTTTAATGATAAGATTCAATTTAATGTACCGATTTATTTAGATTTACCCAATTCACTTGAACATTTTGTACCTGAAGCTCAAAACTTACTAAATTCCAAATTATCACAACAGTATCCACGATTGAAAAATGTATGGTCACTTGATTTAAGAAGAATACATGATGGTGTTGATCAAGATAATGATTATATTGTTAAATTTGAATACTTGAAAGCACCTCAAGACGAAGAACAAGAATCACCGGTGGAATCCTTTTATATTTCACCATTTAGTAAAACCACCACGTTATTTATTACTGATTCGGTGGTTAAGTTGAAAAAAGTGGATGATTTTTTATCCGTTATTTTATTGGATAATATATTTCGAGAAGAACTTGAACAATTACTGAGACTTATTAATCCGGAAGTGAATAAATCCAATAAGAAGGATGTTATATTACCATATTCACTGAAGTATAATATAATAATTTCATTACTTACAGAAAGTGGAAGATCAATTAATTGGGAAATTGAAAAATCAATTAATTTATTAAAACCAATACTTGAACAACTTTCACCATTTGCCAATTTTACCATAAATACTCAAATTCAATATTATTCAACATTAACCAATCCACCTAAATTTGATGAATCTAAAAATGCTTTTATTATACCCGAATATGATTTATCAACATTTATAAATTTTAATGATTGGAATTTAATTACTCATGATATAAATCCAAGTATTAATTTTCTTGTTTATTTTGCTGAGAGTAATTATGAACATCAACCATTATTAGTTGAAAATTCAAATACAAATTCATTTTTAGTACCTCAATGGGGTGGGGTTACAATTTTTAATAAAGACATGCCAGCATTAAAGGGACATCCAGTAACTATTCGTCAAGATGAATTAGAACCAATTATGGAAATATTTACATCTCAACTCATGGAATTATTAGGATTGGTTAAATCACCCAAATCACTTCGAATTAGATTTGATATTTTATCAAGACTTTGTATTTTTACCAATTTAAAACAATCGGTAGAAAATTTAGCATCATTGGTTAAATTAACTGAATCTTTAAATGAAATTTCGATACCTGAATTAACTCAAAAGCATGTTTTTAAATCATTACAATATTTCACTAATTCAATTCAAAAATTAAATCAACATGATTTTAAACTGGCAATGACATTATCAGCCAAAAGTATTGAAAATTCTGATCAAGCATTTTTTGATAAAGAAATGGTTCAACAAGCTTATTTTCCAAGTGAACATAAATTAGCGGTATTCTTACCTCTTTTGGGTCCGGTACTGTCAATAATGGTGATTGGATTAATTAAATTGATCAAGGATTTTAAAAATGAAAAGAAGGATCAAAAAAGGGAAGAGAAAGATGAAAAAATTGAAGATGTTGATGAGAAGTAAATGTATTTTTGATACATAGTATAGAAATAGAATTTAATTTAAAATATCAGGCTGTAAAATCTGAATAGATTGCAAGTGTAAGGGTCTATAAATCTATTTTCATTGGTTGTAAGTAGCTATCAACATTCCTAATTTTTAAATTTCGTTTGCATTTTAGTACAAATTATGATATATTTCAGCAAAAAGTTGCGAAAATGTAGTTACTATTTACAACGATCAGTGCAACAACAACAACAAAACTACAAAACAACAAATCAACGACCAATCAATATGATTAGCTTTACGACAATTGGTAACACTTGATAAATAAACTCTGATACGGTTGAAGCTAACAACCATATCGGGGTTGATAAGTGATGCGGCCATGCACCCAAACACCAAGCCTGGCGCGAATCAACACGAAAAAAAAAAAAAAAACAAAAGAATACTTAAGCGCTTGATTTATAAAATAAGAAGAAAACGAAGAAAAAAAAAAAAAAAAAATACTTCCCATCGCGTAAACACCAATATATAATCAACACAGAGGATGAGTAAATTACTATATAATACTCTTGGTTTAGGAACCGTGGGGGTGGCATCATTTTTCTGGGGTAGATCATCCAATCCAACTCCGGTATCATCAGTACCAGTACCACCCACAAGTAATACCAATTTACCGGTCCCACCCACCGGTAATAAAGAGATATTTGATCCAAGTACGATTAAACCACAAGATTTTTATAAGTATGGATTTCCGGGGCCTATTCATGATTTAGAGAATTTCAAAGAATTTACTAGTTGTTATAATCGAGCTACTCGAAATCCATATTGGGTTTTGGAACATATTACCCGAGATCTGATTCGTACGAGTCAGGCTGATCGTAAGAAATCGGTATTTAAAGAAGATGAAGCGATACCACTTAAATTCAGAAACAGATTAAGAGATTATTTCCGTAGTGGGTATGATCGAGGACATCAAGCACCTGCTGCGGATGCTAAATTTGATCAAGAAGCGATGAATGAAACTTTTTATTTAACCAATATGTCACCTCAAGTTGGAGAAGGATTTAATCGTGATTATTGGGCACATTTTGAAGATTTTGGACGTAGATTAACCAAGAAATATGATCATGTTAGAATTATGACGGGTCCACTTTTTTTACCCAAATTATGTGATGATGATAAGTATCGGGTTAGTTATGAAGTAATTGGAAGTCCTCCAAACATTGCGGTACCCACTCATTTTTTCAAATTGATTGTGGGAGAAAATGATTCCGAACCGGGGAAATTAAGTGTGGGAGCATTTGTATTACCCAATGATAAAATTGATAATAATGATGCATTAACAAAGTATCAGGTACCATTGGAAGCCTTGGAAAGAAGTAGTGGATTAGATTTGTTACATAAGGTACCTTATTTCAATCGTAAGGATTTATGTAAGGAGGTCAAGTGTGAGATTATTGTACGAGAATTCCCCAAGCAAGTGAACAATGTATTGGCATTACCCGCTGGAACCTCCTCCAAATAGAAGAAGTTGAGGGTATTTTTGCAGTATAAACACATTACATAATTCATTACATAATTCATTACATAATTCATTACATAAGCAATGGCATAGCATTACATAAGCAGGCGCGTTTTGATAACTTGTATTACATAAGCAACCCACCACCGGAGTTTGTGAACCATCTCAAATTTTGGGTAACAAATTGATTACACAAAAATGTACCAAAAAAACAAAAACAAAAAGAAAAAACCACCTCCCAACAAAATTATCAATCACAACCAAAAAAAAAAGAAACAGCCAAAATCTTTTGACGTGGTACGAACAAATGGCCAATTTTTTGATATAATAAAGAACAAACGTTACCCAATCATTATACCAACACAATACACCAGGAAAAAGTACACCACTTAGCTTAGACTAAGAAAAAGACCCCTTCCCCTAACTAACACTTGCACTTGTAGTATTATACTGGGTAATGGTATGAGGGATGTGGGCCTGCCTGCATATACCGCATCCCTCGATCCAACATTTATCTTCTCATCACCAAATAAACAACACCCAAACATGTTGCAAATTTACAACCCTCCCCTATAACAAAACCATCTTACAGTGAACAATCTTACAGTAAACAATCTTATAGTGAACAAACCGTGTAATTGAGTTTTTGGTATCTCTTTTCTTTGTCTGTTATTATTTGTTTTTTCTTTTCTTTTCTTTTCTTTTTTTTTCTGTTCTTTTTTTTTTTTTTTTTTTTTTCTCTTTTTTTTGGGAAACTGGGTTGTTCCGTTTCTCAATTTCCCAAAAACTCAATCTGAACAAAAAGAAAGAAAAAGAGAAGACAAAGTTAACCACACTGCATAGTATTATACACAGTATATCCCCAATTTTTTTGTTCTTTCCCTCTGACTTGGCCTGTTGTTTTCTTGTCAGTTCTATGTGGGTTCAATCTATATCCCACCGGTGTTCTGTAGTCGCCTACAATCTGTAATCCATCTCCAATCCATCTGTTGAGTACCTCAATGGCCTCTCTTTTTTTTTTTGTTTTGTTAGCGAAATCTACTTTTTTTTCACGCACGATTTTTCCGATTTTTTTTTTTTTTTTTTTTTTCTTTTATTTGATTTTATTTTTTTTTGTTTTGTCGCTATTTTTTTTTTTTGGCTCTTTGTTTTTTGTTTTCTTTTTTTTTGTTTTGTTACTAAAATCTGATTATTTTTTTCTATTGTAGGCGTTTTTTTCTTTTTTTTTTTGTTTTTGGTTTGTTAGCGCTGGCAAATTCTGCTAAAAAATGTCTTTTTTGTTTTTTTTGGTCCCTGAGACAACACTTTTTTTATTTTTATTTTTTTTTTTTTTTTGTTTCTTGTAAAACTTGATTTTGATAAAATATAACATCCATGAAGTTTCCTAGATTTTGAAAAGGGTGGAAAAAAAAAAAAAAGAGTATTAGTTTCTTCTTCTTCTTATCAATCCTTCTTGTTATACCAATTACTGGATACGCATTTAATCTTTATACCTCTGTCCTCACACTCCCACCCCTTCATCTCATCTACGTATAATCTACAAACCGTGTCTTATTGAACTCTCTTGTACCACGCCTTTTAGTTCAATTCCTCAAGACAACTTTACAAAAAGATTATTCAATCTTTATTTATTACTTCCCATACCAGTGTTTGTTTGTCTTCACCCAAACTCTTTGTTTTGCTTTTTCTTTTTCATCTTTTTTTTTTTGTTTTTTTTTGTTGTGTCAACCCCCTAATTTTTCATTAATATAATACACAATGAGTACCACACATCGTCCTTTCTCCTTGTCTCATGGTTCCATAGAACACACCTTGTTGGTCCCCACCTCCTTGTTCTTCAACTATTCCCAATTGAAGGATCAATTTTCAAAAGTTTTACCCGCTGCCACCGAAGGTTTTGCTGCTGATGATGAACCTTCTTCCCCTGCTGAATTGGTGGCTAAATTCTTGGGTTATACTGCTACTTTGGTTGATCCAAAACAATCAGGTCAATTCGATCAAGTTTTACAATTATCTTTACAAGAATTTGAATCCAGATTTTTATCCAATTCTGATATTCATTCATTTGCTGCTCAATTATTGGCTGATGAAACTTATCCAACCACCACCTATAAAGTTAAACAAGTTATTAAAAATTATTTTACCGCATTAATCAATTCTAATACCAAGATTTCTACTTCAAAATCTGGTTTATTATCAAATAATGATGCTTCAATTGTTGCTATTTTTGGTGGTCAAGGTAATACTGATGATTATTTTGAAGAATTAAGAGAATTAAATCAAATGTACAATGGTTTGATTCATGATTTAATTCATCAAATTGCTCATCAATTAAATCATTTGGTTAAATCTACTCAAAATGTTGATAAAATTTATACTCAAGGTTTTGATATTTTAACCTGGTTAAATAATCCCGATCAAACTCCTGATCAAGATTATTTATTAAGTGTCCCCGTTAGTTGTCCATTGATTTGTGTTATTCAATTATGTCATTATGCTATTGCTTGTAAAACTTTGGGTTATACTCCAGGTGAATTTAGATCTCATTTAAGTGGTTCTACTGGTCATTCTCAAGGTTTGGTTACTGCAGTTGCCATTGCTTCTTCTAATGATTGGCAATCATTTATTGATAATTCTTTAAAAGCTATTTCATTACTCTTCTTCATTGGTGCTCGTTGTTTAATGACTTATCCAAGAACTACTTTACCTCCAACTATGTTACAAGATTCTTTGGAAAATGGTGAAGGTAGACCATCTCCCATGTTATCAATTCGTGATTTATCAGTTGATCAAGTCGAAAGTTTTATTGATGAAACCAATAAACATTTACCTCAAGATAAACATATTGCTATTTCTTTAATTAATGGTGCTAGAAATTTGGTGGTTTCTGGTCCACCAGAATCTTTATATGGTTTAAATTTATCATTAAGAAATAATAAAGCACCTTCTGGTTTAGATCAAGCTCGTGTTCCATTTTCGGAAAGAAAATTAAAATTTTCAAATCGTTTCTTACCAATTTTTGCTCCTTTCCATTCTCATTTATTATCAAATGCTACTGATTTAATTTTAGATGATTTATCAGATCATAATTTATCATTTAATTCAAAAGATATTGAAATCCCTGTTTATGATACTTTTAATGGTGATAACTTTCAAAATTTTTCATCTACTGAACTGGTTATTTCAAGAGTTACCAAATGTATTACTCAATTACGTGTTAATTGGGAAACTGCCACCAATTTTGAATCAACTCATTTATTAGATTTTGGTCCTGGTGGAGTTTCTGGTTTAGGAGTTTTAACTCATAGAAATAAAGAAGGTACTGGTTCAAGAGTTATCTTGGCTGGTTCTTTAGATATTCCTGCTACTGATGATGAATATGGTTTTAAACAAGAAATTTTTAATACTGATCAATATTCAATTAAATGGGCTCCTGATTGGTTACGTGAATTTAGTCCTAAATTAATTAAAACTACTCAAAATAAAGTGTTTGTTGATACTAAATTCTCAAGATTATTAGGTAGAGCTCCTCTTATGGTTCCTGGTATGACTCCAACCACCGTTAATCCTGATATTGTTGCTGCTACCATTAATGCTGGTTTCCATATTGAATTGGCTGGTGGTGGTTATTTTAGTGGTGCTCATATGGAAAAGGCTTTACAAACTGTTATTGATAAAATTACTCCTGGTGCTGGTATTGGTATTAATTTAATTTATGTTAATCCAAGAATGTTACAATGGGGTATTCCATTAATTAAAGAATTAAGAGAACGTGGTTTCCCAATTCAATCAATGACTATTGGTGCTGGTGTTCCATCTTTAGAAGTTGCCACTGAATATATTGAAACTTTGGGTTTAACTCATTTGGGTTTAAAACCAGGTTCAGTTGATGCCATTAGTCAAGTTATTGCCATTGCTAAAGCTCATCCTAATTTCCCTATTGCTTTACAATGGACTGGTGGTAGAGGTGGTGGTCATCATTCTTTTGAAGATTTCCATCAACCAATTTTACAAATGTATTCTAAAATTAGAAGATGTTCTAATATTGTATTAATTGCTGGTTCTGGATTTGGTTCAGCTGATGATACTTATCCTTATTTAACTGGTTCTTGGTCAACTGAATTTAATTATCCTGCCATGCCTTATGATGGTGTCTTATTTGGTTCTCGTGTTATGACTGCTAAAGAAGCTCATACCTCTTTAGATGCCAAAAAGGCCATTGCCAATTGTACTGGTGTTGCTGATTCTCAATGGGAAAATACCTATAAAAAACCAACTGGTGGTATTATTACCGTTAGATCTGAAATGGGTGAACCAATTCATAAACTTGCCACTAGAGGTGTTATGTTATGGAAAGAATTGGATGAAACCATTTTTAACTTACCTAAAAATAAATTAATGGATGCTTTAAATAAAAAGAAGGATTACATTATTAATAAATTAAACAAGGATTTCCAAAAACCATGGTTTGGTAAAAATTCTGAAGGTGTTTGTGATTTACAAGATATGACTTATCAACAAGTTTCTGATAGATTAATTGAATTAATGTACGTTAAGAAATCTGATAGATGGATTGATGTTTCTTTAAGAAATTTCTTTGGTGATTATTTAAGAAGAGTTGAAGAAAGATTTACTACTACTGAAGGTACTGAATCATTAATTCAAAATTATAATCAATTATCTCAAAATCCTCAAGCTGCTTCAGATAAATTATTTAATCATATTCCATTGGCTAAAGAACAATTAATTAATGAAGAAGATTGTGATTTCTTCTTAATGTGTTGTTCAAGACCAACTCAAAAACCAGCTCCTTTTGTTCCTGTTTTAAATGAAACTTTGGAATATTTCTTTAAAAAAGATTCTTTGTGGCAATCTGAAGATTTGGAAGCTGTTGTTGATGAAGATGTTCAAAGAACTTGTATCTTACATGGTCCAGTTGCTGCTCAATTTACCAATAAAGTTGATGAACCAATTGGTGAAATTTTGGATTCTATTCATGATGGTCATATTGCTAAATTGATTAAGGATAAATATAATGGTGATGAATCTAAAATTCCTGTGGTTGAATACTTTGGTGGTAAACAACCAGTTAGCATTGCTAAATCTGCTTCTGATGAAATTACTGCTAACGTTGCCATTTATAAAGTTGCTGCTGGTGAAACCATTTCTAAGTCTGATTGGTTAAATAAATTGGCTGGTAATAAATTAAGTTGGTTACATGCTTTCCTTACTACCGATAGAATTGTTCAAGGTCTGAATCATGTTGCTAATTCAACTCAAGATATCTTGGCTCCAACTCCTAATTCAATTACCAAGATTGAATTCCCTTACGATAGTAAGAAGACTAAATTAACCGTTTATGAATCTTTCAAAGGTGATTACAAACCAGTGGTTGAAATCAAATTGATTAAAGAAAACACCATTCAATTATCCTTGATTGAACATAGATCTGCTGATGGTAAGGAAGTTGCTTTACCATTCTTGTATACATACAATCCTAATGATGGGTTTGCTCCAATTTTGGAAGTTATGGAAGGTAGAAATGATAGAATTAAGGAATTTTACTGGAAATTATGGTTTGGTCATAATTATCCTCTCAATTTGGATATTGACGTTGAAAAAACCATTATTGGTGATGAACTTGAAATTACTGCTCAAGATATTTCTGAATTTACTCATGCTATTGGTAACAAATGTGAAGCCTTTGTTTCCAGACCAGGTAAAGTTACTTTGGCTCCAATGGATTTCGCCATTGTTATTGGTTGGAAAGCTATCATGATGGCTATCTTCCCTAAGTCTGTTGATGGTGACTTGTTGAGATTGGTTCACATGTCTAATGGTTACAGAATGATTCCAGGTGCTGAACCTTTGAAAAAGGGTGATGTCGTTAGTTCTAATGCTGAAATTAAGGCTGTCTTGAATCAACCTTCTGGTAAGTTGGTTGAAGTTATTGGTACTATCTACAGAGAAGATAAACCAGTCATGGAAGTTACTTCTCAATTCTTGTACAGAGGTGATTATAATGATTATGAAAATACTTTCCAAAAAGTTACCGAAACTCCAGTTCAAGTTGCTATCAAGGATTCCAAGGATTTGGCTGTGTTAAGATCTAAGGAATGGTTCCACTTGGAAAAAGATATTGATTTATTAAACCAAGTCTTTACTTTCAGATGTGAATCCACTTATTATTTCAAGAGTGCTGATATCTATTCTTCCATCAAGACTACTGGTCAAGTTTACTTGGAATTGCCAACTAAGGAAATTATCCAAGTTGGTTCTGTTGAATATGAAGCTGGTAAATCTTATGGTAACCCAGTCACCGACTACTTAACCAGAAATGGTAATACCATTGAACAAGCTGTCACTTTTGAAAATGCTATTCCTATTTCTTCTGGTGAAGAATTAACTTCAAAGGCTCCAGGTACTAATGAACCTTATGCCAAGGTGTCTGGTGATTACAATCCTATTCACGTCTCTAGAGTATTTGCTGCCTACGCTAAATTGCCAGGTACTATTACTCACGGTATGTATTCCTCTGCTTCCATTAGATCTTTGGTTGAAGAATGGGCTGCCAATAATGTTGCTTCCAGAGTTAGAGCTTTTAAGGCTACTTTCACTGGTATGGTCTTACCTAATGACACTTTACAAACCACTTTGGAACATGTTGGTATGATTAATGGTCGTAAGATTATTAAGATTGAAACCAAGAATGTTGAAACTGATTTAACTGTATTGAGTGGTGAAGCTGAAATTGAACAACCAATCACTACTTATGTTTTCACTGGTCAAGGTTCTCAAGAACAAGGTATGGGTATGGACTTGTACAATAGTTCTGATGTTGCTCGTGAAGTTTGGGACAGAGCTGACCGTCACTTTGTTGACAACTATGGGTTCTCTATTGTTGATATTGTCAAGAACAATCCTAATGAATTGATTATTCACTTTGGTGGTTCTAAGGGTAGAAAGATTAGAGACAATTACATGGGTATGATGTTCGAAACTATTGGTGAAGATGGTGAAATTAAATCTGAAAAGATTTTCAAGGATATTGATCACACCACTACTTCTCATACTTTCGTTTCTCCAACTGGTTTGTTGTCTGCTACTCAATTTACTCAACCAGCCTTGACCTTGATGGAAAAAGCTTCTTATGAAGATATCAAGTCTAAGGGTTTGGTCCCAAGTGATATTATGTTTGCTGGTCACTCTTTGGGTGAATACTCTGCTTTGTCATCTTTAGCTAATGTTATGCCAATTGAATCTTTGGTTGATGTTGTCTTTTACAGAGGTATGACCATGCAAGTTGCTGTTCCTAGAGATGATCTTGGAAGATCTAATTATGGTATGTGTGCTGTTAACCCTACTAGAGTTAGCCCAACTTTCAATGATGCTGCTTTAAGATTTGTGGTTGATGAAGTTTCCGAAAAGACTGGTTGGTTATTGGAAATTGTCAACTACAATGTTGAAAATGCTCAATACGTTACTGCTGGTGATTTAAGAGGATTGGACACCTTGACCAATGTCTTAAACGTCATCAAGTTGAATAAGATTGACATTGTTAAATTACAAGCTACCATTTCTTTAGATGAAGTTAAGGAACACTTGAAAGAAATTATTTCTGAAGTTTCCGCTCAATCTATCGCTAAACCACAACCAATTGATTTGCAAAGAGGTTTCGCGGTTATTCCATTGAAGGGTATTTCTGTTCCATTCCATTCGTCTTACTTGATGTCTGGTGTCAAGCCATTCCAAAGATTTTTGTGTAAAAAGATTCCTAAATCTTCTGTTAAGCCAAATGACTTGATTGGTAAGTATATTCCTAACTTGACTGCTAAGCCATTCGAGATCACCAAGGAATACTTCCAAGAAGTTTACAGCTTGACCAAATCAGAAAAGATTTTGGATATTATCAACAACTGGGAATCTTACGAAAAAGCTTAGACTTTTTGACAACCTCTCATCATGATAATATATTTATTTTTCATTTATTTTTCATTTTTTTCTACATTGCTTCTTTTCATCTCCTTTTTTCTTTTCAAATTCCTTTTTGTCTTTTTGTTTTCTATGCTGTTCATATATTCTGATAGTTGGGATTTCAAGTGCAACGCTGGTGATGTACATTTGGTTTGGATACGTGGTACTATCCAGACTTAAGTAGGTTGTCACTCAGTTTGACTTGTCTATAACCTTTAATTAGGCTTTTAATAAAGTATTAATCATTTAATATTCGTTAACGTACAATGTAATCGCGATAATTCGTTTGTTTTGTATTGATTGCGTGTATATAAAAAAAGTAGATTAAAGACCAGTGGCTAAAGGACTTGAAATGTTGACCGGGGTAAACTTCTTTGGCAAGGAAACCCTGGTAAACCTTGACTTCAATCTCTGGGTGACCAAATCCATATCTAAGTGTCTAGTTAAACTAATACGAGGAATACAACCAATATAGTGATCATCATCCAATTGCACATCCAATGGATCTTGGGTATGACAACCTGGGGACAAGGATAACCTGATAGAATGTTTTTTACCCGTAGGACTATTAGAATCACCCGATTCGTACAATTCAAAAACAATTTGTGACAAGTAATCCAACTCTGGGAGGGCGTTTCTAGCGATCTTCATAGGAATTTGAGATTCGTAAATGACATTCAACAAAGTATAAATATGCGACTCTTTGGTGAAATAATTAACCACCGCAGCTGTGTCATGCTTCTTCATGTCTTGAATGTCAGATAAAATTTGTTTGGCTAATGGTAATGATGTCAACAAACCAATATCGAGCTTTTCTTCATCCTTGATACCATATTCTTGAGGACAAATAAAATCAAACAACACTTTTGATAACCTGTAAAGTTCCCTTAATCTTGCGAAAGTGGGATGGTCGAATGGATTATCGGTGGTGTTTGTGGAACCCTTCTTATGAGTGTTTGATTCATTATTCGAAGACGAGTCATTAACGGTTGAGGTGGCACCTTTTAATACCCAACCTAAGGACCCAGCAGAGATAGGAGTGGAAGCATTGGAGGTGATACTGGCTAGATTATTTGTTGAGTTAGAGCCTGAATTAGTCGTGCTATTATTGGAACTGTTAGATGCAGTTTCATTAGGGATCTTGAAATTATTCATTGCTAAAATATTGATGGGATATTCACTGACCAAACCTGAAGAATTGATAGTATTCCCACAGGTTTTACTCAAGGTGTCAATCAAAGCTTCGTCGTTAGGATCAAAGGAAAACACACGTTGTAAAAATTGACGATTGTGCAAGGCATCATACTTCATAGTATCATATAATTCGGAAATTTTAGAGGGATGTGTTTTTTCAACAGTGGTGAATTCTTGAAATAACTTGTCCCATCTTTCTCTGAATAACATAGGATCTTCTCCACAGCACCAGTGATTTTGGAAATCTTCAACTTCATACCTATTGAAGTTGTACTCCATAATCTGTTTATGAAAATTCATTAATTCACAAACCCTTTTGATAACAACGAATGGCTCTGGCATTTTTGGTGGCCAGGTAAATTGAGGTGGTGCCTCGGCACCTTGTCTCAATAAGGGTTTCAACTTCTTTTTCACTTTATCCATAAGATCTTTAGCTGCATTAGAGTCATCCAATAAATCCTTTCTGATGATGAGGAAGTCATCGGGTAAAGACTCTTGTTCCTTATCTAAACCGAGCAAAGCCATTGTAGATAACTGTGCACTGGTGATAACTCTTCTTTCCGAGGAGGTGAAAACTTTGACATCCTTCAAGGCTTCACGGTTCAACAACTTAATGTTTTGCCTAAGTTGTTCACCGACATCACTGGCTTGATACTTTGCTGAATGCGTTGGTTCCCCACCCCACTTTAAAATGAGCTGAACCTTATCAACAATTTCAGGATTTTCAGTATTGAGTGCTGGCTTCAACTGAATTTTGGTCCCTGGAAAATTCATTTTCTTCTCTAATGCACCTCTCAATTGACGTAATTTCTTGAGATTTTCAAAATTCTTTTCTTCTGCAATCTTGACAGTTTCTAAAACCACTTGCAAGTCATGTACAGCCCGAATGATAACTTCTTCTTTATGTCCTTTCAATAATGAGATAAAAAGAGGTGATCTGAAGGAGTATTTGAATTTTTGTTTGGGAGTACGATCAGCATGTCTGATAACTGACACCAATCCTTTGAAAACCCACTTCTGTTCTTTTTCCTCGAATTGACCTTTGTTGAGTAACTGAGACAGGCGAGGAATTTTGGTCTTGAGTAAGTCACGCAGTTTCTTCGCTTCGATGAACAAATTTCTCAAGATAGATGAACACGAATCATAATATTCATTGTTATCCTTCACAAATGAAAACCCATTGACATCAATAACGTAAGACTCACCGTTGACTCGTAACAAATCAAACCCACAAATAGTTTGTTTGAAAATACGACTCACGTTACGAGCCATGGTAGTTTCATGTTCAGTCAATTCTGTGATGAATCTAATCTCTTTACCGTGTGTGTTACGTCTCACTATTCCATCAACAACAGGCGACTTACGAGTTTCGGCATGACAGAAATTGGGGCCCACAGTGTAAGCTTTAACATCTTCGAAGTTATCAGTGTCCATGAATTTTTCGTAGATGAACGATCCTTCAGTTCTAGGTGTGGAGAGTTCTGGGTCAAATTCAGAAGATTTGTTACCAATCTTACGGAACAAACGACGCCCACCACCACCTGTTGATTTGGGGTAGTATATATAGACATTGTGGTCTTCCCCATCAACTGGTTTCTCAACAAATGGTTTTTTCATTTCCTGACCTTCTACCCACAAAGTATCTTCATCAAGCATTTTCCATTCAGATTCTTGTTGATGAGTTAACGAGTGAATCTGGTCTTCGGACATCTTGATTTCTCTCAACTTGCCGATTAATTGGTCATCAAGATGAGGCCCGCCATCTCGACTGATTTCCAATCTCTGAGGCGTGGCGACATTGGCGTGATTCAAGATTGAAAGAACCAATCTCCGATCCCACAAACATTTCTGGAGTACTAGATCGTTAATAATGTATGGTTTACGATAATTTACGTAAGAAATTGCTTTATCAAGCGGAAATCCTGTTGAGAAAAAACTAATGAGAAAGTCACAAGTGGGCCAGTTCTCAATCGATTCATCAAGAATCACTTTGTCACCAAAGATAATAGTTTCGAATTCACCTTGTTCAATCAAGCGATTTAAAATCTTTCTGCATGGTTTTGACATTACCTTGGCATCCATGGCGCATACACCAATTTTACCGATTTTAGGAAGCTTGGGTCCTTCGGGTTCCTTGTGGACTGATATGGACTTTCTTGAGGTATTCGATGAATTTGATACGGTCTTGTTCAACTTCAGAAAGCTGCCAAACCCAGTATCGGGAGGTGCACCCAGAGAGGACAAGGAATTGGCTCTGGAACTAGCCTTTGATTTGATGGTGGCATCGTTCTTCTTCAAGTTATCAACAGTAAGATGTTGCTCATTTGGAGTTGATGTGCCAGCAGTGGGGCCAGCAGAATCGGAATCGTTCTCAATTGACAGGGGTGGCTCATTATTGTTCAAGACTGAAGTAGCCAATGGAGACGTGCCAAGAGGAGTGGGAACGGCAGTATTGGGCGAAGTGTTCAATTTGTTGGAAATTCCATCCTTTGATTCTTCAGCGCTAGTTTTGGGAGCAAAACTTTCTAGCATTGGTGCAATTGATGCAATAGCTTTTTCAGTTGCTGGGGAGGATAATGGTTGGCTCAGCACCGATCCGAACCTGTTACGGCCATTGGGCTGAATGGCCAAACGATCTATGTCATTATCGAGTCCATCGCCATCACCGCTTGAGGCCCCAGCAGGTCCTTGGTCATTTGCAAAAACAGAGCCTGCAGGATGCTCATCAATCACTGGGGGGTATTTTGAAGCTGATAAGGATAATGGAGACATTGGTTGGCTAATTCTATGTTGCAAAGACAGGCCGATCAGGTGTCTTTTTGAGGAAAGCGCTGAAGTTGGTTGCGGGGGCCCAGTCGATTGTGAACTCTTAGGGTTGACAGAATTGGAGTTGGAATTGGTGCTAATATTGATATGTGACTTATTGCTATTAGCAGGCTTGTTATCAGATGAACCACTTGAAGAATCGTTGGTATTGGCAGGTATTGGAATGGGTAATGATTGGTCGGTTGTCTGGCTACTAATAGGGTCTGGTTGTTTATCAGACATGATGATATGAGAGGTATACAACTGAAAAATCACTCCGATAAAACACAATAAAAAGTGGATGATTATATATAATAAATAAATGAAAGAGGTCAAAGTTCAACTTGAGATTAAACCGTTTAAAACGTAGAAGGACCCTGAAATAATGCTGGTGAAGTTTAAAACAAACAAAATTCCAATGCGTTACGATGAGCCTGTCAATGTGACGAGCGAAGCTTTTCCAGGGTACATCTGCCTTGGTGAATAATTAATTTTTGTCAAAAAGAAAAAAAAAAAGGCGTCTATTGTGCTCAAACAAAAGGATAATTAATATGGGGGAGTTACATGCAGGAGAAAGCAATACACGTGTGGAAATCAAAATTGTTAAAAGTCTTGTGACTCTTAACCTAACTCGACTAATCGTTTAGCCATCGTGGTGTAGATAGGATTATCACCAGCTCACTTGACGGTTTGTGAAAACGATTAATTTATGGGTAAGATAAACTAGTGAATACGTTCAATGAAAAACACTTTGCAAGGCGCACGTGGCGATTTTTCATTGTTTCCACTATTATAAAAGTGTGGGTGCAAATGACTTTCGAGACGGGTCAATTCATAGATCCTGTGAGTTCTTCCTACATCCAAGCACTAAGCCTGACATAATGATTTTATGCTATTACCGCGAGCCAACTCAAACGTTATTTATTGTAGCTAATAACAATCGGAGTCAAATAAAAAAAAAACGATTTGAAAAAAAAAAGTAAAAACAAAGCTGTATCCTCAATAGCATGTCATAATAGACCTAGTAACAAAAACAGCTGGGAAGTTGAAAGAAGAAAACTTCCAGCCATAGAGAAGGCAGAACGCCTAACTCCATTTTGTCAAGTAAAGGTAACCACGAGGATGATATTACATTAATGTTCCAACGCTCCGTTAGTAACCATTCCTGTTTGATCAGAAAACTCTAATCGAGAATGGGTCCTGCAGTCCGAGTGACTGCATCGTTGGGTGATGTTAGAGATAAGTCTACAGAAATGACCAGCAGCCAAAAACCAAGGGACAAAGTCAATTGAGAAGGTAGTAAAAAGAAAGAAAAAAAAAAAAGTTCAAAAAAGAAAAAAAAGGAAGAAAGAAAGAAAAAAAAAAAAATGGCAGGACAACTTCAGTTATACAATAGAACAATCTTAAAAAAAACTTCGAAACCTTATGTATCACAGACACTATGTATAGGTGATGCTAGTGCGCTGCGGGTTGCTTATGTTGTAATGGACTATTGGGGAAAAGGGATCAGTGAGCAATGACAATTAGGTTAATGGGTATCATGATAATTTCAAGGTTTGAAAATGTAAGCAGAAAGCGATGAGGATGGAGAAATAAAACAAACAAAAAAAGACACAAGATGAAGATACAATAAATAGATATGAATTTCTTTTTTCTTTCGTCTCTATAAATCTACTCAATGGCAGCCAATGAATCGAACAAAACAGAGATAGATTCACCGAAATGATCTCTTCTGATACATTCAGCAAAAATAGGTGAAACATCAATCACGGTCAATTTGGAATTCTTCTTGATGCGTTCTTGTCCAATAGGGTAGGTATTGGTAACAACGATCTTATCGATACACTTAGAGTGGTTGAGAGTCTCTAAACACTCATCACTAAAAATCCCGTGAGTACCCACAACGTAAACAGCTTTGGCACCACAATTCATACGTAAATGTTCTGCAGCGGCAATAAATGAGTTTGGTTTGTCAATCATATCATCTAAGATAATGGCAACCTTATTGTTAACATCACCCACCAAAGTGATCAACTTTTCTTGAGCATAACTAGAGGCATCATCATCATCATCGTCACTATTAGCAGCTTCATATGATCCACCCAATGCATCACTATCCAAAATGGAAGTTGACTCCAAGTGGTTTCTATTGCTAATACCTTTGGTGATAGGGGTTTGAGGCACAGGATAATCATCGTCAACAACGTGACCTTGTACTATTCTAGCAGTTTGCATTTCAGACACAATATTGTCTTCCTCATAGTCGTCATCATTGGTAGATTTCTTGTCAGAGTTGAGGTCACCATCACCTTGGCCCGTATTACCATTGCTAAGGTTTTTATTGGTCTTTCTCGAAGATTTCAATGCCTTCTTTTTGGAATAGTCATCTTGAGTACGACGACGATCGGTGTGAATCATAGCAAAATTGATTTTCAAAGAGTCAGCTAAGGCGGTGACCCTCTTAGTACCACCAGGGTTTTTTGAAACCACCACAGCATTTTCCCAATCAGGAATATTATGACGGATCCATCTGGCTAAGGTAGGAGCTCCAAACAAATTATCGACAGGTTTGGTAAAAAAACCTTGCATTTGAGAAGCGTGTAAGTCCATGGATACCACATGGTCAGCACCAGCCATAATCAACAAGTTAGCTAACATTCTGGCGGTGATGGCACCTCTATGTTTCTTCATCTTTGATTGCTTGGAATAAGGGAATTGAGGTATCACGGCGGTAATCTTGGAAGCAGAACCACCACGACAAGCCGATATTAAGATGAGTAGCTCCATTATGTGATCATTAATTTGTGGAGATCCCGATTGAATGATGTAAACATCTTCGTCTCTGATAGATACACCAATTTGAACTGAGGTTTCACCATTCGAGAACTTCTTCAAAGTGCATGGAGCCGGTTCAACACCTAAACGGTCGCAAACCAATTTACCCAATTCGGGGTGGGAAGAGCCCACAAAAACTTTGCACTTACGCATTTTAGAATTTGTATGTGAAATTGTGTTGAGACTCGTTTTGAAAATGAGGGTGGATGACGTTGAAAGCTGCACGGGCGATATTAGCAGATGCGGACAATAAGAAAAGTCCGTTTGAGCTGAACGTGCAAAGACCTATAAATTCAGCTTTTGGAAGATTGCTGAGCTTCTTTGTTTGGCTATGTTTCCTGTTTGATTTTTTTTCTGAAATATCAAAAAAAAAAAAGTAGGAAAAGCAAGGAAAATTTGATCAATGAACAGAAAAAAAAGTGGTTGGCGAAATTGACTATCTGATATATGAGGTAGGCAAGTGTGGACTAAAGTCGGTGAATTGTTCAGTGTATTGTAATCATCATAGTGGGAAAAGTAAAAGGAAAAGAAGAACAAGAAGTGTATTTCAGAATTTATCGTTCTTTTGAAAAACTGGGACGATCAAATTTTTTTTATATTAATTAGAATTTTGCTTTTTCTCTCTTGTTTTTTTTTTTAAGTGTGCGAAGAGCTGAGCAGAGTCTGATTTTTTTCTTTTCTCCTGTTTTTGTTCCTATTCCGCTTTTTGTACGCGATGTTTTTATATGGCCTTTGTAACCGGAATCCACGTAAGTATGATTAAGGTATCAATGGGTGGGTTGAAGTTGACTGACGCACTACATTATTTGAAGTCTGAATCATCTATCATATTTGTATTTTCATAACCCTGTTGGGGTCATGCTGTACTTTGCATGTATCTGGCAGCGTGCAAAATAATTTGCAAAAAAAAAAGGATGTCAAAAAAGAAAAAAATAAACGTAAAAATTGAGTAACTACATTTAAAGTGTAATAAAAGTCTCGAAACTAAGTGTGATCATTTTGCAACTACTCAATATGACCGCTGACTCAAGGATCGCACCGAAAGGCGAAAGCGGCAAGATTTTGCAGACACTAGAACAATATCAGGATATAATTCTGGAAACTAAGATCTACCTAGAAACTGTCGACCTGCTCAGCACCCTCGTCCCCCACCATGCCACAACGCCGAAGATAAGACACATTCGATGTCTTGCACTAGGATCACCCCAAGATAGTAAGCCTGCATTATACCAGTTAGCATACTTACTACAAATTCAGCATCATTTCGGCATAATTTCAGAAAACGTATCATTATTCGACCCAGTGTTTAGTGATAGTGACGTTGATTTATTGACAAAGCACTTTCAATTTAAGATTGAAGAGAGTTATACTGTTAATGAAGATATTGATAGCATATTATTTTTTTTACCTCATGCTGGCCTTGAAATCACCGAGGAGCTAATTTCAGTGCATCACCCTCGCTGGGTGCTTGGTAACTACTTGATTCTGCATACTGATCGCTTGTCAAAGCAAAAGTTATTCGATAACCATAAAAACCTAGCGCATCTAGTGAAGTTGATCGAGGACCAAACCAAAATATCATCAGAGACATCACCCAATAGTAATGAGGATGATGGATTTACCAGTGTGTCTCACGGAAAATCTCGAAATGGAAAGAGGAAGAAGAACAAATACGTATACAATGAGCCGCAACTAGAATATGACTTTACAAACACCTACTACGAATCAATAGCTTGTAATAAGATATCACTGCAGGAGGGTGCATGGGGTAATGCATTTACGGATTTAGCGTGTCATTATATCATACCGAGAGGATCACTCGATAACAAAATTGAAGTAACAGGGGCATCAGACAAGTCAGATAAGGATAAAATGCCAAAACAACAAGAGGAAACAGATGACGTACTGCAACAATTGAAAGGTTTGACATTGAAAGACGCTTGAACACCTCTACTTTCGAAATCTGATTTATGAAAAAGATCGACGAGAACTAAGTACTGCATAAAAAAGTAACTGATTTGTATTTCTATAGACTTAAACAGAGAAAGAGCATACTTGCCCAGAAAAATATGTATAGGGAATAAATAAGAACCCAAGGCAAAAAGCTTTATTTTCATTGTAATCGCTGCTTCTTCATTCTAGGTTCATTCAACCCAGCGGGTCCTCCATTTGTTCCATGTTCATGGGGTAAAATCAATGTTTGTTGAGGTGGACCCTGTAGTGCGCTTAAATCAATTTCACTTCCTCTGGCAGTCAAAGTCCCATTAAGACCAGCACCACCATCGGAGCCAGAAAGTAAAGTGCTACCTCCAGGTCCAGGTGTAGAATTCCCTGGCGTCGCGTTGACCGCGGTAGCAGCCGCGGCGGCAGCAGCAGCAGTAGCGACAGAAGAAGTTGAAGAAGCATCAACCACAGGTCTAACGCCCCCATTGTTTATTGATCCACTGATACTACCATTTGGGGTACCTGAGGTAGGTGTTACACCTGTTGGAGGTCCGGTGGCAGGACCAGATGCACCCGTGGAAGGTCCGGTGGGAGCAGCACCATTGCCGGTACCGGTAACTGCCGCGGATCCTCCGGCGGTGGATGATGGGTTAGCGTTAGCTGGATCGTTAGCTCCCGTGAGCAAGTGTTTACTCAAGATAGAATATAAATCATCTTTTGTGAAAGGTTTGGCTAAAATATCGGACATCCCGTTTTGTAAGTATGTTACCAAATCATTGTCTTCGATATTACCAGTCATGGCAATGATTGGGGTTCTAGTATCGAAAGATCGAATCACAGATGTAGCAGTGGCCCCATCTAAGTTAGGCATGACAATATCCATTAACACCAAGTCATACTTGGTGTGTTCTACGGTTGAAATGGCATTGAGACCATCAGTTACAACTGTTACTTGACACCCATACTTCACAAGAAATTTACGACAAAGTTGAATGCACACGTTGTCATCTTCAACCAAAAGAACATGGAATTTTGGGTTGGGGAGATTAGTTGTACTTACTTGAGGTAAATCGGTACTAGTCAATTGAGTAGTGGAAGGATCTGAAGCAGGGTTGGATGATCCAGATCCCGGTTGTTGTGTTGGCTGCGAGGATTGCTGCTGGGGTGGTTGCTGTTGAGAAGTAGGTGCTGCGGTGGTAGGGTTGGAGTTATTACCAGTAACGGTGGAGTTTGATGGCAAGTGAGGTTGATGAGGCAGGTGTTGCAGGGACTGGCGTTGGTGCTGGTGTTGTTGTTGAGTAGCCACACTGGTGGGAGCATTAATACTGCCCATACCTACATTTGATGGGGGTGCAATTGGCAGGGTTTGAGAAGAGTTTACAATATTTTGAGGTGATATTGGTGCTGGGCTCATGTTGCCATTGGAGGGAGGGGTGGGTCGACCATGTGATAATGAGTGAGAATGGGAATGAGCATGGTGTCCCACTGGGTGTGGCTGACCGGGTATAAATGGTTGATGGTGTAATGGTTGTTGTGGTTGTCCAGGTTGAGGAGGTTGTTGCTGTTGTTGAATAAAGGCGGAGTTTGGACTATTTAAAAGATGAGGAGGTGGTAAGTGTGAAAGTGAGTTAGAATGTGAATGGGGTTGAGATGTGGATGCTGGCAGCTGTTGAATTTGATGTTGATGCTGTGGTGGAGACTGGTGATGCCCGAGATTATTAGTTAGATGTGATTGAGGGTTATTAACTTGGGGTGAACCTTGTAATGATAGTAGGTTTGGATTAGGAAAATCGAGTGGAGGAAGTTTGATGCCTGCTTGCATAAGACTATGTACGAGTATTCCCATAGAGCGATAATATCGTTCATCAAAGGATTTTATAGCGACAATATTTTCAATCAATGTTTTATATTTGGTGTTCAATACTGAAATATCTTGACGTAGCGATTTGTTCTCAGTTTCAACAGCAGTCAAAGATTCCTTCAAGTATTGGAGTTGGGATTGTGTCTGAGACTGTAATTGAGTAAAATGTGGATCAGATGGAAGGTATATCGATGGTGTAGAACCTGGAGCACCTGATACTAGCGGATGTGGAGCTGATTGTTGAGTAGGATTCTTCTTACTACTTGGACCTTTACGTTTGATATTTTCCAATGATTCACGGTCGTTATACCTAAAGTCAGGATGTTTGAATTCCCAAGCATCTTCCCCATATTGATAGTTTGGTTTTTCTTCATTTGAAATTTTAACCTTGTGAAAGTCATACTTGTTCAACTGACGCACAAAACTAGCGAAGTTACTATGTTTGAAGTGCATGGGTAAAATTTCCTTGGTGAACTCATTAGTATTGAGCACAACAAAACTATCCCCATTGGTTGTCCATCTTACCACATCTTTATAACCATCTTCTTGAAGCATCTGAAACAATTTTTTGACAAAATCATTAGACCCACTTTGGTTTGAGGATGCTGTGGAAGTGATTCCATTGTTTTTAACATTATTTGCATTGTTGAGAGAGAGGTCAGTGGCCGTCGGAATACCTGAGACATCGCGTTCCCGTTTGAAGTGTTGATTGGTAGCCATTTTAATATGATTGAGGATGCTCACGTAGAGTGGAGATTGATGTTTTCTCTTCGTTTCTCTTATATATAAAGGTGATGGAGTTCGCTTGTTCTTCGTTTTCTTTTTTTTTTTTTTTGGCCAATCGTCTAACGAAACAGTAGGTTGTCAGATCTAAGTACTTGAAAGTATAGGTGTATAGAAAAACTAGTATGGATGAGGTAAGTTGTCATGTATTTATTAGTATTCTTTTTTGGGCCTATATTTTTATTTTTATTTTTTTTTTTCTTTTTTTATGATCAAAAGCTGAAAATTCAAATGGCCGGTTATTTTCTTTTTTCTCTTTCTTTTTTTTTTTTTTTTGTTTTGGGTGTCCTATTTGATGCTTTTTATGTATTATTTTTGTTCATTGTATCCTCGCAATTGTTTTTTTCTTCTTTTTTGTCTTTTTTTTTTTTTTTTTTTTTTGATTTCTTAGTCTTTTTGGAGACAAATTCCAATGAGGAGGGGCGGGAACGAGAAAGAGAAGAAACTATGCCTTTACAAAGAATGCAAAAAGTAAAGACTTTGACTGAAATTTGGTGTTACTTTAACAAATATAGTAAAACAATTATGGCCAATTGATTTACAATTCTGGGTATTTATTGCCTCGCCCAATCGCTACATTTTCTGCTTCATTCTGTTGCCAAGATGCTGAGCAGCAAAGGGTTTCGTAATAAAGTTAAGCCTTGGAAAATAGAATTTCAAGGCTGGGGTTAATCTGTTGCTTCGGATGTATGAGACACAAGTACTATGCTGCTTAATTCAAATCATGCCATTAATTACGTAGCAAACTCAATCAATCGTGTAGTCACTTGATCTGATATACACTGAGCCTGCTATAACCACGAGTTTGTGGGCTTCAAGTGAAGCTGCTAATATTGCGAAAGCAGCAGCCACTGCTGCGCGACAATTAAAATACTCCGATTGGGTGTGAGGAATGTTGATCCTAATCACCTATTTGGCTAAGTGATGTGATGAGATGATGCAGAGGCTGACGCAGATGGGTTTAGAACAATCCGGGGCTCTACAACCGTCCGTGTTTCAACATAGTATATCTTTAATTAGTTCTTTTGTACGTCATCCCCAGTTATATGAGAAACTTTATACAAGTATTGAGTTTGTAGGTAATATGGCCACTGGAATGTCTAACTCGGTGTCTGTTCTTGGTAACATCAACTATCAGCAGTCTTGTCGTGAGAGACCGTATACATCAGTGGGATTTCGAGTATCACTAATTGTTGATAATTTTTAGAACAAAATATCAAAAGTCTAGACCTTTTCTCATCCTCCTGGTTATGAGCATTGATAAACAATCCACAAAACAAAAAATCTAAAAAAAGCTTTCCTCACATAATTTCCGGCGAATAAACTGTGAATGCTGCTCATCCCAACGCCTGCTGCTCGAACACTAAATTGACAGCTGACCATATATTATTGGACCCGCTGTAAAAAAATCAACCTTCTTGTTGGTTATGACTTGGGAAAGTTTACACGACTTATGTCTTGTAGTTGCACAATCAAAGCTAACATCCGTACCGACGAACAATAATTGCATAGGAATTGACCCATTGTGCTCATTCCGATTAACAACCACCTTCACTCATTCTTGTTTTTCATCTTACTTTTTTTTTTGTTGGGTTTGCTATTATTTATATAATGGTTCATTAACCCTATGTGTAGTCGGAGTATTTTCAAATTTTATGATAGCAGGTCTAATAAAAGTGATACAAGAGTTTTGAAACACTTTCTATGTAATATGGGGACGTGGTTCTCACCAACTCAATTCAGAAACCAAGATTTGACACTAACTATAAGGAAGCGAGCTTTAGTTTCTTCTGCAAAGCATTAGCGGTTTTTGCGATGGCAAGTAATTTTTAGCAGTTTAAAGCAAACCCAGTTTGACTTTGCAAGAAAATATTTTTGAAGCTGAACTCAGTTGCAATATAAGATTGACTAAATGTAAAAATTGAATTATTTCTCTAGATTCGATGTATGAAAGTAGAAATCAGCTGTCTCTTATCTTATTTCATTACGATTGATAGTTGACCTTCATTGGAAACAAATAAAGAACAGTCAAAAGTTTGGTATTGGTGATGAACTGTTGGTGTTTGAGATTCTTAAAGACTTGTAGGCTTGTTGATTTCGAAGTCAGTACGAAAACTACTTAGACAGACTAATAATTGACTTTTAATCGGAAGAATTCTAATCAAAAACAACGTCGATGTTCCAGATACAACTGCAATCAAGGAAAATCGCTGGTAAGTTCATCCATACACGTCTGTGGGATGGTTGTGAAATCGTTAATTCCGAGGAAGCATTTACCGGCTTGATCGGAAATGAAGGTTTTCATTTCCGGCTGCTCTCAAGCTCTTGCAACAACACACAAAGATATTTTTGACATCATCAAAACTCCATTGATCAAAATAGTAGAGGGAAGGTCAACCACTTAAAACTATAGAATTAAGCTGAGCATATGTCTAACAAGCCCAAATTACATGTTCATCCTGACTTCTATGCTGTCTATTTACTTCAACTGATTCCGAAACCTCGATCATTCTACATCGGTTCCACTCCTGATCCCGTTCGTAGATTAAATCAACATAATGGAATACTAAAAGCAGGAGGTGCTTATCGTACCAAAACCCAATCATGTCGTCCTTGGCAAATGGCGCTTATCGTATATGGGTTTCCTTCTTCGGTAGCTGCTCTCCAGTTCGAGCATGCTTTTCAACATCCATATCAAACTAGACATATACAATCTGATCAAAGAGTATCAAAAACCAAATCTTCAGCCATTAGTGCTCACCATAAATTGGCGAATGTTCGCCTTCTTCTTAATTCTCCCGTTTTTAAGCAATATAATCTACAAGTACTTATTTTTGATGATAAAATTTATCATACCTGGCAGCTTGATAAATTCAAGATTGATATCCCAAATACTACTCAGGTTACGTTAACCAATTTTCATCAAATTTTCAATAAGTCAGCAACCAACAGTCCACTTGGCAACCACATACATCATTTCAATCGAGCAAAGCAATACTTTCTCCTGCAAGACACAGATTGTCTGATTTGTAACCAATCTATTGAATTCATTCCCGACTTTCCACCGGAGCATTCTCAAGTATCAAGTTTTTCTCAGTCTAAATTAAATCACATATTACAAGCTAATATTGTACCACTAGTTACCAAATGCGAATGCAATGCCTGCTTTCACTTGTCATGTTTGGCTGATAAATTATTGGCCGGTTCAGCGTGTTTAATTCCTCCAGTTGTTAATAGTTGCCCTAAAGAAGACTGTGATTTGAAGTTGAACTGGCCTACGATGGTTAAGTTGGCTACTCAACTCCGGGCATATGTTCTTCAAGACTTGGTTAATATAAAACTTACTCAGGTAAGTCAAACTTTAACTCAAAGTCAAAGTCAGGCACTAGATGATTCTTCACTACAAAAGGAAACGTAATATAAAAGTAAATGTGTGTTTTAAAGTCACTCTATAAAGTCAAAATTATAACTCATCATGCTCGATGACAGACTTACTCTTACTAATGGTCCAGTTTGAGTTAATGTTAACAATAGGAGACCTCAAAGTCAAAACCTGATCATCCTTGATTACCTCAATTTCTTTAGTGTCATCATTTTGTACGTGAGTTAATGTTTTGCCTGCAGTTAACGAGTCATCTGCACCCAAAAGCACGATTTTTTCAATACCGATATCCTCAAGTGATTTAAGATATGCGTCATTCCCTCCACTGGTGACACGTGCACTTAAAATAAATCCAGATTTAGAGCTAGCTTTGAAATCAACGGTCAAAGATTCACCATTCTCATATCCAAATGATTCACCATCGTCAATATATAATTGACCATGAGCCACCCCGTCAGAGTTGAGTGCAACAAATAAGGTATAAGGATCACGATACATCAATTTGGATGAACGGCGGTATCTTTGCTTGGTGGCCAAGATTGAACCTCCCTTGATGAACATGGGAATATCTTGTAAACCAACATCAAGTTCAATGTAGCCTGGTTTACGTAATTGTAATTTTTCACCATTGGCTTTACCATTGGTAAATTGATAATAAACTTCAGAATCAGGGATATATACCGATATACTATTGGCACCTTCATCGGTGACGGGTTTAACCATTAATCCGGAATCACCCAAGAAAAATTGATCATCAATATCATAAGATTCTTCATTTTCTGGATTCTCATAGTAGATTGGTTTGATGACAGGAGTCCCATCAATACTATGTTGATGGAATTCGGTATAAAATACCGATAATAATGCATAACGTAATCTTAGAGCATCCCTTATGTAACTAGTAAAAGGTTCACCTGGTACCCATGGTTCACGTCTACGAGAATCAATATGAGCATGAGCACGGAAAAATGGATACCAAATCCCCGTTTGATACCATCTTGTTAATAATTCTTTCAGTGGATTACCGAAAAATCCACCCACATCACTACCAGCGAATGGCATCCCCACCACGTTTGAAGTAAGAATCATGGGAATTGAGATTTTAAGGTATTCCCATTTAGACATATTATCACCTGTCCACATAGCAGCAGTACGTTGAGAACCAGCAAAATAAGATCGAGTTAAAATGAAAGGTCTTTGTCTATTAGTGGTACTCAAACGTTTGATGAGTGATTTATAGGTTGTATCATGGAAAGATAATCCAAATACATTATGAATTGATCGATGTTCCCAATCACCATAGTGTAAATTATCACGAGGACTTGTAGTTTCAGGACCATCAAAAACTGAAGGTTCACTCATATCATTCCATAAGTGAACGTTAGTTGATAATTCACCAAAAAATTTATTTTGAGTTGATAATTCATGTTTTTCATCCCAGTATTCTTGCAGTGATGGATTCATGGTATCAATCCAAACTGATTCACCGGGCCAACAATGAGCATGATAAGTAGAATTTTTTTCTGGTTCTTTAATGGTGATTTTTTTTTGTTTTAATTCATCACTAACAAAATAACCTGTTTTAATATGAGGATCAATAATAATTACCAAGTTACGACCGGTATGATCCAATTTAGTTAACATACGAGCAGGATCAGGGAAATTTTCTGGTTGCCAGGTAAAGTATTTTTTTTGATCGGCATAACCAATATCAAGCCAAATGGTATCATATGGAATTTGATGTTCATCAAATAATCGATTAATATTTAAAACATCTTGTTCATCATTATAATTCCATCTACATTGATGATAACCGAGGGAAAATAATTGAGGTAAGCTAGCATAACCAGTAATCAATCCATAACTTTTGTTAATATCATCTGGTTTTTCTCCAATGAAAATCATTACGTCAAGAATTCCATTTTCAGACATCCAATGAGCCGAAGTTTCTTGTTGATGTTGCTTGTTGATATCAATAAAAGTATCAGCACTATTAACCCAGAAAACACCCACCGAAACTTCGGGTTTAACAGCAGTAAGGAGTGGGATGGAACCATACATGGGCATACGACTATGAGTTTCATATTCAAAAATATCAACGTTATATAAACGATAAGGTAAGTTAGATTTGGTGGTATCTTTTAAACTTAAAGAATCAGCATGTTCAGGTATACCGAAAACATGTTTGAAATTTTTAAAAGTGAAGTCCAAGCCAAGTGATTCTGGACCCAAGGGAAGTTTATCATTTTTAGAATCATTGAAATCATCTTGAAACATGTTATAGTCACTTTCAGTGGGATATAAATGATCGGTGGGTTTATCTTGAGGAGTTCTATAGTGTTCAATGTTAAGAAATTGTTTATCATTAAGAATTAGTTGTTCTTCACCTTTATAAGAAACAATGAGTTTTATGGGATAGAAGGTTAATTTAGCTTCGTATTTGTGATCTTTACCGTATTTAATGATTAAATGATCATCGTTTAAATCAATGTCAGTATCATCGGTATTTTGCAAAGGTAAAGTACCAGGCTTGAAAGCCCAATTAGGTACCTCATCATATCTTTTTTGATTGACATATTTAGATCTGATTCCAGGAAGTTTTTGGGTTGAATTTCTTACCTCTTCGTCTGCCTTAAATCTAAGAATGTCACCATCTAACAAAGAGATTTCAAAGGGGAAATTACGACTAGTCAGATCAGGCAAAGTCTTTATTATATTACCATGAGCGAAAACGCTTTTGTCGGAATCAAATTGGAAACTTGTTGCATCAATGGCATAAGGAGATTTAAATGATGATTGAGCACCTTCGATATTACTGGCCAAGTCACGGTTTCTTTTACAGAATCCAGATGAATCACACGTTTTGAAAAGATACTCTTTAACTGCTAGCGAAAGGGAGAAATAAAACGTTAAAGCCATCAACAACCATGACGTGCCATTACCCGACCCGTATCTCATGATGTTAAATGTCGAGATTATTTGGAAGCACGATTTGCAACTTTGGATGTTCTAAAATTGATTTATGTAATCGAAATTATGGCCGTTAAGTTCATTCATAAACAAACCAATTGACAATTGAGTAGACAACAATTACTATTTATGACAAGTATGCTACCCCGGCCGTATACGTTTTTCTCAATCCTCCGTTGATTTTTCACTTTCGTTTTGTTAGACACACATACACCTTTAGCGCTCGCATAAATCTTTTTTTTTTTTTGTTCTCCTTCAGACCAGAAAACAAAAAAAAAAAAAAAAAGAAATATGATTCTTAATTCAGGAGAAGGACTGAATTGTATATTCTGACTTTTTTTTTTTTTTTTTTTTTTTTTTTTTTTTTTCCTCTGTTCTGCTAAAGTTTGCTTGAATCTTTACCCATCTGTGTATTCATAAACTTTCAGCTAGTGATATAATGGCTATATAAGAGCGATACCACTCGCATGATTCTTTTCCTTTCCTCATTTGAAATCATCAAAGTGACCAAGATGAATCCAAACCCTCGTCCCCATATGCCATCGATGTGGGTCCGTTACACTCATCACGTTTCGTAAATAATGCGATGGTCCTACGTATGCTATGTTTCTCCCTATGACGATATATGGCGATGTTCCCATTCAACATTACGCTGTCTGCCTTGCTGCCCTTCATCTTACCTGCTTCTCCCCCTTGCCGTTAAATGATTGATGGAGTTACGTAAGTCGAGAAGTCGTGTATTTTGCACAATTCTCACCTCAATCTTTTTTTTTTTTTTTTGTTTTTGCCGTATGTCTGGAAAAAAAACAGGGGAAAACCCATACCGAACTCACAAGAGGGAGAGAAAAAAAAAAAAAAAAAAAAAGAAGAGAGAGGAAAAAAAAAAAACAGGGAAAAAAGAATGAACAGAAGAAAAAAAATTCAAAACCTTCTTCTTCTTCTGTATCCCTCAACCAATTCATTGTTATCCTTTCAAAGCCATAGCTTCAATCAAAGGTTCTGGCCCTAACTTGAAACGTATTTTTTTGCCGAGCATCATAGATTATCTAGTGCACCGTTTACTGGTTTGGTTTATTGTTTTGGTTCTGTTTAAGTTTTCCATCCATCCTTTTTGTATATATTCACACGTACACGTTACGGTTCCAAGCATCATTACTGGTTTAAAACAGTGGTTTTTTTTTGTACTTTCTTGCTGTTTATTCTTTGTTGGTTAATATGGGTCAAGGTTACGATCGTAAGCGATCATTAGAAACAACATCGGATGATGAGCAGCCCCAGTTGAAAAAATTCGAGGTTTCGGATAAACCATTACAGAAGTTAAGTGAGGATGGTCCCCTTAGTCAACAAGATGTGGTTTATTTTCAAAAAGAGGCTATATGGAGACAAATGAATCATTATAAACGACAATTATCATTATTAACCAAAGATTTAAATCATTTCAAAGTTAATTATGAAGCTAATGAAACCAAACTTAATATTGTTGATTGTTGGTATGAACAAATTATAAATTTATTTGGACTTGAGGATCGAGAGACTAATGATGATGAAGGTGATGGTATATTGGTACGATTAACGAGTCAATCACCTAAATCTATTAATTATCAATTAGATTTAAGGCGAAAGCATTTAATACAATTATTAAAACCAATAATTGATAATACCAAATTAACCAATATTAATTCTGAAACGATGATTAATAAATTGGAAAATTTAAATGCTGAATTTATTAATATTAAAAGTGAAAAGGAAACTTTACATAAATTAAAGTTGGATTTAGAAACTCGTTTGGAAGCTTTACAACAAGAACTTATAGATTTACACAAGGAACGAGAACGTAAACAATCCAAAACTTTAAGAAGAGTTGATGAAAGTTTGATTGATAATACTGAATCTCAAAGTAATGGTCATGTTAATGGTAAAACAAATGGACAGGTTAAAATCGAAAATTCAAATGGAAATGCTATACATGAACAACAACCAACTCAACAAGATAATAATGGGTTAAATGAACAACAATTGGAAGAAATTAATATTGAATTGAAAGAATTGAAAACGGTTAATATCACATTACAAAATCAGTTAGATGATATAACCAATAAATATAAAGAATGTCTGAATGATAAAATTATTTTACAAAATCGATTAAATAATATATCTGAAGAAGATTTAAAAAAATCATCACAATATATTACATTGATGGAACATAATAATGAATTAAGTCATGAATTAAGTGAAGTGAATCGTTTAAAAGATCAATTAATTATAAAAGTTAAAGATTTGGAGAATTCTCATCATGATTTATCTAAATTAATAAATGATGAAGTACAAGAAGAAAATGAATCATTGAAAAATCAATTAAATAAAAGTGAATCTGATTTAGTTCGTATTAGAACTACCAGAGATGAATTACTTTCAAAACAATCGATTTTAAAACTGGAAATGGATAATAAACAAACCAATCAAGAATTGAATAAATTAAATAAAGTTTTATCCCAACAAATTGAATCATTACAACAAGATAAAAATCAATATGATGAAACCAATGAAAAATATATTAATCTTGATAAATCAGAATTAATTAAACGAATTCAAGGACTTAGTACTGAAATTAAAGAAATTGAAATTGCATTTCAAGAAACAAGAGAAATATCAATTAAAAAATTTGATCTGTTAATTGATCATGATAATTTAATTAAAAAATTAACCATTGAAAAAACCAAGGCTGATCAAAAATATTTTGCTTCAATGAGATTAAAGGATTCATTAAGTACTGAAAATAAAATACTTAAAAATCAAATTTTAAAATCTCAAGAATTAATTAATAAATTAAATGAATTAGAAAAATCATATTTGAATAAAATTGATATTTTGACTAAATCAATTAATGATTATAAATTAATTAAAGAAAGTTCAATTCAAGAAAATTCAACATTACAAGAAAGTATTAAACTTAATAATATTAAGAGAAATACATTGGAAAATGAATTAAAAAATTTAAATAAAACTTCAATTGAATCAAATCAAAAATTAAATGATTATCAACTGATGATTAAATCAAATGAAGTAACGATTAATAAATTGGAATCAAAATTAAAACAAGTTGAAAGTTTATTGGATAAATATAAAACCAATAATACCTCCAGTTTATTACAAGAAGATGAAAAACAATTGGAAGCATTACGATCAATTGCTAAATGTTCAGTATGTTCCAAAAATTGGAAAGATACCGCCATTACTGTTTGTGGTCATGTTTTTTGTAGTGCTTGCACTCAAGAAAGATTGGCGGCAAGATTAAGAAGATGTCCTTCTTGTAATCGAGGGTTTTCAGCCAATGACTTGTTATCGGTTCACTTATAGATTACATGACAAGATTCAACTGTTGTATTATAGAATGTGGGATGTTTTTTTTTGTCTGTTGTTACTTGTCTGTTACTTGTCTGTTGTTACTTGTCTGTTACTTGTCTGTTGTTACTTGTCTGTTACTTGTCTGTTGTTACTTGTCTGTTACTTGTCTGTTGTTACTTGTCTGTTGTGTATCATTCTAGGTTTGTTTTTTTCTTTATTTCTTTTTTTTCTTTTCTTTTCTTTTCTTTTTTTTTCTTTTCTTTTTACTTCTTTATTGTTTAATTTAATATAATCACCGTATGGTGAATGGGTAGATTCAATGATTTTTTTGCTGGTGATTGTAAAACTTTCTTGATGTTATCGCGTTATCTATCCAGCATAACTTGCAAAAACTAAAAGTATCACTAACCAGCATTTGCTGACGTGTCAGCGCTCGCGCTGGCCGCGCGCGCGCGCGCGTAGTACTTTTTCCTTTTTCTGTTTACAGGTTGGAACAGGAGCCAGCCGCGCATTACCCGAGCGTAACCTGCAATTCGCGAGCCAACCTGTAACGCTTAGAACCTATGCCACAACACAAAATTGGGGTTACCCGGAAATGAGTATTTCTTTCTTTGTTGTTTTTGTCACTGGTTTTTTTCGTACCAAAGGAAAACCAAAGGAAAACCAAAGGAAAACCAAAGGAAAAGAAAAAAAGGAGAAGGAGAGAAAAAAAACAAAAAAAAAAAAAAAAAAAAAATACACAATTAATCATATACTTTTCTGAATCCATTACACATTATCCATGAAATGTGTGACATGGATACTATCATTGCAGAATTATGACTGATAAGAAAAGAGGGGACACATGAGGTGGCGTGGGTGTTTGAACTCATCCTCCCTCTTTTTTTGTTTCCTTTGGTTTCCCTATGTCCATGTCCCGTTTCCCATTTGCCATTTCCCGTTTCCCTTTTTTCGATGGAAAGCAAGCAACCGTGTGACCCTTTGCCAGGCCAGATTGCAGGTTGGGTCTGGCGAAAATGCATGTTTGCTTTTTTTCTTTAGTAGGCGCGCGACATTTTACATGTTGCATGCTAATTTAATTTCATGATGAGAAAGGGGAATAAATGGGAGGTCGTGCACGAATTACTAATCCGGGATAATTTAGTTTGTAAATTGAGTGAGAAATTTTGTAAATTTTGTCTCCGACGTAACCTGTAAAAAAAAAATGACCCCAGTATTGCCACTTTTTTTTTTGTTTTTTTTGTTTTTTTTGTTTTTTTTTGTTCTCATCAATGGGTTCCGCGAGTATATAAATAAACTCCCATTTCCGCTCAACGAAATGCGAATTTAAAAACAAGCGAAAAATAAAAAAAGAGGAAGAAAAAAGAAAAAAAAGAAACATAAACACTCACATACGGTTCCATTCAAACTTTTTTTCTTTTTTTTTTTTTTTTTTCTTGCTTTGTTTTTTATTTTGGATTTATCTTTTTATAAAAGAGAAAATACATTTGTGTGTTTAAACCCCCCCTCCCCTTGGTGTTTGGATCTTCTTGCTATCCTTTCCGTCCTTCTCCATATAATCCCACATCGAGTATCAACTCGTCCACTCCCAGAGATTTTCACTTCTTTTCTTTATCTCTGCATTTTCCCTGTTTGTACCACATTGAATTAGGTTTTTATTTCTATCGTTTATTACTTTATTTATTGTCTCTTATTTCTTCACAAGGTTTAGTTGCATTTTTCAATCTTTGTTTTTTCTTTTTTTGCAGTCACCTTATTATCCATCATCTATTGATTTTTCCGTTCGCACACCTCGCACAAATAATTGCAGTTTCGAACTAACAGAAGAAAAAAAAAAACAATTCAATACTCAAAGTTCACATCCGTACACCCAATCACATTTTATCAATGTCAGAAGAAACACAGGCCACTGCCGCCGCCGCTCCAGTGTCTGGTCCAGAAACAAATACCCCAGTTCAAACTCCTTCGTCGGAGAACTTCTTTGAAAAGGGCACCACCACTTCCTCCTCCTCCACCACCAATGATGCACAAGCAGACACTGCCGTTGAATCTAAAGACTCTAATGAACCCGAAAAACCATTATCGCCACCAAATCCATCACCTAGCCCTGAAAAACATAGACTAGAAGATGATGATACCATCGATCATGATTCTAAAAAACAAAAAACTGAAGAATCATCATCAGCAGCAATAAAATCTGAGGAATCCAAATCCGATCAAGAAGAAATTGATCATCAAGAAGAAATAAGTCATGAACATCATCAAGAAGAGGGTCAAAAATCACTTGAGAATAATACCGACGGCGCGGCTCCAATACCACAATTTACTGATCCAGCTCCCAAACCAGCACCAGAACCAGATATGAATAATTTACCACAAAACCCTCTTCCTAAACATCAACAAAAATATGCTCTTAATACAATTAAAGTCATTAAACGTTTAAGAGATGCTAACCCTTTTTTACAACCAGTTGATATCATCAAATTAAATATTCCCTTTTACTACAATTATATTCCCAGGCCAATGGATTTATCCACCATTGAACGTAAATTGAATGCCGATGCTTATGAAGAACCTCCACAAATTGTTGATGATTTCAATTTAATGGTTAATAATTGTCGTAAATTTAATGGGGAATCAGCCGCCATTTCAAAAATGGCCATTAATATTCAAGCTCAATTTGAAAAACACATGTTAAATATGCCTCCTAAAATTTTACCTTCAAATGGTAGTGCCAAATCAACCGTACCTCTCAATTCAAGAAGACGTGCAGTTGTGGTTGATTCAGAATCAAAGAAGGAATCAGTGGCTGCTCAAAGACCTAAACGTACCATTCATCCTCCTAAACTGAAGGAATTACCATATGATGTCAGACCTCGTAAAAAGAAGTATGCTGCTGAATTAAGATATTGTAATCAAACCATTAAAGAATTAACTTCAAAAAAACATTTGGGTTATAATTTCCCCTTTTTGGCTCCCGTTGATACCGTTGCTTTAAATATTCCCAATTATAATGAACTTATTAAACAACCAATGGATTTAGGAACTATTCAAACTAAATTAGCCAATAATCAATATGAAAATGGTGATGATTTTGAAAATGATGTTCGTCTTGTATTTCAAAATTGTTATAGTTTCAATCCTGAAGGTACTGAAGTTAATATGATGGGTCATCGTTTAGAATCTGTTTTTAATAAAAAATGGGCTAATCGTCCTATTCCTGCTCCAACTCCACCTCAATCGGATCAAGATGAATCAAGTGAAGATGAAGAAGATGAACCTGAAATTACTGAAGCATTATTGGCTGATATACCCGCTATTCAATTTATGGAAAATCAAATTACCAGAATGAAACAAGAATTAGATTTATTAAAGAAGCAACATTTAAATCAATTACGAGAACAACGAGAAGCTGCTAGACGTAAAAAGAAGAAGTCAAAAAAGACCAAAAGATCTAAAAGTTCTTCAGGTCATGATTCTATTTCTAATCAACCAGTTGTTACTTATGAAATGAAGAAACAAGTTAGTGAAGCTGTCCCCACATTATCTGATAAAAAATTACAATCCCTAATTAAAATTATTAAGGATGATATTGATTTAAGTAATGAAGATGAAGTTGAATTAGATATGGATCAATTGGCTGATGGTACCGTTTTAAAATTATATAATTTTTTGTTTGGTAAAAAGGCAGCTCTGTCAGCCATGAAGAAGAAGAAGAAGAGTTTGGATAATATTGATCAACTTGAACAATTACAATCTCAACTTTTATTATTTGAAGAAGGTGGTGCTGCTAATGGTCATGCTTCTGCTCTTAATCATCTTAATGTGGGTGCTGGTCAACAAGAATCTTCAGATGATGATATGAGTTCTGAATCTTCAGAAGAAGAATAAGTATTCAATCATTTTTCCTTTCTTTCCCGAATGACCGTTCTTGTCATTCTTTTAATTTTTCATGTACTATAGTTTTGGTTTATGTATACTATTTTGATCTCTTTTTTTTTTTTTCTCTCTTTTTTTTTTTTTTTTTTTTTCTTTCTCTTTTTCACTTTTTCTTTTCTCTTTCTTACTTTGTAACGAGTATAGGCAATAGAAGGAAGAAAAAAATGTTCAATTCATGATGTATTTATGAAATAAAGAGTGAATCTTTAAAAATTATATGTTTCTATTGGTGTTTGATAAACCCTCTGCAGGAGTGTATGTGGAAGAGTAGGCGCGTATGACTTCCTAATTAGGTACATGGTTTCCTCGATGCAGTTTTTCGTTGGTTTTTTTTTTTCTTTTTTTTTTTTTTTTTCATTCTTTTCTTCTTTTTTTTTCGTTCTCTTTGCATCAAGCTCAGCGGAATATAAGCATCGAAATTTTCAAACTTTCAGCTTATCGCTTATCGCAAGTTCCTGTATTTTTTTTTTTTTTTTCTTTCATATAAATATAAATATAAATATTGAACTTTTTGAAACAGCCTACTTTTTCATTTCAACCCCTTTCCATACTGGTGACTTCATTTCACTAAACTATTATACCATTGTCATGTCGGATCTTACCAATCAAATAACCAAACTTTCCCTCGAATCCGATTCAAAACCAAATTTATCAATACTATCACCTCGAAATCCAGAGCATAATCCTCTTCACATTTTAAAAACTACCAAGAGTAAACATGGTAGACCTGCTTATATAGCTGGACCCATGGTTAGATATTCTAAACTTCCCTTTCGTGAATTAGTTAGAAATTTCAATACTGATATTGTATATACTCCCATGATTTTAGCAAGAGAATTTGTACGTAATGATATTGCCAGATATTCTGATTTTACCACTAATGATAGAGATCGATCTGTTATTGTTCAGGTGGGTGCTAGTAATGTGGAAGATCTTTTAAAATTTGTTGATATGATTCATCCATACGTTGATGGAATTGGATTAAATTGTGGTTGTCCTATTAAAGAACAAGTTAGAGAAGGTATTGGTGCTGCTTTAATGTCAGAACCTGAACTTGTTTCTTCAATGGTTAAAGCCGTTAAGGATAAGTATGGTGATTCAGTATGTATTGAAACCAAAATTAGAATTCATGCTGATTTAAGTGAAACAATTAAATTTGTTAAAATGGTGGAGCAAAATGGTGTTGATTTCATTACTGTGCATGGTAGAACCAAAACAACAAGATCATCCCAACCTGCTAATTTTGATGCCATTAAACTAGTTAAACAATCAGTGAATGTACCCGTGGTTGCTAATGGTGATTGTTTTTCCTTAAAGGATGCTCTTGATATTGCAGAATATACCGGGGTGGATGGAGTAATGGCAGTTCGAGGTATACTAGCCAATCCTGCCCTTTTTTCAGGATTTGAAAATACCCCATGGTCAGCTATTGAAATATTTTGGCATTTGGCAACTGGTTACGGTTTACCATTTAGAATTACTCAACATCATTTATCGGAAATGTTGGATAAAATTATTCCAAGAAAATATTTAAAAGAAATGAATGAGGCTAACTCTCTAGTAGACATGATTGACTGGTTTGATTCAAATTTTATCTTGAAAAGATCCGGAGAGAAGAATTTTGCAACTGCTATTGAACCCACTTGGAAACAGGATAGGGAACAGTCTGCCCACATATAGTCATAAATTAAATCTTCATCTATTTTGCATCATCTTTTTTTTTCTTTTTTTTTCTATTTTGCCTGTTCCTTTTGACATTTTTTTTTTTTCTTCTTTCTTTTTTGGATTTTACAAAATTTCGTTCAATGGTTTTATAATTATTCATTAGACATACACTAGTATTTATTTATTTCACTTCCTTAGGCTCATCACTCAAAAAGTCCTTGTTCTGTAATGAAATACTTTTGGTCATGTTGTTAACCTTATAAATCCCAACCAATTGTTGCGCTAATTCGAACATATTATTTCTTAATGAAATAACAACAAATTGAGCATTCTTAGTCCTTTCCTTAATATAATTGGCAACAATAGAAACATTTCTAAAATCCAAAGCAGCATCGATCTCATCCATAACGTACAATGGAGTAGGTTTATATTTATGGAGTGCAAAAACCAAAGCTAATGAACTCAAAGTCTTCTCCCCACCGGATAAATTGGATATATTCTTCCATGATTTCTTAGGAGGCATCACACTAAATAAAATACCTTCGGAGAATGGATCTAAACTGTCAACCAATTCCAATTCGGCATTACCACCCATGGTGATCATCTGGTACATTTCTTTTAAAGACATTGATATGGTATTAAAGCCTTCCATGAACTCGTCTAACCTCTTTCGTTTCAAATCTTCGCAATAGTTCTTGATCTCATCTCTCTCTTCAACTGCAACATTTAAATCGCTACGACGTGATTCAAACTCCACCTTCTTGGATCCGTATTCCTTCAAAACTTCAATATCAACCTTTACAGTATTCATATATTTATCAATTTCCTCAATATCTGCTTCAACTTCATCTTGGTTCACATTTTGGAGAGCTTCTTCATCTAGCTGTTCAATGATAGCACCATTATATCTGGCTTGCTCTGACTCTTCGAGCCATTCGATATACGGACCTACGTCTCTAACAACTAGTTCTTCAAGATACTCCTTATCAGTTTCAATTTCGCGCTTGTAGCGCTTCACTATACCATTGAGCTTCTCGAGCTTATTCTCGATCTCGATTTCGACAGATTTAAATTCATTGATTTTTTGCGTTCTTTCTTCCAACTCCTGTCTGATGCTTTCTAATTCTTCATCTTTTTCATCCTTGGTAGCATTTATATCGCTCAATTTTTTATTGAGTTCTTCGAGTTCATTGTTCTTCTCCGTTTGGAAGCTTTCAGCATCAGCCAATTCCTTCTCGGCAGATACTAGTTCTTCTTCTGCTTCTGCTATAAGTCTGGTATGACGCTTAATATCATTTTCAAGCTTTCGAATAGCCATGACATCGTTGGAGGTTTTGTCATTAATAATTTCTATTTTCTGTTTGATCGAGTCAACTTTGGAACTTTGTATTCTCAATTCAACACCACCAGCCTCCATAATCTTTTCTTCAAGCTCTTTAATCTGGGACTCCAAATCAATCATTTCTTCTTTTAAATCTTTACGTTGTTGTACAAGGGTTTCCTTTTCGGCTGTTTTGGCCAAAATCTCTTCATCGAGCTTCTGGCTTGTATTAGAGTTCTCCCCTTCAGCAATCAATGCTTTACAGGTTCTCGATACCTCCTTCTTCTCTGATGCCAAAGCTTCAATGTCCAACTTCAATCTAGAAATGGTAAACTCCAATTCGGGTTTCAAATCTTGTAACTTACGCAAGTTCTGCTCCTTATCTTGGTATGCATTACTAGCAGTTTCATATTTGGTTTCTAGTTTGTTCAACTCTTGTTTCATATTCTCTACGTCTTCCTCGGAGTAGTCAGATTGACCAGAGACAACGTTTGAAGAAAGTCTCATACCTCCTCTGGCAAGATAGTTACCACCACCAGACATAGTACCAGAAGTGTCAACTACTTTCCCATCCAATGTGACTACTCTGAAACGCCTTGATGATCCATATGCAACACTTCGTGCTTCTTGAAGATTAGAAGCTACCAATGTATCATAAACCTTACTGTAAAAAGCTGGCAAAAACTTTGAATCTTGTGGGGTAATTAAGTCGAAGAGTCTCCTAACTGTGGCAGGATTACCCGGTGTCTGAATTGGGCCTAGATTGAACTTTCTCAATTTATTCAAACATATGAAATTCGCATAACCCAAACGATTTTTACGAAGATAGTCTATGCAAGTTTGTGCCGTTTCAACTGTTTCAACAACCATAGAGTCTAATGCCGGACATGCAGTGGAGATCGCAACGTCATATTTATCATCTATTTGACCAAGATCACCAAGTCTTCCGTAAAACCCATCAATACGGCCCGACTTCGCTAATCGTAATAAACTAGATAAAACCTTGTTTTTATTTTGTAGACTGGAAAGCGAATTAATGGCATCCTGCGTCTTTTGCCGAGCAGCAGAGAGTTGAGATCGTCTTGATTCAAGTTGTTGTTTTTCGTGTTTACATTGTTCCTCACCTAGATGTATTTGCTCAGTAATGTGTGATGCTTTGGTTTGAGAAGACTTGTACTCGATTTCTTTCTCTTTCCCCTCAGCTTTTATGTCCATGAGTCTTTGCCTGGCTGAGTCAAGTTGTTTCGTAAAGCTCAATTTTTGGTTTTCAAGCATTTCAATTGACGAGTCGATCAACTGAATTGCGCTCTCCTTCTCTTTTAGTTTGTCATTCCAAGGCTCAAGCTTGGTTTGAAGCTCTTCAATTTTATTTGTGAATATAGCAGTTTTGTCGGTTAACTTTCCTCTCAATTCGTCCAACTTTGCTTTTTCGATCTCCAAATTATGAGCATGCTCGTCCAATTCGGCTCTGTTTTGGGCATTTGCGGATGAACTATTCTCAAGTTTCAGTTTAGAAGAGGATAAAGTGGACTCCAGTTGGGTCTTGCTCTTTTCTATCTTCTTCGTCTTACTGGACAAATTTTTAATCTTTTCTTCAACCGCAACGTTAATTTTATTGACGCTTTTCTGCTTTTTGGAGATTGTACGAAGTTCCTCTGTCAAGCCAGCGACAACTTCCTTTACTTCAGCCTGTTTTTGGTTAAATTGATCCATCGCTTTATTAAGCTCTTTGTTTTTCTCCTTTTCGGTTGTTAATTCGGTATTCAAATCATCGACACGTTTTTCGTTCTCTTGTAGGCCCTTGGTATTGTGATAAATACTCACCTGATATTGGACAGATTGTTTGTTAATAAGTTTTTTCTCCATTTCCAAGAACCGTAGAGCTTCTACTTTTTTATCCTCTAAGGAATCCTTATCCTTTTCGACTAAAACAAATCTGTTTTCTTTTTCAAGACACACTTGGTTTAACTCATCCACCTTGGCTAGATTCGTCTCTATCAACAGCTTATAGCCAGTGGTACCAATAATATCTTCTAGATACTCTAGCAAACCGTCATCATTTTCCCTTTCCGCTTTGGCCTTCATTTGAGCGATAGATTCGACTTCACCTTGTAAAATCAAAAACCTTTTGTGATCTAAGTCAATCCCCTGCCCCCTTAAATACAGGGTGACTTCGGTATAATTACTGGGTTTACCGTTGACGTAGTATTGAGATGAGTTGTTTTTGCTTGCTTTACGACTTATCACCAAGTCAGAGTTGGCGACCTTGTGAGCCTTCAAATCATCTACATCGTCATCTACAACGTGCATGAAGTGAATGTCCACTTGACAAAAATCAAGCTTTTGGCCACTGGCAGAATTATGAATCAATTCGGATAACTTACCTTGTCTCATCTTCAGAGCTCTGAAACCGAATACGAATAACATGGAGTCAATGACATTAGACTTACCACTACCATTGGGACCAACAACAGCTGAGAATGATGCATTGAATGGACCGATTACCTGGCGTCCCGCATATGACTTGAAATTCGTGAGCACAAGTTTATCGATCACTAGTCTTGGCTCATTTTTCTTCGGTATTGATTGAGAAGCTGCCGCTTCTCGCCTTTTACTGGGAGATTGTAGATTTATTTCTGTTTGTTGTTGTGAGTAGCTGAGAGTAGACTTTGAATCTTGAGAAGTAGAACGGGATGCTGTAGTTGATGGCGCGTCCGGTGTGACCTTTTTCAAAGTATTCGTATTTTCCAAAGCTGGTATTTCAAGCTTGGGCTTATTTGAGTTAGTGGTAGTCTGTTCTTGATCTTGATCCAGTTCATTACTTAGCTCTGACTTGACGTCTTCGAATTTCTCTTCAATATCCAGCACTGACACGTCTGAGCTGATTTTGTCTAAGCTTTGGGATGGATTTGCGATAGTGGGAGATGATTTTAAGACAGAGCTGGTGTTTAGATCTTTCGATATGTGCTTTTCTTGATTATCGCCATTCGCATTGAAAGGCAGGATTTCATTGAAGCTAGAGTTATCATCAGCGCTATTCGTTTTGCTTTCAGGAGTGATATAATCGCTATTGTTCACGAAACTGTTTTCTTCGTCATCTTCGCTAGGAATTAAGTTTCCCCGATGGGAACGCTTCCTATTCACAAGCATGTGGTGTTATTATTAGCGGTTGTTTGACCCTTGAAACTGAAATGTAAGTGTTTCTTGTCTTATTTCAAAGCTTTTTATTGAGACACGCTCAAATCAAAACATACATCAGAAAGAAAAAATCAGTAGAAAAAAAATAAACATAAATAAAGTAAACAATAGAGTCCTTATAAAAAAAAAAAAAAAAAAGAGCACACATTTAAAGTTCTTGCGGCACGGGTTTCTTTAGTAATGTACATTAATTATGATATAAACGAGTTTAGTTATATAAACCGGAAATGATAACTTTGAATTAGTTTGAATTTGGTGATGCGAATAAGGATTTGATTTCTTCAATCTAAGAAGCTATGCAGCTTCGTCTTTTTTATGTTTTTTCTCTTTCTTCTCTTTCTTTTCCTTCTTTTCTTTCTTCTCCTTCTTTTCCTTCTTGTCTTTTTTCTCTTTTTTCTCTTTCTTTTCATCAACCTCCTGTTCTACTTCAGTTGCTCCGATGTTTTCGACTAAGGTTTTTTCTTCTCCTTCCTCTATTGAGTCATCTTTTGAGCTGGTGTCGACTTGCTCTTCACTTTGTGTAGGTTCTATGTCGTGAACGGCGGTTTCATCTTGTTCAACAGGGGACTCGTCGTCAAATTTGATCTTCTTGTTTGGCGGTTGAGAGTCGTTTTCATTGTCGTTATCATCAAATTTGGTTTTTTTACCCTGTGTTTCATTGGAAGAGCTGCCGAAGTCTGCCAGAAGTGGAGGCAAACCTCTCAAATCTCTTTGTACCCTCTTCAACTGACTTAAAACAGCATTAGATCCACTGCTGTTTGATAAACCAGTGGTTGCAAAAGTGGCATCATTTATGTAAGAGTCTGGTAAACTTGCAGCGATACTTTCACTGGCTGAAATGAAATCACTCAAGAGACTTTCGGCCTCCGTTTTCTTTATACTCTTGTATGATCTAACATGAACCGCGGTTGGTGCATTCACGGAGGATTGAGCCACTCTTCTTGGACGAAATGTACCGGACATATTTTAAGTAGATAGTGAAATTCTTATCTGTTGCTTTTGTAAGGCTTTCAAATGTATGTTATCACTACATTCAATCGTTTTCTACATCGCATCTCGAAAGCCGCAAATCTTTCTTTTTTTTTTTTTCTCTACTGTTATTTTTCTTTTTTTTTTTTTTTTTTTTTTTTTAGTGCCAACATTTACTTGCATCACTCTGAACCTTGCGTATTTTTGAAACTGCTTTAGGAATTTTCAGACAGTTGAAAAAAAAAAAAAGGAATAGAGATCATTATCTTAGCAGTTAGTTCCAATCCCCAGGTTTAATTCGCTTATAGCAACAAAAACATAGACAGTAAAATCAAGATGTGGGCATTTGCTAATAGCATGAGAAGAGCCTCTCCTGGCCTCAACGCATTCAACAGACCTTTCAGTTCATTATCGAGACCAACCACTCCATTATTATCATCGAGATTAAGCAGCCCAATTATCAACAGAAGTATAATATCAGCAACCGAATCCATACAGCCAGCTTCCAGTCCCTTTCAGTTCCTCTTTGGGTTGGTTCAAAAACGTTTCAAGTCCAGAGGTAACACATACCAACCCTCCACCCTTAAGAGAAAGAGAACATTTGGCTTCCTAGCCAGATTACGTACCAAAAACGGTAAAAAGGTTTTAGCTAGAAGAAGAGCCAAAGGTAGATGGTATCTCACCCATTGAATACCATACACATACAATAAGAACCTTTCTTCGAAAGAAAGTCTTCAATTTGTTTACTTGTAAATATGCATTAATATAATATTGAATAACGAATCCTTGTTATGCCCAAATTAAACCTAATTCGGAAAAAATTGAATTGAATGAACGAAACCAGTAACAAAATAAAAAGACATTGCATACGAATAGAAAGATTCAAACTTTCAGAATGAATTGACGAAATGAAACAACGCCGGGATGCAATTAAATGAAAATAAAAAAAATAAAAAATAAAAAATAAAAAAGAGAAGAAGAAAGGTGGATCATTTTAAGTGAGGACGGAGTGCCATAAGTGTGTAAGACATTCGCAGCCACCTCATTGAAGTGAAAAGCTTGTCACCTTCTTTTCAAAGTGACTTTCGAAATTAGGCTTTACCTAAAATTTTCGAGTACTGTGATTCAACCTCGTGAATCATTTTTTGTAAACTGACAATACCTAATTGATGCGTAGCATTAGGAAGCTTGTTTCGATGAAGGCCGAACCACTCTAAAGGAGGTGTTGCATTCCCCAATTCCTTTAGCTGTGGGGCTTCGATTATAGGAGGAGCAATCGGAGAGTAATTATATTTTGAGTCACTAGAAACCTTGGACATTTTATTATTAATGGCCTCATCAATCTCTCCAGTCGTATCCGTTTCCTCTAATTGTTTACGTAAAAGAGGAGATGGGCCACTCTTCTTGTGTTCCTTGGCCTCTTCGTGGAGGGATCCGACATGAGTTTCTGAACTTGGGCCCAAATTCATGACTTTCTTCTTGTAGTCGGTACGGGATGTCAATGCCTTTTTGTGAATGAAGTACATTTCTCGAATAAAATTAATTGAACCCAAGTTCCAACGAATATCAACAGCACCACCAAAGGAAGATTGATAGAGGTATTCTATATCGTTCGTCCCATATTTTTGAAAGGTTCTCATCGAGATCACAAAGCGGGGAAACACAAAAATAGATCCACCTCTTGCCTTGTGTGCGTACTCCACAAACTCATTAACATTACATTGCTGAATGAAGTCTGCCAGGACAGAGGATGTCATTGATAAAGAAACTTTCATATCATTGAATTGAAGCTCAAGCTCATTCGAAATACCACTCATATATTCATTCTGCTGAAAGTTAGCCTTCGATTCATCCATTTTCACGACCAAGACTTTGGAATCATCAAACGATGACGGATATATTTGGATAAGAACTTTTCCTGCAACTACTTCAATCTTCGTTTCGAGTTTTTTGACGGTCTCTAATATATCATGTTTGGCAGTTGAATTCTTGTCAACATTAGATGCATTCTTATTTTTGTTGGAACTAGAATCTCGAAGCGTCTCTTTGTAAGAGTTCTTGTTTTCTTGAACCATACGTGAAACAGTATTATATATGTCAAAGAAGTTAGATGCCGCCAACGACGTAATATAAATTTCGGACGTATCAAATTTGGTGGTCACAAAGAGGTGGTCTTTTGATAAACTCACCTCATTCTTTTGATTGAATATGTCAATAGAATAGCCCTCGATGTTGGCGATCGCAAAAACATGATAATCGAAGGAAATTTTCAGCTGAAGCCTGTCTATACCCCCTGAAACAAGAATCAACGGCACATCAAGCGTCGTTTCGTCATCAATTTTCCAGCTGATAGCGGTATGTAGATGTGCACTATCCATGATAATATGACCTCCAAGGCGACCCTCGGAAACCAATCTCACATCATCAACCCCGATCTTCAAGTCCTGTGCCCATTCGGTAGACTTTTTTGATACCACCCAAAGCTTCTGGGTTGACAACACAAAATTTCCTAACGACTGACCAAAGTCAACTCTAAGAGAAATATCCAGAATGATGAACGATAGCACCCACGGCAAAGCATATGTTGTCGAGACCTCTTTGAAACGTGATGATATGTTCTTGTTTGATGCTAATCCAGAGCGAATGCTGTCGTTCGTAATCCCAGGGTCCTCATTATTATAATTTGACTGCACCAGAGACTTTTTGGGGAACCAAATGTCTTTGAATAGATCCAAGTCTTGAAATTGCTTTATGTTAATATAAGCGTTCACATTAGAAAGTGAAGCAGAAGATAAAACATTGGTTACCTCATCAAAAGAAACCGAGCTAGTTAATAAAATACTTTCAATACCCACAGAGCCACTCACTTCCCTAGAGTATATATGTTGTAAAGACGCAGATATGGACTCAAACTGTACCGCACTTACGAGGGAGGGCGCCTTCGCACCACCAGAATTGAGTTGAAAGTAAATACCATCAAGACCCACAATTGCTGCAACTTTTGCAGTAGGCTCACAACTGAGAGTCAACTTTTGAGACTCTAGTTTGAAGCCCACGTGTAGATCTATATCATTTAAGAGAGCACCCATATTGAAGTTTGATTGCTCTGTTTGCGGGCGGGAAACTTCTTTCAATTCATTGTTGGTTATATTACTTTTCTTCATCATGTTTTTGACACCATCAACTATATCCAGAACCACTGGAACGCATGAAGCATAAAGTGTATTATTAGAAGCGGATGCTAAAACTTCACTTTTGAAAGAATGAGTTTTTTCGGCGCTCTTATCATAACTATACATGGAAGCAATCTTGATTGCTGGGGCGTGTAGGAAGAGGGAAGGTGGAGTTTCATTTTCGTCGTCATTTAATCGATAAAATAAAACATTTGAGCCAGCAAAGGTGGCAGTGAATTCAAAAGAAGAAAAGGCAGCTCCGATAGAGCCAATATAGTCTGTTTGTGATTCCTGTGCTTCCTTTTTCAACTTTTGACTATCCTTTTTCAATTTTTGCCTACCTGTGAATACATGTGCCTTGTGTCTCTTTTTGAAGAAATCTTGAACCTTGGTCACCGAGTTAACCGTGTGTTCCAATATTACTACCGAATTAGACAAAAACTTAACGTCTAACTCGTCACCTTGTATGATAACTTTCAACACTTTTCCTGATCCTTGGCCATCGATTATATATATGAGCTGAACGGTGGGCAAAAAGGCACGATTCAAGTTGTTTTTCTCAGACAGGGTACTGAAAAAATTGGAGAAGGTGGTTCCATTTGCAACCGACAAATAGCCTTCCATCAAAGACAACTTACCCATCCCTTTCTTCGTCACAGCGAAGAATCTTTCAGCACCCAATATAATTCCTGGATAATCTTTCTGTTTCTCTCCGAATATCCAGCCTAAACAAAAGTTATATGCTAAGACATGGATAGACGAAAATTCGAAAAGTCCACGGCCCTTCTCTTTGTGCACTATTGCTATATCGTTGTCTTCAGTAGCCTCTGTCTTTTTGCATTCTGATGGATATTGATTTAATGTATGACTCACCTTATCAGCAAGAACAATCATCATGATTAAAGTTTGAGGACTGATACAAATCCTGCAGAATTCTGATTCAACCTGCAACGATTGCGTATTCGTACCACCCTCCTCGGTGCCCTCGTCCATGTCTGGTATCACTTTTACGCCAATATTCACATCCAACAAGTTTGAGAGACCAACGGGGATGGTTTTATCAAGAACAGAAATCCTACTTGTAGGGACAAAAAATTCTCCATGAAGTGAAACGAAATCATAAAGTGTAAGTCCTTCCTTGGAAACTTTTGAAATATTGGATATGAATAATGACATCCCCTCTACTTCGAATGCATAGCGACTTCTGTTCAAAAAGGTTGAAACACTAATATAGTCATTAGTGAAATTAAACTTGAAGGCAATATCTTTCAAGGGGGAGGGAAGAGAGTGAGACGTCTTTTTTTGATTTGGAGCCTTATGATTTTGGAACTTAGCAGCAATATCTTTTAGCTTGGCAACTTTTAACGCAATGTCTTCTTTGCTTGAAAGCAGCAATTCCATAGTCTTTACAATTTGAGGTATAAATACCTTGGTATATCCCAAACTGGCGTTCGCGTGTACCATCAATAGACTTTCGGGGTAGCTAAATTCCAAATTCGAGAGCATCTGCGAATTTTCTAGTTGAAAGATCAGTAATTTGTTCAAGCTCATGTCGACATCTAACTTTTCCACAAAAGACTCAAAAGACCCCACCTTTTCGAGGAACCCAATACCAATCCGATTATTATATATAGCCCCACTGATAGTCAATGGCGCAAGGACCTCAAAATACCATGAAAATTGGTTCAAATGAAAGTCTAAGCAAATGTTGCCAGTCTTCTCGAAGGCAGCGTGAATATCAAACGGATGATCATTAGCAGCACATGAGTTTTCTGGGACTTTCGATGGCACGAGGCTTTTCAAGTACTCCACGTCGCGTTCAACGATCAACGACATATGATCTGCAAACTTTCCATGTGAATCCAAAATATTAATATGACTTTTATCTATCATTACGTTGATAGTCTTGGATCCGAACAATATATCTCCAACTGTAGCCATCGCGAAATAAAATTCTTGAACGTCAAAAGTTAATATTTTAGTGTGATCCGTCCACAAATTGATATCAAAAAGTGATACATTCAGTGAGAAATTCATGGATTGTTCAGTGAGATTCTCGCATATGAAATAACCTAAAAAGGAACTCATAATATCCTTTCCCCCTAAGTCCAAAGTTGAACAAGGAAAGCAAACTTGTTGTCGAGCGACGGAAATGTTGGAAACGAGCGAAATCATCTTATTTCTTGACTTTCCAGGTTCCAGGTTGTTTGAGTTGTTTTCAGTATCGTGTCCAGTAGTACTGGACTTATCTATCATTCCACGAGCGGCAGAAATCATATTGAGGGTCAAGGAGGATATTTTACTCTCATAAGAGTACATATTTAATAGTGCGTCTATGTTTATGATTAGATCAACGACACCATAGTTTAGATTGATCATGTCTTTGAACTTCTCCTGGATAACGCTAGCTGACAAGGAGATGTCTTGTAATACTACGGAGTCAAAATCGGGTTCACTCTCCGAGAGTTTGATAAGAATGTGACCAACATTAAAAAACAGTTGTACATCGTTGTTCTCTTCTAACAGCTCATTATCCCTAGCAAATATTTCGTCGCAAAACTGCTTTCGTTCATCCTGGTTTGCCTCCCAGTTTCTCCAATTGAGAAAAAATTGTAACACCTCATCGTAAGCATTGATTGGGGTAGCAGAACAAGATATATTATACTCCTTATCGTACCACTTTTGAGGAAAGTTTTCAAGGGAGTGGCGCAAGCGGGTCACTAGCTTCCATCTATCGTAGAACCTGACGTGATCCTGGCATGCTCGTAAGATATAGGCGGGCTTGGTCAAGACCCCAGGATCAAACTCTACCCGATACTTGTCAGCTGCAGAAGTAATTTGGTGAATGAAGCTGGCTCTCCAGTCATCAGGTTTTTCGGAGACAAAGGCTTCTTGTACCGGTATCATAGCCTCTTTCATGTGCATCATATAACCAATTAACCAGCTTACCTCTTTGTTGTGAATATCCACGTCCAAGCTTTCCAAGTTTAAGGATGACACTCCAGTCTCAGTTCTTTCTTTTGAGTACCAAGCCTCGATGTCTTTCATACTTAACAATAGTGGGAGACGAAAAGAGGCCGGGTTCGATACAGAACAAATTAGTTCTTTCAAATGTACGGCAACAAATATATCATGATTCACTACTGACTTGAACTCAAATTTCTCGGTGACTTTCTTTTTCCTGATGGCAATTGACGGTTCGTAAAGAGCGATATTCACGTAGGGTACCTTGGGAAATCTCTCAAAGCAAGTTTCGTTTTGCGAAAGATGACATTCGGTAAATCTCAAGCTCACTATTGGGCTGACAAATCTTATATTATCCATTATAGCAGAGGGAAATATCGTTGATTTTAAATACAGTATGGCTTCCGTATGTAAGATGTTGATCAAAGTTTCTGGTGATGTATCAATTGTCGATTTGATTATAGCTGCGAGACACACAAGAGCTTTGGGAGTAAGAACTACTTGAACCTCGCTTAAATCAAGAATCAAACTGTCAGACTCAAAGTTCGGATCAAGTTCATGTTGAGGTGTAAAATCTTCATCACAGTACTGTGTGGTAGGCGATGGTTTGAAATTATCTTCTCCATCGATCGCCGTAGAATTTGCACTCGACAGGCGCGAGGAGTTTCGAAATGATTTGAACACAGAAGTGTTCTCACTTTCCTTAGCTATGTCAATTGTATCGGTATTGAGGGGCATGGAAGCATCTGGCAAACTCAAGGAGGTCATGAAACACCCAAATCCATGATGATAATTTTCATCTCTATTCTCTGGAAATATTATAAACGGAGCCCGGTGTGTTGGTGCGTCGCTAAGTCTTAAGTAAGATTGTTGAATTCTGCGTGCCTCTGATTGTTTTTTCTTCTGGCAGAAATTACTGAAGTGTACAGACGTCTTCAAATGTCCCAAAACGTTCTCATTTTGGATTTTGTCAATAATCTTGCACGATACCAGTGGTATAGAAACGTCAATCTTGAGTGAGTATCTTGTATTAGAGATATCATTGAAGTTAACAAGTATGGATTCGAGGTCTATGACAAGAATCGAATTATCAAACACTGCGTCGAGTTTGATCTGAATGTGAGGGCATCTAAACAGAAAATTGGCCGCATCTGGAATGATGGGGATTGTATAAACCAAGCTGTTCTCCAAATCCTTAAAGCCTAGGGCAAAGTTAGAGATTCCGGTCACGAGTACTTTCAAAAGAAGGGCATCGGAATCGATACAAACTTCACGGCATGCGAAATCCCACTTGCAATAGTAAGTTGTTTCTGCCGGCGGTAAGCCAAACATTCTATGCGCATGAACACTAAAATCATCCACGCGTATGGGCGACTTCGATCCTAAAAACATTTTTTTATATTGTGGGATATCGAAAATTGTGTTAGCTTCGTTCAAATGCTTGTCGTCATCATGTACAAAAACCCCTGTTAGAGTGCTGAAATCAGCTTGTAAGTCCGAATAATAATTGGCGAACCTCATGTCAACGTCTAAAGAGTCAAATGATAACCCAATATGAGAAGAACAGTCAAAGATATGGTATGGTAAAACAATCAATCCATTCCTTACCAGAAACGTAAATAAAATGTCCAAGTCATTTTCGGTTTTGATAATTTTCCAGAAATCAACGTCCGATTCGGAAGAGTCAACATCAGACTTCAGTCTCAGAGAGGATTCGTCACTTGAAAACTGGGACTCGGCCCCGCTGCCTGTACTGTTGCTGTGTGTATACTCCTCGAATGTTTGGAAATGCTTATGATCTCCCATGTAGTTTTCTTTGAGTATGAAAAGATACTTGATCATAAAGCCATAAAATTTCAAAGTAACATAGTCACCTATTGCTTTAACGACGATGAAATCAGATGTGTTGACTTCTATTCCACTAAAGTAAGTGTACGAGCCTTCTATGAGAAAATTATGGCCCCTTCCCATGATATTGTTATTTTTGAGAAATGCATTGGCAGTATGCCAGGGAGGAACGTCAAGAATCAAATCAAAGTCCGGTGTAAATATTTTGTAGTCTATTGTATTTGACTTTGAAAGTGGCCCATCTAATGGAATAAAAACTTGTATATCCAATAGCTCGCCTTGAAACGAAAGATATTTGTTACTGTTAAAATCAAGGGGGTTATTGATAATATTGTTGTCGTTCACATTCAAGTAAAGTTGGTAATCACTCAATTTCCAATTTAGAAAGTATTCAAAGGAGCGTAAGTATTCATATGGAGTGGGATCACCCGATGCAAAATCACTGACTATATCAGACATCAACATGGTATGCTCTCTTAACAAGAAAAACTTAGCTTTAGTACTAAAATTATTGAATGTCCACTTACATTTTCCGTCCCATGTCAAAGGAAACCCCACATCACATTTGACATTATGTGTGTCCGCTGAAAACAAAATGTCATGGTTGACAGATGTCCTGAGTTCTGGTCCATTGAAATGACATGCTAAATTATTATCCCAACCAGTTGATGTTGCAATGAAAGAATTAAAACTGGAGATTGATGATCCTCGATCCATTTTCAATTCAAGCCATCCAAAGGGCCTGGCTATTTTTTGTAATGCCTCCAGATTTTCAATGTTCATATTCTTCAAAAGATCTCGATCTTTACTTGATTCCCTTGTGGGAATTCTAAATATAACTTCATCTCTCACTGTGACTAATGCTTTAAATCCGGCATACATTCGAGTTGCACCCACTTCACAAGGTACTTTTGTTTCACTTGAATCTCTTGCAGCTGATGGGAAGAACATTGATTGCAAAGGTATTCTTTGTTTATCAGCCCATGGACCGTAATGTATAGTGGCCATCGAAAATTCCAAGTTAACCCCAAATTCGGGGAATGTTGCCTGATCTTCAGCTGACGCCTCATAGGGAATGATACCAGGCAGGTCATAGTAGTAAACCATTCTTGTGGATACACTATCGAGGACCAAACTATATTTACCATATTCTTGTACCGAACTAAGATACTTGAGTAAAATATTGTCAGTTTCTTGCTCTCCAACATATCGTTTTAAACCTCTCCATTGCTGATTAGATTCTCGATTCAGGATTTCATTTTTGGTAACCCTTCGGATAAAATTTGATAATTTTTGAGATGTACGTTGAAATCGATAAAAAAATTTGTACTTTTTATGATGTTCCATATTTTTGGTAATGAAGTTAGGATCATTGACTTGATCCGCATCAATGTATTTTTTTGGATCGTAAGTAACGTTAGGCTTTAAAGATACCTGAAATTTTTCGAAATCAAAGTCAAAATACTGTCTGTAATTGTCCAACTTATTGGCGCTTTTGGTTATATCCACAATTGAATTGGCGGTATTGTATGATGCAACAAGGATTGAAGGAGTTGTGGTATTTCCCATGACAAATGCTCCCTTCTTCACTCTGATTCGAAGAGGAAATAATTTCAATAGCCATTGTAAAGTATTATCGGTACTTGATGCTGTCTCAGTCGTAGGTGGAGCTGTTGAAGTATTGGATTCTTTGGCTGAATTTGAACTAATGGAATCCGAGGCAGCCCCATTACGACTCGAATATCGAAAGTTTGCCAGTTGCTTTTCATCTTTATAATTGTTGGGAGAAGTTCTACCACTACTGAATGTATTTTCTTTGGCCTTTTCGTTAAGGATGTCAACCATGTTGTCGTATGCCTGAGTTCTATTGTACATGAAAACTTCCAACCCATCGATGAGTAAAACTAGGCGGCAGGGAAGTTCATTATTCTCTTCTTTTGTCATTCCATTTAGCTCTATTATATCATCAGAGTCAAAATGATACTCAGATAATCTTGTTAACCCGAAGATCCAAAATCGCCAGGTTAAGTTCAATCGTAGTATTGATACTGTTTGATTTTCGGTTGAAATGGTTAAATTCTTCATAGCTATAAGACCCCCCAAGGGATTTAATCGGATCGACTCAACATTGATGCGTATTTTTGATTTCTTCCATAATATTATCTTGAGTAGTAAGGAAAGAATATATCCTAGTAAACGATTGAAATAAAACACAAACGCTAGCCCTAAGATAAGGGCCAAGATCCAATCTACGAAGTACACCCAACTTGAGTTAGCCTGAGTAGAACTGGATGCTACGGATATGAAACTTGAACGGAAAGTCATAACACAATAGCGTTTTTTAAGTGTTGTTATGTAATTTGTGATTAAATGTAATGATATAGGGCCTTTAACTTGCTATCTTTAATAGCTTTCTTCGTTTTATCACTAAAGCTTAATCATCAAATTATTTGATCCGTACACCTTTTTTTGTTTTTTTTTTTTTGTTTTGGCTGTTTCGCTCTTGGGACTTCCGAAGCTGACATTTTAAATTTTCTGTCAAATGGCTATCACAAAGCAGTAACAAGTCTACGATAAGCCGTAGAAGGCTGTCATACTGTAAGTGCAATCAATCTTATGGATTGGGTTGATAGTCAAAAAAAAAAAAGAAAATTAAAGGTATTTCCAACCGGTTTTTTCACGTCTCGTCTTGAGCTTGTAGATTTATCTTGATTTTGTATTTGAAGCACGCTAATTGTCTCCAAACCTGCTTAGGATGTTGGGGCTTTTCAACACACAAGCATCCGCCGTCTGAAAATTTTAGACATGCAATATTGAATCTTCAAAATAATGTTCAATCAGAGTGCAACTTCCACGTCATTCAAACATTTACCGGCAAAAGAAGCTTCTATGTGATGGATGAAAAGCGAACACTTAGACCAAAATTGAAACTATTGGGCATCCTATAGTGCCTTCTTTTTTGTTTTATCTTTAGCCAGCTAACTGAAACAAAAGATAGAGACAATCAACAAGTTTTCGAAGCCAGCATGGTCGTGTAATCGATGATGGTAACTTAATATTTGATGAACCAACCAATTTTTGCAATCGAATGGGTACGCGCTTTTGCTGAAAAGCATCGTGTGCAGGACTACGTAGTTCCCAATCAGGTAAGTTGTGTTTTTGTTTTTGTTTTTGTATTTTTGTCTTTTTTTTTTTTTAATAGGCCTTGTCTGTCATATTGGCATTGCGATTTCTTCTGGTTTTTTTTCTTTTTTTTTTTTTTTTTTTTTTTTTTTGCTTCTTTTTTTTTTTAATTTGTATTGAAGGGGTGAGTGTGCAAACAAAGCATTTTCCCACCATTCCTCAAAAAGACACCATAACGGGAATTTAACATAGACACTCTCAGTTCGTGATCATCTATTCTTTCTCAAGCCTCATTAGATTGCTTGTTTCCGTCAATTTAAAAAATTCATAGCCCTTGCCCTAAATTTATGTCCTTTTGAATATATATACATACATATATACATATATACGTATCCAATCTGCCATAAAGATTAAACAACCATCTTATCATCTTTGAATTTTTTGAAGGAGAAAATAGACGAATACAAGCTTTACCACAACTGATATATACCCCCCTTAATGCGAGCTAGCTCTTTTGCCTCATCATGTCCTACAACAATCACCAATTTGCTGATAAGGAGAATGCTTTGAAGCATTCCTCATTGGGTACTAGAAAACCTGATGTCATGTCGAAATCAGGTAATATTATTAATGAGAATACCTTCAAGATTTCAAAGCAGCATCAACAAATAAAGAACAAAACGAACATACAACAACTGTCTAGGCGTACTAGAATTCCCTTGGGTGGTAAAGATCAGAATAAAGGAGGATTCCCCGCTCCTCTTCAAAGATCTCAGTCAGGTTTTAACCGCCCCACTTCAGCAGTCTCGTTGAAGAATATTACACTCAATAGTAAGGTGGTACCAAAAGCTAATGAATATCGTTCTCAATTGCCATTGCCACCCCAACTGTCTCACGTACAATCTCAGAGACCTATAAGAAGACCTATGCTGGGGAAGACACCCCCTTTACGCAAGGCTAACTCTTCTCTCGGGTTTCTGAATCGTCAAGATACATTGATCAATGAAAGACGACTTCAAATCAAAAAGGCTAATCCTTTACAAAATAATTTGTTCAAGCTTGAGGATGTCTCAACTAACCTTACTGACTCTTTGGCTAAGAAAAATAATCCCATTACATTACCCAAGATTCAATCACTAGTATCAACTTTGAGTTCTAATACCCAACGCCTTCATGCTAGTAATATCATAAATCATGATATTCACAGAAACAATGTTGACCCGGTGAAAAATGGTAAATCGATCATCAAGACCTCCTTCACCATTCCACAACATCTAATTGATGATGAATCAAGCATTGAACTTACTCCAATTGATGGCCCCGCATTACCAGATAGACCCGATCATGATGTTCCTGAGTTTACTAAAGATGATTTACTCAACCTTCGTGATGATGTTGTCCCCAAACAAACTCAACAAAATTATTATGAACACCCAGACCTCAAGCAAAATGAAATCAAACTAAAGTTTGAGAATATTGACCTTGATAAAGAATTAAGATTTGATAATCTTGATAATGATACCACTGATAAACACGGTGAAATTGATCTCAGTCATCAGCCTCAACCTGAAGATGTGGGCTTGACCATTGATGAGTTAAATGATTTATTAGACTTTTAATGATGTTTTTTGTTTATTTATTTTTTTCCACCTATATTATTATTCTTCATGATTTTTTCTCGTGCTTGACATACTTCATTCATTTCCCTTCTCTTCATTGTCATTCTGGTTCCCTCTACTTATACTCAGGTCTTGCTTCTTCACTATCGTCTTTCACTTAAATGCTCATCCCTTCAATTCTATGTTTCCTATTTTGTTTTAATTTTCTTTTTACTTTCATTTTTCCATCGTTGATAAAATTATACCTTTTTTCTTTCTTTCCAGAGTATGTACATTAATAAATATGTTTGAGTCTAAATACAAAACTGAGAGCTATCGTTTGTAATGAAAGCCATTCAAGAGCTGGCCTTCAAATACTTCAAGCAAAAAGCAAAAGAAACATGAAAAAGCAGAAGAAAAGAAACTAATAAAAAAAATTTTTGGAAAAAAAAAAAAAAAAAAAAAGAAAAGAAAATAAAAGAAAATAAAAGAAAAGAAAAGAATAGAGCTGTCAGTTCACCTCTATTGGGTGGTGCACTCAGCTTGTGGGCCTGCTCCGGCTCCAGGGCCATATCTATATGCATCATCATAATCATCATCATCAACGTTATTATTATTAGTATTATTATTATTGTTATGTTCTGTAGTCTTCGAGTAATCAGGTAAGTCCTTTTGATTAACAAGAGAGAAATCAGTAACCACCTCAATATTTGCTTCGGTCAAAGTTTCCTCACTTAATGCTTGTTTAGCAATATCCAGTTTATTTTGTAAGTCATTAGGTAACAAATTCTTAACTTTCAAAACATCATTTTTTTCTAAATACCAATTATCCTGAGGGAATTCAATTTCAATTTCAATGTATAAATCACCCCTTTTGGCACCCGAACTAAACCAGCTACGTTTTTCTCTTACTGGCATCCCAGCATTGGAAATCTTTATATAGTCACCGGGTCTGACCACTTTTCCCTTAGGTATGGGTATGTTGAGTACACGTCCGTCCAAGAACTGTAATACATTTTTGGAAAATCCACATAATGCATCCACCAAAGTAATCTTATGTGTGGCATAAAGATCATCACCTTTTCTTTGAAAAATTGGATGTTCCTGGCAAGTATATGTTAACTTGACATCACCAGTGATTTTACCTGGGTATTGATCCGATTCACCTTCTAATACAATAGTATCATTGCTAGGGGCCCCCTTAGGTATGACAAATTCAAGGATCTTGGTTTCTTCAATTGTCTTGTCCCCGACACATTTTTTACATTTATCCTTGGATCGATAAAGTTTCCCAGTACCTTTACAAGAAGTACAGTCAACGTAATCTTGTGTGACAAAACCAGGAGCAACACGACGAATCTTTCTGGTAGTACCTTCACCATCACATGAACCACATTTTTTAGGTGTTGCCTTTTGTTTGGCTCCGGTACCTTTACAATGAGTACACACAATATTTCTGGTGGAAGTGATACGAATGGATTTACCATTATACAAATCCTCCAAGGTAACCTTTACATCCAAATTAGCATCTTCAGTACGTTTTTGAGCTCTACCTGGTTGTTGTCTACCACTACCATTATTCATTCCATCGAAAAAATTGAAAAAATCATTGGCACCATATGCTTGACCGCCATCGAATGGATTATCATATGGATCACCATGGAAATCAGGCATTCCTCCAGGACCATCGGCAGAACCATACAAATCATAGCTCTCTCGTCTTTCATCATCTATTAAGATTTCATATGCACTGGAAACTTCTTTGAATTTTATTTCTGCCTCCTCTCGATCTTCTTCGGATACTTTGTCGGGATGATACTTCAATGCAAGTTTACGATAGGCCCTTTTGATATCGGCATTAGTAGCACTGGATTCAACTTGTAGGATTTCGTACAAGTCTGACATAATGCAAGAGTTGTTTTAGTTGTTGTTGTTTTGTTTTGAATACGATGACCGTATAACAGTTGTATTTGCCAGTGAATTGGGTACTCTGTGTAAAAACTTGATTTATTCACTCCGCGATGTATTGTAGATTCATTTTTTTTTTTTGTCTCTCTTTCTCTCTCTTTTTTTTTTTCTCTTTTTTGTTTGCCCTTACTTTTATGGTGAGACATTCCTGCATGTAGTGCCGGTAAAAAAAACTCGCTTAACAAACATCGAAAGATGGCAAAAGATTACAGTTGGCAGTCTACCAGCTAGAAAATGAATTTGAAAGGGTAGCTGGAGTAAGCTTGAAATCTTGTCAGTCAAAAATGTTTGAAACGTAAGGCACTACCTAGCAAAAGCAGAAAAATGAGTGATACATAAAAGTTTTTTGACATCATGGCTGCTTTATGTAACCGGGTCTATAATAAGACTAGCAACAAAGTACATCAAGTATACCATAACTTGCAAAGCTTAATGAAACCGTAAAGCCTGAAACAAGCTAAAGATTTTTTTATATAATGGCCCCCCGCATAGCGGGATGTCTAATTTCAATCTTGGTATTCAAAATCATTGATTTCCGTCAAAGTGTTCCAGTACGTCCTATTAAATCATCCCTATGTAGTCAGGCATCGGATTGGGTGAATGGATATTAGCGGCTTACGGGTAAAAGTATCAATTGAGCATTGCGTATAGGAAAAAAGAAGGTTTCACTGCACTCATGACTAATTGGGAGAATATAACAAATTACGATTTCTCTTTGCAAAGTAGTAAGGCAGATCAAACTGTGAGACAAAAGTAACCGCATTGATAAATTTACGAGATATTAAGGAATAGGCAGTATTTTGGTCGCCCGTTAGATAGCCCTCGTAGTTTTTCAGTGTTGAAAAATTGCGACAGAATTGTTTTAATGAATTAATTCGTAGCAAGCTGTGGCAGAGATAACACGAATTCGGGTTTACCTACAATTTATGCGATTATATAGTGTCCATCCTTTGAGTGAAACTCAGATGCAAGATAGTTTGATGATTAGCCAATATTTCGCAATTGTCTGGTAAGCTTCATCTTTGAAAACGTGGAGTGCTAGCTATAAAAACTGAGTATAACAACACTTATAGGTATTCAACTCATATGTGCTATTTTAAAATGCTAACAGCTTCCTAGCTTACTAGCTTTTTTTCACTTTCTACGGTGGCCTTTGCTGGTATTGTCTTCGGTCATCAAGCACAAGTCCTCCAGACTTTCCAAGCTGATCTCGGTGCTGCGTTCCGGGGTTTTGTGGATTCTTTTATTTCGCAATTTTCACGGAATTTTTCACTTACTGTGGAGCCAAATTGCAACATTGTAAATTGCGAAAAAATAAAAGAATATGTGGGACACCACTTAGGCTCGACTACCCCCTGCTCCTCTATATCAGTGAAATCTTGTTTCCAAATAGATTTCATATAAATATTTTCAAATTCCACTTTTACTGATTGTGGTTTATCTCTTAATTTATCCGTTACAACACACTAACTCTATCTTAACCAAAAACGGCATGAGTAACAACACCTTTCACGTCACAAGCTCTGAACTTCTTTCTGACCCTTTCGTTGCCCAAGGCATACGCGAAAAGGTTAAACAAAATAAACTTCTCAACCCTGAAGTTGTCGCACAAGAAAGAGAACGTATTGCTTATCCCCACTTTTTAGGACTTAACAAGATCGAAGATGAGGGAAAGTATAAGAACTTCAAGAATGTAGATGGGGCCAACAACGATAAGGGACACTTAGGAGATCCAACATTCAAAAATCTCTTTTCCCAATCTTTGAAGTACACCTCGAATGATATCACTCCAGGATTTGGTACCGAAGTCGAGGGTATTCAACTTAGTCAATTGGATGATGCTGCCAAAAATGATTTGGCTCTTTATATTGAGCAGCGTGGTTTGGTTATATTCAGAGATCAAGATTTCAGAGACAAAGGTGGAGAGTTTGCAGTTAATTATGGTAAATATTTTGGGCCCTTACATATCCACCCTGTCAGTTACACTGCCGATAATCATCCAGAACTACTTGTCACATATAGAGCTGGTGGTGATGAATCGAGATACAAGGCTGAGTTTGCTAACAAGGCTAACTCTGCTCTTTGGCATTCTGATATAAGTTTTGAAGAATATCCCGCCTCATTCTCTTTTTTTGTTGCTTTAGAAGTTCCACCATCTGGGGGTGATACCGTCTTCATCGATACCAGAGAAGCGTACAGAAGATTATCGCCAGGTTTTCAAAAATACTTGGAAACATTGACAGTTATCCATACCAATTATTACCAGAACGCTTTTGCTAAGCTTACCAATGCCGTTGCCAGAGTCAAAGAAGATTATTTTACTGAGCACCCATTGATCAGAACTCACCCTGTTACTGGTGAAAAGAGTTTGTATTATTCAAGAGCCTTTATCCATAGTATCAAAGGCCTCAAGCCAAAAGAATCCGGGGCTATTTTGAACTTTTTGGAAGACCATGTCATCAATAATCCAGATATTCAAGTAAGGGCTAATCACGTTGGTGGTTCTAAACATAACTCTAAATCTGTCATTGTTTGGGATAATCGCCTCTCTCTTCATTCTGCTACATCTGACTTCTTGAGACAGACAACTGAAAGACGTCATCATTATCGTATTACTGTTTTGGGTGAAAAGCCTTTTTTTGACCTGGAAGCTAACCCTGAAAGGGTAGAGACTGAAAATGGCCACTCCAATGGCCACTCCAATGGTCATTCAAATGGTCATTCAAATGGTCATTCAAATGGCCATCTTAACGGAACTAGCAACGGTCACTCAAATGGGGCAGCAAAGGAGTTGACTGAAAAGTCTTCAAAGCTTACGCTTGATGATAATTGAGCTATGTGGCCTTGGTAGCGTTGACAGTTGCCTTTCTGCAAATTCTTCTTCCCTTTTATTGTTCTACATTGCTGCTTGATGTTGACTTGTGAACACAAAAGTTTTTATTTTCCTTTTTTTCTAAACCTCTAAGTGATTAATTATATATTTTGAGTATTTTTTTGAATATGACGTTCAACTATGCCAATAGTTTGAATTATTTTAATGATCTAAAATGAATTCTTCTTTTTTTCTCAAGACTTAAGATTCAGTAAGCCCGAAAGCATTTAAGTGAAAAATATAGTCAAGATTAGATTCAATTCTATATCCAAACTAAGCCTAATATGATATAATTTCAAGTTTCATTTGGGAATTCGGATCCAAAACAAGTGTTCGACTAGCCCCCTGCTAGTATACAAATCTCACATACAAGCCTTCAAAGTAATAGCAGATTTATAACTAGACAGAATTAGATATTAGTACTTAAAAAAAAAAAAGAAAAGAAAAAGCTGGTGAGAAGTAGAGCTAACGCCGCCCAATTCATAAGGAAAAGGGGGTCCATGATATTCACTTTTTCCCTTTTTTATTCTTGCAGAACTAAATGAATGGGGCAAATGTAATTTTTTCTCTTAGCGAAAGCTGGTTTAGCTGTTCTCCTGTTTCTTCCTTCAGCCAATTCAAGCAGATAGTCAGGTGCCCTCAGAACTTATTCCATTTTCGAAAAATTCACATTTAGAAAATAAAAAGTTCCCTTTATTGAACAAAAAAAAAACATAAATTTTTCTAGAAATCTGAAAACCTTTCCGCTCCACTTAGTTTGATAACTTATCTTTACAAATACAGATACGAGGAGGATCACGACTCAAACTCGAAGCTTGAATGAGAGAACTTTAAAATACTGAGTATTGACTATTAGTCATGCCATTAACTCAATTAGACAGACAAATGAGCTCCAAAAAGAACCAGTGAATGACAGGTGGCTTTTTATTTCTGAGTTGTAATAGTAATTCTACAACTCATGCAAATTTATATGATAACACTTGAATCATGAAGAGCTTACTTTTCTGTAAAGTAAAAAAAAGCTTATTATTTAGAAAATACAAAGTTTCCCTTTCTTGAAGAAAAAAAAAAAATAAAAAAAAAAAAAAAAATAGAAATTACCTGTTGTAAAACAAATGAAATTGAAGGCATGCTGAAAATCTAAATAAGTTGGTTGTCTTCGCTGAGGATAGTAAAATATTCTGCAGTTTAACAGCTCAATGGTTCACCCCTTCCGCTGGGATAATCGATGCCGATCTGATCTTTTTTCTTCTTTTTTTTTAAAAAAAAAAAAGGAAACTTTTTATTTTCTAAATAATAATATCTAAATCTATTTTTTACCCTTTTTTTTCCTTTTTTTTTTCCTTTTTTTCACAATACGTAAACACTGATCAGTTATGTAACTACAGGATCTTTACTTCACGTAGGCTTGGAAGAATCAATGAGATGATGATTATACCGAAGATCTACTGTTGAAGCAGGAGGGAATGTGGAAAGATGTTTTGTGTTTTGATGCCGAGGGGTGCACCTTGGGACCTCAATGCAAAAACGATAAAACCTTCCGTCCACTGAAATCTTCCAGGATGATTTAGCTGCCCCAATAAGCTAAAAATGGTATTGTCTGATGTTTTTTTTTTTTTCACGATATCCTAAATATATATTAAGCAATTAAATACTACAGATGTTTTTTTTTTTTTTTTTTCACGATATCCTAAATATATATTAAGCAATTAAATACTACAGAATACATACTTTATGTACGCGTAGGCGGAATGATGAGACCTAGATCTCACCAAAAAAAGGAAACTGTTTTTACTAAAACAAGTTCTCCAACACTCATAATTTTAAGAAATCGAAGAAAATTGATGTAGTGGCCGAGCGGTTAAGGCGTTGGATGCAGGTTCTGCATCTTCCAATGGGTTTTACCCTCGCAGGTTCGAATCCTGTCTACGTCGCCATTTTATTTTTGCTTTTTATTCATCTCTATATTTTGCAACCTAGTCTCTAGAATCTAGGAAGTAAGTAGTTGTTCAAAATGACGTGTGGCAAAACCAGTCAAGGAGGTAAAAAAAAAAAAAAAAAGGGCTTTTATGTCTGGGGTAGCCAATTACACTGAGGGGTGAAGCTTTGGTCAATTTTTTTTTCATCTCCGGTACAAACTAATGCTTTTTAAAATTTGGGCATTTGTATCAACCCTAATGGGAAGGGTGGTTCTAGTAAGCTTTTACAGTTGTCGCTTCTAATCTCGCCGGATATGCTGTATTTGTGGTGGCCATCAATGCGATGATCAACGTCTTTGCTGAACTAGAAGTAAGAAAATGCAATCCAAAAAGATCTAAGCCGCAATGTTCGCAATTGCAAACGGGTCCTTATTTGAAATCGACATTTTCAAAAAATTCTGCCGTTAGTTTGGGGGATCTTGAGTTTGTATTTTGTGGTCTTGAGTATTCGAAGTGGATCACCCACGTTTTTTTGGTTTCCCGTTAATAGAGGGGAGGAGTATCTCAAGGGTGGGGTATGGTGGCAGCAATGCAAAAATGACGACGGAGAAGAAAAAGAAAAAAGGAGGCTAACATCTGAGCAAATAGAAGAAAAGTAAAATGCGCACGCGTAGACAAAACCTCATTTGCGGCCTAAAAGTGTTTTTTTTTCGTTCGCTTGCTAGCGGTTTTTAATGTCCTTTGTAGTGCTAAGAGCAATTTTATAGGGTTACTCCTCTAGCCAATCGCTGGTGTGGTGCTGTAAAATATGTGGTCTCACGGGGGCAATAGTAGACAGAAGCCTCCTTGAACTCCGAGATTCTAGTGTGTGTAACAATTGTCTCTATCAGTATATAAATACCCGCAAGATCCTTCGTCTCTGGGAATCTGTTTACAATGTATTGATTAATTTGATCTAGTATCTTACTACATATCTAAAATTTGCCATTATATATTTTCAAAAATGTCATACGCTCAAGACTCATTCCCCGTTGATGTCCAATTACCTTACCTTTCAATTGAAAATTCAAGTGCCGGGCCATCTAAGCTCGACTTAAAGCAAGAACTTATTGGAAAGAAGATTGTCGTTGTGGGAAATATTGGCTCATTTACTCCACCATGCTCTAATGACCATGTTAACAAATTTGTTGATAACTCTAAAAAGTTCAAACAAAAAGGTGTTGATAAAATTATTTCCTTGAACATCAATGATCCATTTGTTAATAACGCATGGGGTAAATCATTAGGTGTCAAAGACGACTATATCGTGTTTGCTCAAGACCCAGATGCTCAATTGTCACGTGAATTGGGTGACAACTTTGTTGCCGATATGAGTGACAATGGTTTAGGTCAAAGAACAAATAGATACGTTGCAATTCTTGAAGATGGACATGTTAAATACTTGGCATCAGAAGACCATGGTGAAACTTCTGAGAAATCATCTGCCGAAAATGTTTTGAACAAATTGTAATGAAGTTACCTGATGAATCCCTTTGAATATGTTTTATAATTTTTTATTGATGTCTTAAGTCATATATTCATGACCTCTCTTTCTACGACCTTTAATGTGATATTTGAATTATTTTAATCTGTTTCATATTCTATGTAGGATCCATTCGTGGCACAATTGTATTTCCATGTACATTGTGAGTGATTCAGTTGGTTTATACTTTGACAACAGATGCTTTGAGCCTTTCACCTCTAATACCCGTCTTCAGCCTTGAAGCTTAGTATAGTAAAGGACGTGTTTTGCCCAAAAACCTACATACAAATTGTAGAAACTTGAGGCTTCATACCAAAATTAGACAAAGCAGAAGAAAAAAAAAAAAAATGAAAAACAACACGATAACAATTTTGAGAAGAAAAAATACACCTTTGAGAGACTGACCCTCCCTTTTCTTTCTTTTCACTAAATCCATTGAATATAATTATTCTTAAGTAATCAATTTCAATTCATAACTCAATAACATATACATACAATGGTATGTAAATTGATAATTTACAAATGACGTTGTAACAATCAAACGGAAGAATAGGTGGCAGAATTTAAATCATACACCTCGAAAAAGCTCATACATCATAAGCGAAGCCTAAGTACGAAGGAATCACTTCGAGGATAACCTTTCAGTTTCATAATACTCTCACCAATTTCATTTCATCCCTCTGCAACTGCACTTGAATTTCACCGTCACTATGCAATTGTCTATCTTTCATTTTCATTTTCTTCAGTTGAATACTATGAGCATCATACTAATATCATTTTTACAGTCTAGATCAGGGTATGTCCCAGGAGAAACAGTTAATAAATGGGATACAAAGTGCTCTATATCGGGGCTTTTCCTTAGTGTTCCATGCTTTGTGCTGGACCTAATATACTAACTCAATCTTTTAGTGTCGCCGTCGCTGACGAATCCTTAGTTGCTTTCAACGATTTAAAATTAGGTAAAAAATTTAAGTTCATCATCTTCGCATTGAACGATAGCAAGACCGAAATCGTTGTTGAAGAAACATCTACCAACACTGATTACGACGCCTTTTTGGAAAAATTGCCAGAAAACGAATGTAAATACGCCATTTACGATTTCGAATACGAAATTGGTGGTGGTGAAGGTAAGAGATCCAAGATTGTCTTTTTCACTTGGTCTCCAGATACCGCTCCAGTCAGATCCAAGATGGTTTACGCCTCTTCCAAAGATGCTTTGAGAAGAGCCCTCAATGGTGTCGCCACCGACGTTCAAGGTACTGACTTTTCCGAAGTTGCTTACGAATCCGTCTTGGAAAAAGCCAGCACTGGTCATTAAGTAGGTCGATTGTCAAGTGAGATACGGAGATGAAGTTCAGCTTCGAATCTTGGAGCAAAGGGTGTAGTTGTCATGAACAGAAATGTTCACTTGGCCTCTTGTCCCTCCTAAAACTCTGGCTTAATCATTTAATCATCCGCTATTTTCATAAATCGTACCTCAATTAATGTCACACAATTCCCATTGCTTTCTTTTTGTTCGTTGTTTTTTTTTTTTGATCAGTGTATGTCACTCAAAAATCCTCGTCGCCTTTCTTTTTGTCTCCTTTTTTTTTTGTCATTCTTTTTATATCTACCGTGTATAAAACTTATGATTGTCAAGTTTATAAATTCTAAGTTAATTTTATGTACACTTCCTCTTACTTGTAATCGAACAAATGTACAAAATTCCTCTCCTCGGAGCTTGAATCTTTTTTTGCCTTTTTTTTTCCTTTTGTATTCTTCGACTTCTCCGTTAAGCATTGTCTTGTGTGCACGATAGTGTATTGTCCCATAAATGAATCAAATTGACGCTTTTTCTACTACTAAATTGGACTTTGACACAGGTATTACCTTTCGACCAATCATACTACGGCTCGCGTATATAGCATCAATTGTATGCCTTCATCAAACATAACCGGTTTCTTTTAATTCCTCTCAGGGGGGCTTGTTTTATTTGGTTGGAGCATATAATTTATCACTGTTATTTTTTTTTTTTTTTTTTTCCTTCTAATTTGTTTTTTTTTTTTTTCAGTTGATTTCCGTTCCTGTATTCCTACGCTGCCCGTGTAAATCTTACTTGTTTTAGCTGAGTTTCTTTTCGTTTAAATAAACATTTGTATTACGTCAATTGATATTCAATCATCGATATATCATACTCATATCCATAAACACGCTTCTTGTGTGCTCAAATATCCTTTATATTTCTTTTTTTTTTTTTTTTTTTTTTTTTTTTTTTGGTGTGGACTCTACAAAAGTCATCATTGAAGAACCGTGAAAAAAAAAACCTGATAAAGGAAAGAAAAAAACTCTACCTTCACCCTCTAAGGATATTTTTGACTACTGCTCGACAAAGGTGTAAGTATTTTGACCGGTCGACCTTTTGCTTCATATTTATTCCCTTCCCTTCGTTCTATTGAGTATCTTGTTTTAATTTCAACCTTGTTCGCTTGTTTCATTTCATATTTCCCTCCATCAGATTTATGATCTTATAGGATTTTCGTTTTACATACTTCCACATTGGCGGAATTGAAAGCGTGAAACTTTCTCGACTTAAGCAATTCGAATTGCTCCGTTTTCTTTTTACACATATCATTGTGAATCAGCGAATCCGGTAAACAAAGAGGACCAGTATCATATAACAGACTACAAAGGAAAAAAAAAAAGAAAGAAAAATAAAACATAATATAACATGCCACGAATGAGGCTCCCAAGAGCTACATTGGAACAAAAGATCTGCGTTCTAGATTACTACCATCGTTCTAATAGACCGCAGCTGGAAACTGTTGATCGATTTAGGAATGAAATATCCATCTCAACATCTTCCTTTAGTGAGTGGTTAAAGACTGAGGACGAATTAAGAGAACGTCTAAGTCAAGCGGGTGCCTCGTCGTTCCTGAAAAATAGCCGAAGAAAAGTCAAATTCAAGTACGAAAAAATTAATCATGCTATGGATTTACTCGTGAAACAAAAACTTGAAAGGCATGAACCTATCAATGAACCCTTATTGAGAGAGCATTGGTCTATTTACGCTCATCAATTTGGCGTGGAAGATCCTAAGCGATTAGTAGCGTTCAGTCACGGGTGGCTCGCACAATTCAAAAAGCGTCATGGTTTGAGCAGAAAAAGATTTATGATCGGAGCCAATGCCAATGATACCAATTCCCCTACACCACCTGGCTCTACCAGTACCAGTATCGTATTATCTAATGAAGGAAGCCCCAGCTCAAGTTTAGTGGGGGTGAACATTTCTGGAGTGAATATTTTGGACGGAACAACACCAGGTACTACACATTCTTCACGAGAAAACTCAGCTGATGGTGACATTTATGACCCTCACTTTACCGCTGTAAATAATAATCATAATTCTGGTATGGAAGATAACGGTATCATCGGTAACAACAAATCACACCGGAATGCATCCGACAACAATCAAAATACTAACAATCTCCAAAATAACAGTAATATGAATAATAATAATGGCGTCAAACTTCCAACCACTCCTAATAGCAATAGTGAGAAACAGTTGAGTCACCGGATCACCAGATCAATTTCCAAGCATGGAAGGGGCCCCGATCGCACAGACCAAGCCAGTGAAATCCTGCTACGTAACAAACGTGCCCGTGTCAACGACTTCACGGGAGGAGGTATCAATTCTTCGGCTCCCAGTACATTTGACTTGATGAATCCTCAACAATCAGCCTCCCCACCCACTACCAATGGTACCGATCATGGCAATGGGATTGGCACTCCTAATTCATCCAACAATGCGGCTACTGCGAGCAGTGGCGGTGGAGTTACCTCGGGTAATCACTTCAGGCCTCAAGAGGGATTGAGCTTTTCTAATGGACCCTCTCACTTGAATTTTTCCAACTACTCATTATATCAACAACTGCCACGAAGATCGCCCAGTCAAGGGCTTGGTTCAAGACTGTCGCAACAACAACTGCAACTGCAACTGCAACTGCAACTGCAGCCCCAATCCCAATCACAACTGCAAATACAGTCTACTGAAGCAGATTTGGCTTCAACGAGCAAAGATTCATTCAATTACCAACAGCAATTAAGGGCCCACTACGAGAAACAAAAGCAACAATTTGAACAGCAACAACAAAAGGCTCAGCAAAAACAGGTGGAGGAAGTTCAGGCGCAGGCTCAGGCTCAACAAGCTGCGCAAGCTCAAGCTCAAGCTCAAGTTCAGGCCAAGGCTCAGGCTCAGGCAGCTCAACAGGCGGCTCAGGTTCAAGCTCACGCGCAAGCTCAGGCTCAACAAAGACATGCATTGTTGCAACAACAACAGCAGCAACGTCAACAACATCAGCAACATCAGCAGCAACAGGTGGTACCATCTTCGCAAACGCATGACACTCAGCATAATGCGCATCAACCTGTAAATGAATCGCATCAACAGCGTCATAATCACCAACTGAACCTCACTCGGCAATCCACTAGGAATAACATTTCTCGTGCCACTACATCCCCGTCGGCATCAGTTGGATCCCCTCAAAGTCATGCTCTGGCCTTAGGTGCCAATTCGCTAAGTGCAGGTAATGGAGGAATTTTAAACTCAAATTCAAGCTCGAATGCGAATGCGAATGCGAATGCCGTGGAAGGTTCAGGTGGTTTCGATGCTGGTCCCAGCATCAGTGCAAGTGATATTGAACGTTTTATTTATATGTTTGCTGATAAATTTTTCCGCGATCATGAGTATGAATACCCACAAACAATCAAAATATTTCAAGACTTTAAGAATTCATTCTTCAACGAACGGATTATCAGCATTCGATCTGTACATCATCAAACGTTCCCTCAACTGACTACAGGAGGATCAGCTTCATCATCCTCAACGAGCACTAGACAGCAGCAACGACAACCACAAACTCAGCATCACCAAGGTGGAATTCAGCTACACTCGCATCACCGTCAAAACTCGAATAAAACCAAGTATGAGCTGCAGTCGAACCATCATTCTCAGCAGGACCAACAACGTCAATTTCTGCATCTTCAGCGACTACAACAACAACTGCTGCAGCAACATAATCATCATCATCTGCAGCTGCTGCAGCAGCATCAACATTCGGATCGACAGCAACCATTCCATCAACATCAAGTAGCAGGAATTGATGAGTTTTTCTTAAAGGCGGCATCGGATACCCCTCGTGAAGTTGATCTGGGTCTTGATGGCAGCATGGTTACTGATGGTGGTAGCTTGAATGGACCATCAGCTGCAACGGCGGCCGCTGTTGCTCATGCTGCTGATGCTAGTCTTGGTTCAGCACTGTCTTCAACTTCTTCTAATGGTAACAATGGAACACTTAACAATGGCTTGGGGCGTGACGTTGGTAATGGATCAAATAGTGGAGGAGTAGGGTTAGTCAGACCAGAATCTAGTACTGGTGTTGGTGTTGGTGGTCCCACGGCGGGCTTAGGTATAAGTGTGGGAGCTCCTGGTGCACCAAATCCATCTTCAACTTTGGGACTTGGAGGAGTCAACGATGATAAGAATGGGGCACTGGGGATCATTGGTAATAGTCGATCGCTGAGAAACACTGTGGTTTTGACAAATGGGGTTGGTGTTGAGGGATCCGTAGGTACTAATGCGAGTAAACTAGAATAAGAAAGTCTTGAAACTGACCATTTCTTTTATTCTTTATTGAAATTGTTGACTACATACATCGATATTTTTATCTCATGATTTATGACTAAAAAGTAACGTTTTTTTCTTCTTTTTTTTTTTTTTTTCTTCTTTTTCCAAAAATTTTCCTACAAGACTCTTTCGTAATATATCTATTTTCTATTGAATTGAATTATATGCTTGAAATTCTGCTTTTTATTATGGTCTTAGTTAATTCTGACTGTAAGCCTTTTCAAACTTCAATACATATTGTTAAGTTAAATTCATTGGTGTCCTGAAAAAAAAAGAAGTTTGAAGAAAAAATCAATTTTCTTTAATTTTGCGACAATTTGACAGAAAATACGAATAATTTTTTTGAAAATTCCGAGTTCAGTTTTGTGAAAAAGTGGCACAAGGTAAAACATAGAACTTCTTATAAAGAGAAACAAAGCACTAAGGCAAGCAATCACTTATTAAATATAAATTGAGCTTAATTTCTACAACAAAGCATTAACAATTTGTTTTGGCTTTAGTCACGATATGCAAGGAATGTTCTGTTTACGACGACTACGCGTTGTTTACTCTTGTATGTCTCTGTAGATCACTACAATCCGAGCTGCTTGCTAAAGTTAATTGAGGGGCCAAAAAAGCCATTCGGTTTCGACATGTTATATGTTTATCTACGGAGGTTAAAGAAAACCCGGTAGTTTATATTTCTAAAGCGAAAGAAGGATAACAAATAAATGCCTAGTATATAATGAAAAAGAGTAACAAAGAAATGAATGAAAAATGAAAAAATGAAAAGAAAGTCAACATTAATGAACTGAAATAAAAGAAAAATGCAAAAAAATGAACGAAGGGGTTAGTGAATCATAAAACATTGGTGAAATCAATTTCTTGAGGTGATTGTTCGTCAAGATACATATGTTCAACCAGAGACTCAATTTCCTCTGGTGATGAAAAGTTGGGAGAATCAGAATTTGGCAGAAAGCAAGCATTTATATCGTCTTCTGATACAACCACTTCTTCCTTTGGTGCCAGCAATGTATGCATCTCATCATCATGAGAAGTTAGTTTCTTAGGACAGTCAGCACAGTTGGCACACTTCTTAGCACCATCTTCAAGAACGATTTCACGTCCACTACCACAGGCTCCGTCTGATCCATGATGTGAGGTTGGAATTTGGCTAGTGTAATCACTATTTAGGTGGTTATGTGGTTCGTGGTCATGTTGTTGAGAATACGAGCGAGAGGAACGGGCCACCGTTGCTTTCCGCTTATGAATATTAACACGACGAGGAATGGGTTGACGTAGTAATCCGTCATTGGTCGATTCATCCGATGGAATTTTATTGATTAGAGCTGCAGTGTAAGGATCACCGGCGTGTTTAGCATATAAATAATTTCTCAACGCCATTTTGACATGCAACGTTGGTATGGTGGTTGAATACAAGTTTGAGTAGCAGGGTACGTAGATAGCAGGTATATATAAAAAAAAAGGACATAAATATTTATATATATATAAACGTATAAAAGAAGTACTCGCTTTGTCTTATTTTCCGCTGTTGTTTGTCAACTTTTGTGGTATCATACGATTGGCTGCGTAAAATTGAATCGGAGTTTTTCCCCATACAAAATTAAATATTTTGTCCAACTGTTTTAACAACCAGGGGAAAAAACCATAAAATCACATACAAAAGTAAAAAAAAAACCAAAAAAAACCAGACAAAACCGAAGAAAAACAAAAAAAAACAGAAAAAATAAAAAAAAAGTGGAACGATGCTGAGTGGTTCCACTTTTTCTGTTAGCTTTTGTAATTTTTTTTTTACTTTTGTATGCGATTTTTTGTTTCTTTTTTTTTTTTTTCCTTTATAATTTTGGCAGGCGGTTTGTCGATTGCAATGTCACGGCCAGGCACAAAAACGTTTCTGGCGATATCACCGTACCTGACAAAGGTTTCGCTTATACCGATGGATTGTCTACATGCCTTGTGGCTAGAGTAAAAGGTAACCTAATTTGGCAGGGTTGGAAATAAAATTGTGATAGATGTTTTTAGCCGTGGTGTTTACAGTTAGTATTACTTTGAATGAAAAATATTGAATAAATCTAAGGGTGATGAATAATAGTTGCTGGAAGTTAGTAGAAGAAAAGAATAAAAGATATTAGAATAAAAACAAACACTATGGCTTTTATGGCCTTAATGGAGAAACGAAATGTAAAGCAATAATAAAAAAAAGAAGCAAATAGAAGAGTGAAACAAAGAAGAAACAAACAAGACAATAATGATCAACTAGTTAAAGCATTTCGAGTGGTCTGGTAACTGGAACACCTGATCCCAATTAACATAATTCCAAATGCAAGGGTAACAAACTTATATTTTAAGTTATCATCAATAACCAGTTTCCCTCCACTATTCTGCAGTTCCAGCAGCAGTTCCCGCAACAGCAGCAATTTTTTATTCTTGGATTTGGGTCCATAATGTTGACCGAAGCAAATCAGTTTGAACATTTTAAACATACCACCAACGTATTCATCATCATCGGTAGTGGCGTCTTCACTGTACACTTCATCGTCAACATCTTCCCAAACACCTTCTATTTCATCATCGCTTGTATCATCATCAAGCTGTCTTGAGGTTTCTTGATCACTCACCATGGCCAGAAAACTATCACCAAGGGTTCTAAGTCTATGATTATTTTGATTGAAAGCTTGTGATCTGAATTTTCTTGGTTTCTTCCCCAAGTACAAATTGTTAACAACATCATCATCATCATAATCAATATCAGCATCGTCGGATTCAATATTGTCGTATCCGATGAATTCTCCATTGTGATCAACTTCAGCCACGTAGTTTAAATAATCGTTGATACCATTGGAAAAAATCCGTTGCTTGAATCGAGGATTATGTTTCATAAATCCATATTCATCCTCATCGTTATCAACTTCTTCACCATCAATATTATTAATAAAATCACTAGTAAATGAAAATCGATCATCATTACTTGAATTGGTACGAGTTAAAAATAAATCAGTATCATTACCAAATGGTATTAAACCAATACCGATCCCTTGATGATAACTTGCAGTAACACTTCTTCTTCCAAATCCACTGGGAGATACACGCCTACTTCCCTCAGCATTACTCGATTGATAACTGTAACGTTTCGATAAGATAGGATTGATTGATACCGATCTTAAAACTCTCTTCTTATGAATCAACATATCTCTTGATTTTTCAATCAATTTAGCATCGGAGTATTCAATCTTCTTATCTTGTGGCTGTTGTTGTTGTTGTTGTTGCTGTTTACGAGAAAATCGTTTACGAGGACTCTTTAAGGTTGCCTGACTCGACAGGGAAGCAGATGGTGGTGATTGATTTCTCATATCAGTGAGTGATTGTTTATGATAAATTTTCTTGATGTTTTTCTTTTGTTTTTGTAATTCAAATCCAATATACGATAACAATTTTTCATTATGTAATCGAAGTGATTGTAATTCAAACTTCAATTTCATGATCTCTTGTTTGGTAATATCATTGTTGCCCAAAACATGAGAGCTATTCATAGGTCCATTTGGATTACCATGATCCACAATAATACTTGACCTTTTGGATGATGCATTGGTATGTGAAGTTATGGTTGAATTACGATTTGAAGGAGTAACATCTGTATTGCTACCATTTAAAGCAGAAAATGCCATGTTTCTTACTGATTTCAGATGTGGTTCTTCTGAGATCGATTCAATACCTTGATTATTGGATAACGGTGATGAAACCTGAGTATGATTTTCTTCATCAATTATATCAAATTTTTTCAGAAGATGATCTCGTTCAGGTACAGAAGTACTTCGCACGGTCAGATCAACGGGTTCAAACTCAACTTTTATGGGAACAATATCATGCAGATTATATCTCGAATGATTGGGTTTGGAATTACTGTATCGTTTATGAGTAGGGGCACTAGCTGTGGAGGTATCAATGTCAAAAAATGATGTGGTGTTGGCATTGGTTAATTTCAATGGCGAAAGTACGAATTCATCATTATCGGCAAGTGGTGAATTATGAGCTGATTTCATTTTAGCGGGTAGCGATTGACGTTTTTGACTTTTGGTTTGAGGGTCGGGTGAAGGAGGAAATTGTGATTGTTGTTCATTTTGAGTATCAGGAGGAGGGAGCGGGGTTGCCTTAGGAGGGGGGAATTGGAAATCGTTGGAAACTTCAATAGATCTATCAGCGATATACCTTGTTGATTTAATAGGTGACGAACTCTCTAGTTTGTTTTGTTGTAAATCATCAACTAAGCCACTAAGCATATGACTATTTCCAACACCTGAATCATTATCGCTATCGGTATCTTCATCGCCATCTACTGCCTCTTGAATAAAGTTATTCATATAATGTAAATTATGAATTATACTGCTACCTTGATCGTCAGAGCTTGAAATTTCTTCGCCATGGTTATGGTCAAAATAATGAACAAAATCATCAGCTTGATTGTGATTACTGGTGACTAAATTATGTGGATTTTGAAGTTTATGTATTTGTGATTGGTCAATAGGGGAATTAGTTTGTGATGTTTTGGATTCATATTCTCTGGTAAGATATTCGATTTGATCAATAAGAACCAATTTTGAATTTTGTTCAATCTCAAAATTGCTTTGTAAAATTTTATAATCTTTGAGTAGTCTAGTATTCTCTTCAGCCAATTTGTTATGCTGTTCATCATCAAACACTCGTTCGTCACTGATCATCATGCTATTTGTAAGTTGTTCGTTGCTTTGAGCATGGCGTTCATTTTCCAGACTTAGCTTGTCGACTTTATTTTGTAATTCATCAATCAATTCTTTATAATATAGTATCTCTTGATCATATAATTCTTTTCTCTTATTGTGATCAAGTTCCATATTCTTAAGAATTTTTTCATAGTTACCAATTTGATCATGTTGGTCCTTGATATGCTTATTTTTAGTGGATAGTTCGTACTCTAGTTGTTGATAATCGTTAAGTAGATTATTGTTTTTCATTAGTAGTTCCGTATACTGTCTTTCGATTTTATTATAATCTTTTTGAAATGACTGTAGGACACTAGCATTAGTCGACGGGGTTGTAATTGATGTTGAGCTTGAATTTCTGTTGTGTCCTGGGGTCTTCCTCCTTAACGGGGACCCATTACTCAATTTTGCCGGTGACGCCAATGGCGATCGGCCCGAGTTCAATGTACTCATAGAATTGGTATTACTGCTACTCAACGGTGCAATCGAGGGAGATAATTGTGGTTGATATGTAGCCTTTTGTTGATGTTTAGGAGAGATAGGATAAGTTAAGGATGGGCTGACATCATTTTCTTTGTCTATGGTATCCATGGTTTTGTGTTGACAATTTTCTTTTTAAAATGGGCGGATAGAATGACAATTATATTTGGCCTGAAAGCGAAAAAAAAACAAAAAAAACACTGGAAATGGGAAGTAAAAAAAAAACTAAAAAAGAGAAAATAACAACAATTCTCAATATAAAAAGGAACACAAAAAATCAAACTAACCGTATGTTAGAGCGAGAATGTTAGTTGATATGGGGGTTGTGATGGAGAAGTAAATCGGAGTGGGAAGGAAAAGTAATGATATAGAACAGCCGAAGAAAAGAAAGTCAGACTCGGGTCAGGGTATATAAGTATTATAACTGAAGATGTTAAAACACTCTAGTAAAATACCTCTATACTTTATCACTTCTGATATTGTTTTCGTTTTTGCTTTTTCGACTCGCTGATCAAAAATTATTGTTTGATGTTCTAATTCAGGTCTGGGCTTCAGTAACGAGGTAGTACTCGGGAGAAGACAAATGTCAAGCTGGATTAAAAACAAAAAAAAAAAAAAAAATACAAAAGAAGCCAAAAAATAAAAATCAGGGCAAGGTAGAAGCAGTCGATGAGAGGGACGTATCGGAGTGACTTGAAAAAGATGGAGAAATGATGCTTCTTCTCTAAGAATCACGTGGCACAATAATGTCAAGCAGATGGTTGTGATGGGAACGGAGGATGCAATAGGTGGAAAGCACTCTCGATATCTACCCACTAGAATCGGAAAGGCTCGGTAGAAAATGAGATGCTCAAAGAGTTTAAGAAATGAAGACTTTGATTGAACAACGTGAGCTTCAAATGAGCATGAGTTGTTTGGAATTGGTGAAAAAGGTGGATGGAATTAATGCACAAAGAAAAAGAGATGAATGAAAGTAGATCAAAGATCTGAAAGAGTGGGAAAAGATGAAATCGGTTATCTTGTAGTAAAGAAAAGTAGGGTCTAACTGGATTAGTAGTATAACAAACGAAAGTAGAAGAGAACACAGATGTAACGATACAGTAACAACGCAGACGGGATTTGAGACTAAACAAGAAAAAGAAAAAGGAAAAAAAAAAAAAGAAACAATGATTTTGTCAACAGAGATTTTTTTTTTTTTTTCTTTCCTCCATAATTTTTTGATTATAGTTGGAATGGCTAGTACTTCAGATCAAGAATCTTGCCTCCTTATGGCCGAATAGCTTGTATATGAAGAGAATCTATCAATCGAAATAGTGCTTCAGATCACCAATTCGCCAATGATATCGGAATTTAAATGCGGATGCCAAAAGCGTGGGGTTAGCGGATAAATCGGGTACAACAATTACAACAAAACCTTAATCTCAAACCAAATCAAAGATTCAGAGGATGCTGCGAAGGGTTATTGTCAAGGGTTGGTATTTTAATTGCTTGCGGTTTGTCTGTCTCTAATATTATTGGTTGTACAAGTCAAACAAATCTGTCAGTTGAATTTTCCTTAGTTTTTGCAAACATGCATTTTTCTTTTTTTTCGCCATTTTTTTCGCTTCTTTTGTTTTTGTTTTTTTTTTTTGTTTTGTTTGATTTGTTTGCATTCTTTGCCTGATTTGTTTTTGTATTTCCCCTTTTGAGAAGATTGTTTTTGGAGCTCATGCATCGTTATTTTTTTCTCTTCGTTTTTGGCAGGGCATTTCCTATTTGGGATGTCGAGTATAATGCACGGATCTTTTGATTCGATTACATAAGCAACATTATAAGTGATGATGAATGTTGTAGTGCCTTGCCTAATAAGGAAGTCTATAAATTTACCTCGCGGGGTGGGATTGGACACACAAACATCTGTGGTCCTTTTTTCTTCTTGATAACGGAATGGCCCGAAAAAAAGAGAACAAAAAATGGAGAAAATGGTTTTCGCCGGTTTAATACACAAAATGCTATTAATTCCGCTTACGTTTGAAAAATCTTTCAAGTTTTCTTGAATTTTCTTGAATTTTCAACTTGTATAAATAGTACAACTAAGTATTGTCTCAGCTTTTTTTCGATACTTTGAAGCTCTCGTACTTTATATATAATACACACAACAATGGTCCAAATAATATCAGAACAACAATTTCACGATCAGATCAAATGCAAGTACACCGATGTGATTGGTGAAAAATTGGGTGGGAAAGTACTTAAATTTTCAGACGAATGGTTTGCCGCCGCTGAAAACTTAATCAAACCTAAAGAAGCAATCAGAGATCCTACTCGATTCACATATGCTGGTGCTTGGTATGATGGATGGGAAACCAGAAGACATAACGTCGAAGAGGCTGATTGGGTTATTATCAAAGCCGGGGTTTCATCTGCTAAAATCATCGGTTGTGAGGTTGATACTGCATTTTTCAATGGTAATCATGCTCCTGATATTTCCGTAGAAGGTATTAATTTATCATCTGATGATGATCTTGAAAATCAACAACTGTTACCATGGGAATCAATTATTGATAAAATTGAATGTGGACCTCTGCAAAAACATTTTTTCAAAAGAGATTCTATCACAGAACAAAATTATACCCATTTCAGATTAAGAATGTACCCTGACGGTGGGATTGCCCGCTTTAGATTATATGGTACCGTGGTTGCAATTCATCCATCAAACTTATCCACCATATTGGATTTAGCATCAGTCAATAATGGTGGGGTTGCCATTAGTTATTCTGATCAACATTTTGGGTCCGCCGATAATTTATTATTGCCTGGTAGGGGTCATGATATGTCCGATGGATGGGAAACCAAAAGATCAAGAGAACCGGGTCATGTTGATTGGGTTATTATCAGATTAGGTACTTTGACTAATATTAAGGAAATTGTGATTGATACTGCTCATTTCAGAGGTAATTTCCCTCAAAAAATTAATGTGAAGGGTATCAAGGCTACCTCTGATACTGATGTACCATCTCATGATTCCAAAACCTGGCAAATATTAGTTCCTGATTCCAAAACTGGTCCTGATAAGGAACATAGCTTCAAGGTTAATAGCACCGATGTTTACTCTCATGTATTAGTCACGATAATTCCAGACGGTGGGGTTAAACGTGTCAGGGTATTGGGTAATATAGTTCCAAATTAATAGACTTAGGTAATATAATTTATTAGTAAACTTTTATTAGCTTTTGAAACCTATTAGAGGCTGTTGAAATTTAAAATTTTCTCTTTTTCCCCCCCACTCTAAAAAGTGGTCGCAAAAATTTTTATTTTTTAACAAAGGGACAAAAATCGAAGAGAATCAGAGAGCCAGTGCAAAAAAAGAAAAAGCAAAAAAAAAATAATAAAAGGTTTTGGAAAAATGTGAAGATCAAATAAATAAGGTCATCAACTAAACGTAACATTTGCAACTTTACCAATGCCATCAAGAACCATTACACCTTCACTTTTAATATCATGTTTGAACCAACGCATATCGGTAACTGACTATTTCAACCCAAGATTCGTCAATATTCCCTCTAATGTGTTGTCTTATGAAACTCAAGAATTAATTTATTCAACTTTATTACAACTTCTCACACAAAATCCATACTACGTGAGATTATTTCTTAAGCTGTATATCCAAATCATAGAATCCCATCATGAAGTTCCATTGGAATCACTATATGAACTTTATTGTGATGAAGCGGTATTAAGTGCAGTTGAAAGTAGTGCTTGTGATAGTCAAGTAATAGAGTATAATGTAAGTGGATTTAATAATACCTTCAACATACCAATAAACGTTAAAATCAGGGAAACTCCGCGATTACTTCTGGGTAATGGAACCACCGGTGCCAGAACCTGGGCAGCTGCATTATACCTAAGTAATTATCTCAATTCACCATCATCACCAATTGATTTTACTAATAAGAAGGTATGTGAATTAGGAACTGGTACTGGCCTAGTATCATTGTCAATAATGAAGAATCCATCCATGAAACCATCAAAATTAACCCTAACTGATGGTAGTGCCACTTTAATTGAAAATTTACAAAATAATTTTGAACTTAATGATATTAATGCAATAAAAGAAGACTCAATAATAACTCAACAATTATTATGGGGTACAACCAATCCACAAAATCCATCAACTTTTGCTCAATCGGTACCGGAAGCAGATATTGTTTTAGGGGCCGATGTTACTTATGATCCAAGAATTTTAAATGATTTATGTGCCACCATTAATGATTTGTTCAATTATGCTAATACGAAGCAAGTAGTCATTGCCGTTACCATTCGTAACGAAAGAACAAATGAAGACTGGGAAGATCAACTACGTCATAGAAACTATAAATGGAAAATATTGGATCATTGTGATAAACCCGGGGATCTTGGTGGTCCGTGTTGGTTTAGTAAAGATACGGGTCCCATATATATATATAGCATAGAAAATTGCAAATAAAACACCCGTACCTCTCTTCTAACAACGTAGTGTGCGCCACTCAAAAATTTCTTTTCATTCTATAATTTAATTGGATATCCGCGAATCCGACCACCGAGTAAAGGAAGCTCTCCATAGTTTGAGTGAGTGTGTGTGTAACAATTTACATTGAAAAGAAAAAAAAAAAACAAAAAAAAAATAGGAAAAATGAGTGAGGAACGGTGCATTGGAATACACAAGAGAATCAAAAACGTTAAACGGGAAAGGTTTTATAAATTGTTTACCCGTGTTATATTTTACAATATCAAAAAGATTATTTCAATATGGCTGTTCCAAGATTTAGTACCCCTGTTTTCAAGCATGCTTGGCCATTTGCTGCTGGTGGTATGTTTTACACATCTGAACGATGAAAATTCATCAAACCAAGAGTATTTTGAATAATAGATTGAAATTTACAAGAAATAAGTTGTTGGCCAAATGATTTGAATTGTTTCCAATTTGACTGATGTTTTTTTGACAGCTAAGATCAGTTCAAAGTTCAATTGGAATTCTCCATCCTAAACACCGACATGATAATTGTAAATTTTAATTGATACTCTTTTGTTAATTGAATACTTACTAACCTTATTACTTATAGCCTCCATCACTTACTTTTTAATTTACAAGGCCAGTTTAGCCTCAATGGATTCTGATGAATTTATCAATGATCCAAGACATCCAAGATTTGCCGCTGGTGGTAAATTCATTGACTTGGAAAAGAAAAACTAAGTTCTTCCACTTTCATTTCTTCTGATACTTGATTGATTAAATTTAGCTTCAGTTAAGAACTTCCCAAAAATAATATATATATTACATATATATAAAAGAATACAACCCAAAATTATCTTGATTATGATAATTTGATCATATATTCGTATATCTAGTTAACGACAAATAAACATATTGAGTTTTTTAGATATGGGATAATTTTACAAAGGTGGATATGTTCAAACCAAATCGTTTGATCAATGTAAATTTGTAGCATCAAACCTCATATTAGCAAATTTGAATCAAGTTCTATAAGGAGCTGTTGGTTGATAGGGATGATTTTCGGCACTTTGACAACCATAAGCCGGTATAAAGACTACTTATGATCAAAGTTGCAATTGTTCAAAACTTATTGAGGTCAAAAATTATACTAATCAAGGAAATCGAGAAAGTATTAGTTACAAGAAGCTTTTGCTTACAAATCTCGTTAGATGTTTTACAATAATCAGTTCTACTTTCACAGCAAAAAAATAATACCAAAGATATATTGCTTATTTTGTCATTCACATTAATGATTTATAAGCTTATATTTGTAATACACATAAAATGAATAAGCTTGTTCAAACAAACACCTCCACAGGTATTGTAGCAAATTGCTGCGATTTTTTTTATTTCCGATCTTTTTTTTTCTCTCGGTTATCCGGGGTCCCCTTCATACAATGTGGCTTTTATCTACAAAATTTACAACTTCAAGTTATACGTACAAGATTTATGATATTATGTGTATAAGATATATGATATTTGTGTATAAGATTTATGATAATTATGTGTATAAAGAAATGAATAAAATGAAAACCAAAAGATAAAAAATTAACGAAATGAAAAGTATATAAAAGCAAAAACTAACCAACTAACCCCAAAAAAAAAAGTAACCCAAAACCAAAACCCAGGAATAAATCTATATCAGATTATAGAGACCAGCTCCATTTCTCTTTAAACTTCTTTTGGACTAATGTTTCCAAGCCATTTTCTATAATTTGATAAGATTAAATCATGATTATTCTTGATTGAATTTTGATATTCATGATCAAGTGGGAGTTGGATGGGTATTTGATCTTTACCAATATTCAATGGTTCAATGAATTGAGTATTATTGTTGTAGGTATAGTTATCACCCAATGCCTCGTTGCAAGATACATGAGGCAGATGAGATGCGTTGCAGAAACAACATTCATATAGTAATGGAGCAGGAGCTTCAGAATATGAAGTTGAAGATAAGGATGAGATTGAGGATGAACGCAGTTGTAATGGAGAAAAATTAGATTCTAAATCATCAATCATTGGTTCCATGGTGGGGCTATTATTATTGCTGTAATCTATGGATTGATCGATATTATTATCAAAATCATCAAAATCAAAATTGAAACCATATTCATTATTGAAATTAGTAGATTCAGAAAAGTCTAATTCTCGACATTCTTCACTACAGTAGAGTGAATTTGATGTAATGGGTTGACCATGAGAAGCACAGTAATCCTGAAACATTGTATATGTGTATGAAATATGTGTATGAGATATGTGTATGAGATATATGTATGTGCGCGGTTAAGTGAATATGCCGTATTAAGTATTAACCAATTGTTAAAGGTGGTAAGATAGTAATTATCCAAGTAGTTGATGAAGTGAAGAATGAAAAAACAAAAAACAGAAAAGATGAATCAAGATTATCAAAATTCAGAAAATTCAACCTGGTTATATATCAATCTGAAAATCAAAGAGTCATAATGGTGGTTACTCATACAGTTTTTTTTTCTAGGCCACAATAGCGCAAAAACAAAAAAAGAAACTAAAAAAATAAAAGAAACACACAGTTGAGACTCGGAAACAAAAAAAGATAGACACATTTGTTGCACATGGACTAATTGACAACCACCACTAATCACAGCAACACCACCACCACCAGTTCCTTCCCCACGATGTTAGCACTAGTGTGTAAAGCCACCACCACCATCATCAACACTGTAGCTCATCACCAATACCACCACCACAACCACTGTTTTACTTTGTGATCTGGTTGTGGATGTGGATGAGATTACGCAACCACCACGGTTTGACTGTGGTGGCCCGCCCTCGGATCTGACTCATCATTTTTTTTTTTTTCTTTTTTCATCGCGCTTACACATCCACACTTTGGAGGCAAGAAGACCCGTACACGTTCTGCTTTCTTTCTCTTCTTCCTATCCTCAGTGATTACCCATTGATCTGCATGTTAGACATTGTATAATATCACCTGCAACTACCTAAAATGTTATCTGGGTTGTAAATGAACACTCCCGGTTAAGGTTACCGTCAAGATCAAAATTCTAAGATCATACTCTATCATTGGTCTGGAATCTGAATCACAATGACTCTCTCAGTCGACTTTTTTTTTCCTCTCACTGTATTCATTTATCTAATTTGCTCATTTATGTGAGTCAAATGCGCATAAGATAACCACTAATGCTAATAATTACACAAATTCGAGTAGTGATTTCCGCGAAGATACCAATCAGTGTTATCAAAGCACAATTCGACTCCGGCTATTTCATCATTAGATAATCTCGTTTGTAAAACTTTTTTTCTTTTTCTCATTTTTCACAAATTTTTTTTCTCATGTTTATCTCTGATAACAACATTACACGAATATGGTTTGACATATCCATTCACATTGTTGATTGGTTAGGTTATCTTTGCCACTAGCCTTTTCTGGTGTAAAAATTTTCATCTTGTTCTTCTGTTTTTTTTTTTTTTTTTTTTTTTTTTTTTTTTTTTTTTTTTCTCCTTCTGGAGCCACTCTCGCCACTGCAACTATCAACATGGATTCAAAACTGAAACCTCTGACATGACCAGTTTTTTTTTTTTTTTCAAAGCCCTAATCAAGCCACAACTTTCAAAACAAAGGGTCTAACATCAGACTAATCATCATTATATAAATTTCAAAAGGGTATCTACATTACAACTCAAACTTCAGGTACACCCGTTGTAATCTAATACGCACAAAATAGTCACCTACTGTGGAGAATACTGGTTGAAACTTTGCTGTTTTAATTGTTACATAAATGATTGTTGGCTGGATGTTTTCATTGTTGCAAAGTGAGGGTTGTTGTAATTGTTGCAAAGTAGGTTGAAAAATTTTAAAAATACTCCTTGATGAGGGGAGCGCGGAGCGGCGCGGGGTATGGATGTTTTGTAATTTTCACCAACATAAGAGGTACGGGTCGTATTGATTTTCGATTGAAATTATTCATTACGCGACGGGCTCTCTTGTTTCAAAAGTATACCGATCATATACTCAAAAGTTTACCTAATCTATCAATCAACAAAAATGACAATATTCTCATTCTCCATCTTTGATAGACATTGCAACTGCATCTATAATCGTGAATTTAGCCCCGGTGATAATGGTACAATCAATAAAAATAATAATTCCGATAGTTCCAAGCTTTTATTTGGTATCATATACTCTCTCAAAGTAATCCTGTCAAAATTAGCCGGTAATGCTAGTAATAATAATAATGAAAATCCAGTTACCACTACTACAAATATAAATAATTTCCTTAAATCATTTTCTACCAATCAATTCCGCGTTCATTATTATGAATCGGCCACTAATTTGAAATTTATTATCATGTCTGATAGCTCCATTGATAATATGCAAAATATCTTGTGGGAATTATATTCAAATTATTATGTTAAACATATATCAATGAATTATTTACATCAGGTTGATTTTAAACTGGAGGATGAAAAAATCAATAATAGTAATTTCATCAATGATACAGATGCATTTTTAAAATCATTACCTGTTTTCAAATAATATTTAAGAATTATCAATCACCAAGAATCATGTCATACATAATCGTACTAATGACAACTTGACAGTTATCAATCCGCTTACTGTTTTCACTAGAACTACACCAAAATGTCTCTAAAAGGGAATAACACTGGCTGTAATTACCCTCTATAAATGGCGTTAGGCCATTGAACACCTTTCGCTAGAATTCTAGACAGTTTATGTAAATAGCCTTGCTTTTTTTTTTTCTTTTTTTCTTTTTTTCTTCTCTTTTTTCTTTTTTCTTTTTTGATTCATTCTCGTTCGTTTATTCTATAGCATGTAAAGGAATCATCTAATCAACTAAATCTGTAATTGATAATGATAAGCATACAATAATATCTCGGTACTGCATATGTACGGGTGTTATGCTAGGGTTCACGGCTCCTCGCATTGCCCATTGGATCCCCGAAGGAGTTTCATGCTCAGTGGTACGGGTCGGGATTTTGACAGCAAAAAAAAAGAAACTCCACCACCAAAATAGGAAAAACCCGTCGCCTTTTGATGGCGTTTTGATGCCGTTTGTTACTCCTGGTGTACGGATCTCACCTTTATTTCGGCCCGTAAAAGATGCTCTTCTAGTATTTTTTTTTTTTTTTTTTTTCACAGCATCGAATCCTTCCTCGTGGTTACATAAACTATTTTTTTAAAAAGTTTTTATTCAATAAGATGCAGTTACTTGCTTCCTTTCCTTTAGTTTTCGTTGTTTCCAATATTACTTGATCTTTGCGTAAGAGTGTGATATCCACTCCTTAATCTTAACTCCACTCACTTGCAACACTTACCAAACAAGTTCAATTCAGATTATATCTCAAGGAAAATTTAACAACAATCAAAAAATAATGGATCCTCGTCCACATCATTTTAAATCAGGATCCCATGAGATGATCTCTGTTTTCATAATATGCATGGCTCAATTTTTGACTCAGGGTAGTATTACCATGTCTTTAAGTACCATGAATATTATAATTGAATCATTTGAAACTCGTTCTCATATCCCCATTCAAAGTTCAGAAAGAGTTTGGCTTATGGGTTCATTCCCACTTACTGTGGGTACCTTCATTTTAATTTCGGGGAAATTGGGGGATATTTTTGGATTGAAAAAAATGTTTATTGTGGGGTGGATTTGGTGTTTTATATGGTCTTTAATCTCAGGACTCTCATATTATCTGAATTCTATTATTTTTTTCATTATTTGTCGTGCTTTCCAAGGTATTGGTTTTGCATTATTACTTCCATGTGCAATGGGTCTTTTAGGTCGTTTATATAATCCGGGATCTCGTAAAAATTGGGCATTTGGTTGCGTTGGTGCCAGTGGCCCTAGTGGTGCAGCCACTATTTGCCTTATGGCAGCCGTGGTCGGTCAATTATCGTCTTGGCCTTGGGAATTTTATTTAATGAGTATTGTTTGTTTTATCTTTGGTGTGGCTTCCTTTTTTTGTATTCCAAATTTGGATCAATCACTCCTGCTTAATGAAGATGAAAAACCAACTATTACCAAGTTTGACTTTATTGGTTCATGTTTAGGGGTTTCTGGATTAATCTTGTTTAATTTTGTTTGGAATCAAGGTCCCATAGCTGGATGGGATACCGCTTATATCATTGCTCTTTTGGTGGTTTCAGTGGGGTTAATCATTGCGTTCTTCGTATATGAATTAAAATTTGCTCCTCATCCCTTATTACCAAAATCAATATTCAATTATAAAATTGGTCTCGTGCTTGCAACTTTATCATTTGGATGGGGGTCATTCGGTATCTGGCAATACTACTACTGGAGCATATTATGGCTTAGAAAGTATACCCCAATTAAAGGTGGTTTAACCTACCTCCCGTTTTTGGTACTTGGAATAATTGCAGCCTTTTCATGTTCCTTCATCATTTCCAAAACTAAACCTTCTTATATTTTGTTGGCTGCCTCGGTGGCTTTTATGAGTGGGGATATTATGTGTTCAGTTATGCCCATTGATCAATCATACTTTCGAATTTCGTTTGGACAAATGTTCCTTCTTACTTGGGGGATGGATCTTAGTTTCCCCGCTGCTTCTCTCATTTTATCAGATTATCTTCCTTCAAGTCAACAAGGTATGGCCGGTAGTTTAGTTTCAACGGTGATCAATTTTTCGGTGTCCGTCTTCTTGGGAATGGGTAGTACGGTAGAGACTGAGGTAATGAAACGTGTGGATAACCAACTCAAGAGTTATCGTAGTGGCCTCTACTTCGGGATTGGAGTAGCTGGCTTGGCAGTAATCACGTCTTGCATATTTATCATTATTCAGCATGTTGTCAATGATGCTTCAGGAACGTTTGTTAATGATCAAAACCTTACCACATCTTCATCAGAAATCGATCCTGAAAAGCAGCTACCAAATGACTCATCGGCTTCTCTCAACAGTTAGCTTACACACTCTCATATACATTTGCATATTTATCTTACATTTATTAGATCGTTTTCGTATTCTGCAATATGACTGTAAAAAATCCTCTGACGTACGGATTTTTTGACTGCAAAAATAGAATAAGCGCAAAAAGTCGTGCCAAATCTTTTTTATCAGACTAACAAAAAAAAAAAAAAAGAAAGAAAAACAAAACAAAAATCAAAGCAGAAACAAACGAGAGAAGAAAAAAAAAAAAGAACTCGTTTTTTGATTCTTCCTCAGAGTAAAATTTACATTTCCCACCAAAAAGCGATCACTTCTCGAAGTCATCTATCAAACAATCAATCAATACACCAATCAATCATCCTTTCGCTAACTTATTTCTTATAAGCTTGATTGAGTTTGATCGCCGGCATCCTTACTCCCTTCACTTAAAGTTACGGCCTTTGTTTTTCGTATCCCGCATCCATCTTTCCTTCTGTTTATACTGGCATCAAATTCATTTAGCGCGCTGAAAATTTATTATTGAAGTCTATACTCTTACCTTTTTTTTTTTTTTTTTTTTTTTTGCATTCAATTATACCCCACATATCTCTCGCATCTATCAATTAATTGTTGCTTGAAATCTTTGTATTAATATCCAACTGGTTTATTTCCTACCTGCAATTCTGCACCAATTCACTTCTGTACATATGTATTATTGACTAAAGACTATCCATAATGACGACTCTCTCTCAGACACTGCCACAACAACACCAGAAATCTCCTCAATCCTCACAATCCACCGTACAATCGTTCGCCAAGCAACATGATCAGCTGCATCCGTCAGCCACACAGCAGCAAGAACAACAACAACAACAACAACAGCCCGCAAAAAATACCAAACTACTAGAGTTGGAAAAACTAATAAGAGAATTTCAAAATAAATTGGGTAGTAACTGGGACAAATATCACGAGTCATTAAGTCTATTTTTGATAGGGAAGTTATCCAGGACTGAATTAGTGAAAGCCATCACACCTATCTTGAAAAATGGACTCATAAAGTATCATAACAGGTTATTGTTACTTAATTTTGCCAATTCTTTGAAAGACGGTCCTCTTGATCTCCAAAATGAATTCGCATCTTTTTGGAATAAGAAAGCTGTGAAACCAAAAAGCGTTAAATCAACTCAATATGAAAAGTTTAAACAGAATATTATGGGATTACCAATTCGTGAAAGGCGAAGAATTAGAAGTATAACTAAAGATAGCGGTAAGAAGGGTAAATTGAGCGCGTCAATTACTTTAACAAGACATTCATTACTTCCCAAAATCCCCACAATTCAAGATAGGGAACAACAACAATCACAGGTCAATAATTTGGTTCAATGGCAACAGGATGTGGTAAATGGTATAAATAGTTTAATTTGTACTGAAAATTTTGAACTTCCTGACCATGACAACTTATCGAGACGCGTCCTCATGACCATGAGAGAGTATGGTTTAACAGGTGGTCTCAGTCCTCGAGTTTTAGAAGTGATCTCATTAGGTTTGGAGGCTCATCTTTCCAATATATTCGAAACCGCTATGGATGTTGCCAAGTTTAGAGCTAGTAAGTATGCTACCAATGATTTTTTATCGACCGCCAGTTCGATAATAAACGAAGAAAAAAAGAAATCAAAAAGTAAAACGTCAAGTTCTGATGAGACGGAAACTAATCCATTCACTGGTAGCGACCATGAAATGAATGGAGATTATGAAGACGAAAACGAGGCTTTGGAGGGCACTCTGCAACAACCTAGTCCTAAAAGAAGAAAACCTAACAACCCGGTTACAAAAAGAGATACCACTTTACACATAGAGGACTTATATGATACCCTTGAGATGTTCCCACATCTAATCGAACCTTGCGGACCAAAATTTAGACTTTCTAACGTGATGCTTCAAAACGATGACTCTATTATGGGCAATAATGGATTATCATATGAATTACCACCCAAAATCGAACCTTTGGTGGAATTAGGTATTCCATCATCCAGCTCTGCTGTCAATTCTAGCATGGCACATCCTTCAAATGTTTCTAATGGAGTTTTGAAAAGACCAGATTCAGCCGATAAAGATGAAAATGGGATCAAGAAAGAAACGGAAACTGCTAACTCCAATAATAATAATAAACCAGAAACAGCTACAGTGTCCATCAATCGTCCACCGGTACCTTCACAGGTTTCAGGACCCGATACTTCTCACATTGGGACTAATGATGAGTTGAAGTGGGTTTTACATGATTTGATATCTACTATATAGATTAATCAAGGTAGTTCCTGATTTAACAGTACCCGTAGATTTAAATATAAACCTTCATCCACATTAAATTATGCTAAAAAATTAGAAGAAAATAAAAAAAAAAATGATGCAAAGATTTCTTGCTATTATCCCGATCTGTAAGGAGAGTCCGTGGCATTTATCACCTCAAAAAGAGCGAGCATTTTCTTCAGCATATAATCCAATTCTGAAAAATTGCTTATGTGTAGACATTTACTGTGACAATATGAATAGCTGATAAATTTAGACAATGACTCCACGATACTGGCATCTTCTGATAATATATCGTACTGTCTATTCAAACTTTCTCCAGAAATATCTAATATCATCAATTTGCTCTCAAAACTTTTTGAAGACAATGCATGTTTGGCATTGATATTTATCCAGTATGCGGTGGGTTGGTCTTTGCTTTCGATTTTTTGGATTAGCCTTACTAAATTATCAGTATCTTCAATGGGTACCATTTGAGTTTGAACCTGTGAAAGACTAGATTGAAACTTATGCATGTCTGTTGGGGGTAGCAAGTCACCAGTGATTGCATCCTTACATACATTGTCTTCTATTATAATACCTTGTAAGCTGAAACTAAAACTCCACGCATTTCCCGAGGTATGAGATTGTATATGCAGTTGAAACAGTTCGTATCCAGTTCTTAGTGCTTTGGTGATTAATGATCTTGAATTATCTGCTGTGTTACCCAGAATGATAATAGAGACATTATTGTTGTTGATGGCACTCTTGAGAAGAAGCTCGAATTCTTGAATAAGCTCAGTCTCGGGAAAGTTCATGTCGAACACCTTATTGAACTGAAATAATCTGTCATCTACTTGTATTTCACACTCATTTGATATTGTTATGTCGTTTGGTACTTTTATGTAAGCGCGAAGTTTATTTTCGTAATTCATGATTGAATTTTCTAAGATACGCCTATGAGTGTTATGGTTTTTCAACTTGGATAATGTAATCTCATGCATGCCCTTATACTTGTCAAACTGCTGTTGCCAGCTATGTTCTTCTTCCGTGCTTTCTTGAAGTTCTCGTTCGACATTTTTCAATTTTATCTGGAGCTCATCTTTCAATTCACAAAAATGATCGGCATCATACTTTAAAGTGTCAATTGACTCTTGTAACGCATCATTCTCTTGCACTTTCAGCCTAACGCTGTTTTGCACAGTTTTGACTTTTTCCAAAAGTTGCTCAAGTTCGTCATTCTTCTCGTCATATTGGGAAGCTACCGTTTCCACCTCTTCAGTCTTTGTTTCTAGACTTCTATTTAAATCTTCCAGTAACAGGTCATTCTCTTGTTTGATTGCTTGTTTCTTTTCAATTTTGGCTTTTTTTAAACTTTGAGTCAATGAGTCTTTTCTTTGATTCAATGCTTCAATTTCTTTACAGAGTAAATCATCTTCGTAAACTGCTGACTGTTTAGCTTCTTCTTCCAATTGAAATTTGGTCTCATTGTATTCATCGCCAAGCTTTTGAGATAATTCCTGTAAGCTTGTATCAATTAACATTTCCTTGTTGGCTACTATTTTCATAATTGATTCGCCTTTGAATTCGAATTTGCGATTCAGTATATCTATATCAGCCCTAATCTCAGCGATTTTACGTTCCCATTTCCTATGTAAACGTCGTAAATCATCACTTTCCTTTTCCAAATCGTAAATCTTATCTTGTAAGTTCTTAACCTGTGTATCTAGCTCTTTGTTCAAATTAATTCGGGTTGCAGTGTCATCTTTGGTAGATGTATTGTTAGTTGGTATTGGAGATTGTTGCGTCAGGTGATGCCAATCAGCAACCTGGCCATGCCGCAGAGAATTTATATGGCTTCTTTTGTCTAGACTAGATTTAAGAAGTGCAAGCTTACTATGAAGTTGGGTAGGTTTGGTAACTGAATCATCCAGTTTGACTTGAGGATGTGGAGGACGTGGAATTTGACTTGTTCTTCGATTGGTTTCTGAGGCAACCTTATCTAGATTGGAAGAGCTAGAAGAAGATGGCTCTGGAATTTTACTGGGACGTGTAGGATTTTTTTTAGGAGAGCTGATTATATCTCTTCGAATGAGATTTGAATCTAGGGAGGTAGATTTTCGAGGCATTGGTTTTGCAAAAACTGTGTTGGTATAATGTGTGTTCTTGATGTCACCCAAGACTTTTCGTTTTTTATCAATCGGTAGGTGACTTTGAAGAGCCAGACCTGATTGTTGAGACATGCTATTTTTATAATTGAATTCCTTTCTTTTTGGATGTTGATAATTTTGGTGCAGTGTTTGTCCTGAAACAATTACGGAACACAATGTGTTGAATTGGTGAGATGCGTTTCCCTAGAAAAATATCCTAAGTCTTCTGGGGCCTGATGCTAGATGTAATATTATGGTCTTGTAGAGTATATCCAAAGTGTGTTCATTTAAGGATTCTCCGTGAGGTTTGCATTGGCTCAGTACGCTCTATTCACCTTTTCATCTTATTTTTTTTTTTCTCTTTTGCTTTATTTGTATGAACTAAGAAAGGTAAACACAAACAAATCATTTCTCATAACAAAACTATTTTTGTGTCTTCGCGCGATTCAGTCTTCATTTGAGTTTGAAAAAACAAATGGTGTACAGATGTCATGGGATGACTCGATGAGTCAATGACTAAAAAACTTAATCATCATACATCTTTAATAAACTATGTAACGATGTATATAATGGTATATGTACAGGTGAATTTATGATACAAATAGAATCAAAGCTATTGATGTAAGGAGTAGTCGGGAGGAGAAAGCTAAAGGTTTATGGTATGAATATTTATACCCTTCCCGAGTTTATGCACTTCTCGAGATCACTCGTCAATGATACCGTTTGATCTTCGAGCAAAGAGCACACACGTTGTTATGGTTATAAGTTCGAGGATTAGACTAGCTAAAGTCCTTCGATTGCAAGTTACGGGTCATGGCGGGTAATGCTATTCTCACCCCATCTAATTCTTTGGACATGACAATTTGACACCCTAATCGGGAAGTTTCGGTCAACCCGAATGCCAAATCCAACATATCATTTTCATCATCATCGGGTTCCGGGATTTCATCATAAAACTCAGGATCAACAATAACATGACATGTAGAACAGGCACATGAACCACCACAAGCTCCTTCCATATCCAAATTATGAGCTTGAGCGATATCCAAGATATTATCACCTTCCGCCACCTCGAATTCATGGTGCGATCCATCTTTAGTTATAAAGGTCACATGAAGTTCTTCACCAGGTTTAGGTTTGTGTATGTGTCCATGCATATTTATGATGGACTGATGGAACAGTCTTTTTTGTGCGTTAATCAAATGATTATATTTAAAGGCTTGAGATGGTGAAGTTGTACCTTGAGTTATTCTTCTACCCAAAAAACCACTATGCCTTGAAGCATAGCGAGCACCACTGGTTATGCTTTTGAACATGATGAATGACGAGTTATGCAAATGAAGATGAAGTAAGATCGATGATTTTATTATCGATTATCAAATAACGTTCTTTACCAGTAAAAGTTATATTTGATCTTTTATCTAAAGTTTAATATGTAGTTTTTTTTTTTTTTTTTTTTTTTTTTTTTTCTTTTTTTCAATTTCTCGTTCTTATTTTTTTTTCCTTTGGTTTTTTTTGCTTTGTATGCGATTGCGCGCCTATGAGACGGACCGAATTACAAAGGAATTTTAGGTGCCGTGCGGCTTGTCGGTACGGGCTTGTAATTCACGATAGCCAAACATCATATAAGTACCTTACATTCATGCTTTGAGTTGAACATGTGGTGATTCCTTTTGTAAGAATGGACCGAAATCCTATTGTGTCGAATGTGATTACTGTCTCTCTTGAAACTACGGATTTAGTGTCAACTTCGCAGGATGGCAAAGGACGGGGGTAGACGGAGATAGATACTGGCTCAGATTAAACCCCGTTATATCTTTTCGATCGGAGTACTGAAAAATAAATCATAAATCAAATTAAAAGATACAAATCAAAAATTTACATTCTAGACTCTGTGGCGAGTTCAAATGAAATAAAAACCCATGAGATAATTGCGAGGTTGAAGAAATGAAAATTCATTGCCGTAGAGGACAAGAAGCATATACCTGCTAACCTAGGAGTAGAACAGATAAAGGAAGAAAAGTCTGTTAGCTCAAAAAAAAGATTGAAAACAAGAATGAGAAGCAAAGAAATAAAGTGGGAAATTTTGAGGCACATATTGTAGGTATTGTATAGAAACAAGGGGAACTGAAGTTCGGTCATCAAGTTGGGTTCTGATTATATGTGTAAATCACCAAAACTTACTTGCAAGAACCAAGAATATCAATAGAATCAATACCCCAATAATAGCATACGATATAAATTTATTAGCCGTGATTCTCCTTGACATCGATTTCAAAGTCTTGACAGATTTATCAACGTAGCTGTCAGCATTAGACAAGGTATTCCTTGAGTAAGATATTTGTTCCCTTTGAGCTCTCAAGTCATCCAAAATATTACCGCCTATATTTTCAGTTTCCAAAGCAACTCTTTGACTTTCCCTCAAGCGATCGGAAGATCTCTCTAATGAGGAATTATTATTTAATAACTGCTTTCTTTGAGCGCTACGTTCATCTCCACCTCCAAGCTCATCCGAGTCGGTATAACCATCACCAAACAAATCACTTCTATCTTGATCATCCAACAATCGTTTCAATTGACCTTTACTTTGTTCTATTTGTGATTTATATTGGCGTATTTTACTATTATAAGTAGATCTTTGATTTGAAGGTAAATTTTGAACTTCTATGTTCATTTGATCCAAAACTTCCAAGGCTTCATCCGTTGCATTTTCAATTGCTTTCAATGAAGATTTACGTTGTTCTATGAAATACTAAGTTAGTAAACTTTCCGCCAAACATTCACCGCTTGTCACTCACCCCACGAACTAAACATACCCTTGTCGGCGGAAGAAATTTGTGATAATTTCGACTTTGCCTCTTGCAAAGCCAATTGAAGATCAGATTCGTAAGTTTCAAATAACTCAGCCATGTTGATTTTGTGAATTATGTAATTGATCTAAGTATAATAATGTAAAATGTGGGTCACCAGTCTAATTATTAGCTAAATGCGCTAGCGCCTGCACGTTTGCCTGGGGGAAAACCGAGCGTGATCAAAAAAAAAAAAAATGAGGATGTACGGATTGCTTATATAATCACCAACCTTTGCAGCACACAGGCCCTTTTACTTCGCTTATAGTCTGTAAAAGATTATATTTTCTAAAAACACCGTATATATAAATAATATTTGTTTTAAAAGGAGGAAATTAATGATTTAGGTTTATAAAGAGACAACACCAAAGTGCAGGGGCAAAAGAAAGCATAAAGAAGTCAAGGGACCATAGATCATTTTCTAGCTTCAAATTCATCACCAGAAACATCATCTTCATTTTTCGATTTGTACTTATGGAAGGCACTCTTGATCTGGTTCACCAAATTATCATCATACGAAGAATCAATCGAGCTTCTTGAATAAGTTGGTGTCAAGTCATTGGAACCCTCTTTTTGATGGTTGGACATCAAGTAAGGAATGGTATTCCGCTCCTGATTTTCAGTCTCTTCATCATCCAAATCAAGTGCATTAACGGTCAAATTTAATAATGATTTCCCAGATCTTCTTCTTGTCAATTTACCAGGGAATGGACCGGATTTTGGTAAGAATTTTTGAATAAGTTCATCACTGTCACTATCATTTTCCTTCTTTTCTTCCCCTTCGGGTGTTTCACTTTTAACGTATACTGAAGATCTTCTTGAGCCATTTCTAGGAGTCTTGGGAGTTCTACAAGTGGCACCATTGTCATGAATCCACTTACCAACCAACGCGGTCCAACCACATTGATGAGATGCACCCAAACCTCTACCAGTATCACCATCGAAATATTCATAAAAGGGAACATAATCTTTGAACAAGGGATCCTTATTAACCAAATCATTATCACCATTACAAGCTCTAACTCCATCTTCATCAGGAACGAATAAATGAATCAATCGATGTTGAATTTCTTGAGCACATTGGGCTAAATTCAAGTATTCACCTGAACCTTTAGGACATTCAACTTTCAATTCAGGACCATAGTACAAGTAAAATCTTTGTAATGACTCAACCAACAAAAAATTAACTGGAAACCAAATAGGTCCTCTCCAATTTGAATTACCCCCAAACATTCCGGAATCAGATTCACCAGGTAAGTATGCGACATTATAATGTTGACCATCAACATCCATTTCAAAAGGATGTTTTTCATGATATTTAGACAATGATCTAATCCCATAATCAGACAAAAATTCATCTTCATCCAACATTCTTTCCAAAATAGAAACCAAACGTTCTTTATTAACCAAAGATAACAAAAGACGTTCGCCAACACCACGAGCACTCATAGAGGCAATGTTTCTTTCGGCCACACTTTTCCTGTTACCAACAAACCATTCCAAACGTTTCTTGAATGATGGGAACTTATCCAATAACTCAGGTTCCAAAGTTAAAGAGGCATATAATGGAATTAAACCAACCAAGGAACGTACGGGTAATGAATGACTATTACCATCACCATAACTAATGGCATCGTAGTAAAATTTATCATTTTCATCCCATAAGGATTGTTCAGTAGCTTCAGTATCACCCTTCTTAGCACCTCTATAGGACATTGCGTCTGCAATCAATAAGAAATGTTCAAAGAATTTAGAAGCAATATTTTCATAAACTGGTCTTGTTTTGGCCAATTCCAATGCAATGTTTAACATTTGCAATGAGAAGAAAGCCATCCAACCAGTTGAATCAGCTTGTTCCAAGTTCCCACCTGTTGGTAATGGTTCTGATCTATTGAAAACCCCAATGTTATCCAATCCTAAAAACCCACCGGCGAAAAGATTATTACCATCAGAATCCTTACGATTTACCCACCAAGTGAAATTCAACAATAATTTTTGAAACACACGTTCCAAGAAATCAAGATCTTCACAACCATACATTTTTCTTTCAATTTTGAAAACACGATAGGTGGCCCAAGCGTGAACCGGAGGGTTTACATCACTGAAATTCCATTCATAAGCGGGCAATTGACCATTAGGATGCATATACCATTCACGAGTTAATAAATCCAATTGTTTTTTAGCGAATTCAGGATCAATCATGGCTAATGGAATACAATGGAATGCAGTATCCCAAGCCGCAAAGAATGGATATTCCCATTTATCGGGTAATGATAAAATATCATCCATATATAAATGTTTCCAATCTTTGTTTCTACCATTGGCACGATTTTCTGGAGGTGGAGGTGTATTAGGATCACCACGAGACCAATAACTATGAACAAAATGATAAAATTGTTTTGTCCATAATAATCCGGCAAATGCTTGTCTTTGTACTTGTCTCAATTGATCACTAATTGGCAAAGGAGAAACCCTCCAATAAAATGCATCAGCTTCTTCTTGACGTCTGGCGAAAGTTTCATCGAATTCAAGTTCATCAATTTCATCATTTTTACGAGAGAGTTTATAACGAATAGTAACGTAGTCATGGGCAGGAACACCACCATCCTGATTGAATGAGAATACTGCGGCGGTTTTGGTCCCTTCTTTATCCGGATTAACAGCTTCCTTAATGTCATCCACTACATAATCATGAAAGGCATCCTTGACATACTTCAGTTCATTTTTTTGACCATATAATTTTTTTTGGTTGGTTTCATTTTCAGTGAATAATAATTGGGGTTCAACATCAGAAGAATCTTCAGTGATACCAGGAGCTGGAGCGAAAACAAGGTGACGTTCACCAAATTTGGCATGATCCACCTTAACCAGAGAATCACCCAGAGCCTGTAAGTGAGGTTTTTCCAACTTTGATTCTTCATGACCCCAAGACCAAGTATTTCTTAATACCAATTGAGGTATGATATGTAATGGAGCTGGTTTATCACTTCGATTATAAGCGGTAACACGAAACAACAACTCCTCTGGGTCATCATCACTCTTTGCCATTTCATAAACCACGTCAAAGTATTCATTGTTATCAAAGATACCAGTGTCGGTAATTTCATATTCTTGTTCCAATCTTGATCGTTTACCATTTTCATCCACCAATTGTTGATAAGGAAATTTAGATTGAGGGTACTTGTATAAAAACTTCATATATGAGTGAGTTGGGGTATTATCAAGATAGTAATACAATTCTTTAACATCTTCACCGTGATTACCTTGAGAATTGGTAACACCAAACAATTTTTCTTTCAAAAGATCATCCTTTTCATTCCAAAGAGCCACTGAGAGATTAACCAATTGTTTGGTATCGGAACAACCTGCCAAACCATCTTCACCCCAACGATACGTTCTTGATTTTGAGTGATCAAAACTAAAATCATCCCAAGCGGACCCTGAAGCAGAATAATCTTCACGTACGGTGGCCCATTGTCTTTCTGACAAATAACTACCCCATCTTTGATGATATTTTTCTCTACTCTTATTTTCTAGCAAACGCTTTCCTTCAGCGGTCAAGTCTGCCCCTGAAGCTGAGTCGCGGGTGAAATCAAAACTCGCCATTGTATAATTTAAATAGTGACCTAAAACCAATTGCAATCAATTGATAAGAACGACTAAGAGTTATACAATTGAGTCAATGAGGAAGAGGGATGAAAAATAATAAGAAAAATAGAAAGTAATAAAAATTGAAATAACGGGCAGTGGCGGATCAATTAAATATGTAGTAATTTTTCCCTGTCCTTTTTTTTTTTTTTTTTCAACAAACGCTTCAAAAGTTATCCCTGATATATTTTTATATCCTTTGGGTTTATTTTATTTTTTATTTTGGTCCTCTTAGGTTACTTTTTTTTTTGTTTTGCCAGCGGTTCCATTTTTTTCTTCTTCCTATATCAGAATAGAATTGATATCGTTATGGTTAACTACAACAAGGGGGGAAGCCACGTAGGTTAATAAACTATCTCTTACATAAAAATAGTCTTCCACCCCAGGCAAAAAAAATAAAGTGAAATAACCAACAAAGAAAACAAAAAAAGAAAGCAAAAACAAAAAAACCAGAAAAAGGAGCAAAAAAGAGCAAGCCTCAAAATTTAAATTGCCAAAAAAATTGATAATCGAGAACATCATGTCAATTTTATTGCATTGACCATTATACACCACATGCCTTTAACTAACAACATCGTGATCATGTCAAGGATCTGTGGAAACCCAATACAATTCTTCTCCTGATGTCTCCTTGTCTTTATCTCTCCTCGTAAAATCACTTTAAATTAGAAATTGAAAAAGGGTTTGTGTTGATCCTGCATGTAGTCCGCCCTGTGCTCAGATCGAAGGTGGGGCCCCACAGTGGAAAGTAACAAAAGTGAAGTGGGGCAAAATATCACAAACAGATATACTTGACAACTAAATTGACATCATTACACCATAAGAGTATCAGCGTGTTACCACTGACAACTACTATTTTGGTTCAGAGCTTTTTGTTTGCTCTCAGCTTTCAGCTTTATGAGAGAATATCAAATCAAAGGCATAGTTTGCGGGGAAACGATTTCAAGTCTCTCGGAGAAGCCTTGCCCATGAATCGAATGCTGTATAATTTACACTTTTGCTGTGTGCTTGTAATTAAAGATGAATTTGTTGTAGGTTTCGTTATAAATCAATTTTTGTGCATTTTATTCAATAATTCCGAGAAATTCGCAGCCAATGTTTTTTCTTTTCGGCGTGTCCTTTATATTTTCCAAAGGATGTATGAACAATTACTTGGTATAAAACAAAGAAATAAGTGATGGATATATATTTGCCTGCAAATATAAACATTATTCTACATATACATCGATACAAGCTGATCAAAGTTTTCAAACAACCCTTCTTTCAAATTGATCCCGTTGCAACAATCAAACACGAACGATTCACCATTTTTTTCAAATGATACAAATTTTAACTCGTGTAATAAACTGGTAAAATCTGCCGCATAATTTCTATACTGCTCCATTTTATCGATAACATAACCATTCATTGTTGGTGTGGGGAAATTAAAATAATCCAGACATATGAGTGAATTTGTTGCCATTAAACCAGGACTTGGAGTTTCACATCCTGAATTAACCAAAGTTAGTTGTAAAAACACAAGTTTTGTAACATTTTTAATTAAATTGAAGAATTGAGGAATATGAAATTGATTTATGGGTAATTTTAAATATTCCAAATTTTTAAATTTTGTCAAGGTTGAGATTGAATCAATTAAATAATCATACGATGCTAGTTTATTTTCCCAGGATGTTGGTGGAAGTACGACACTGCGAGGTAAATTACCATTAATTATTTCAAATTGAAAGTTAAGGTATTTCAACAGTGAAACATGTTTCATTAATGCATTGAAAAATTTACCAAGACTAGCATTGATATTTTCAAATTGATGAAATTTAAAGTTAATCAGTAGTTTAACTAAATTTGATGTTAAATTCAGAATACCTCGATAAATTGAATCATGATTATAAACTTCATTTGAAATATCTAATTCAAAATTAGTTAAGTTGGTCAAATTGGGGATCAACTTATCTAAAAAAAGTTGAGCGGGTGGAGTTCTTCTATAAAGTTGAGAATTCCCAGAAGGATGACCGAAAAGTACTTCAGTACAATTATAAATTGATAATGATTGTAATTGAGACAATTCCACATTATTCATAAGTTTATCAGCATCATTTACATTTAAGGTGATATCTTGTAAACTCAAACTAGATAAATTAAGCTTTTGATGAGGAACTAAGGGGAATAACGTATCCATATATCGGGGTGAATCTTGAAATTTTTGATGTGGTTGAGATTGTGGTTGTTGTTGTTGGGGTAAATTAATCAAATCTGACATTCCCATAAGTCTATCAACTTGATCATTATTAAAACTATGTGATGAAATCAATCGATTATTCCATGATAAATTTTTAGCAATGATAAGTTTATCAAGTGAAGTAAACTGTAATAAGTTTACATGATTAAGATTTTCACAATCTTGAAATCCTGAAATATTTAAATGTTTCAAATTACAAAAGGTATTTGAATTTGGGAAAAATTCAAATTGTTTTAAATTTCCAGTTAATTGGAGTAATTTGTCTGGATTAGGTAAAACTTTAACCAATTCCATTGAAAGATAATTAGTAATTGCCAACCAATTTAATCTTTTCAAATTAATTAAATGAGGGAAAATTTGCATAAGTAGTGAATTTAATTCTAAATCCAGCATATCGGGAATTTCATTCTCAACGTTTAAGATTTGAACGTATTGACAATAATGTGGGTACATGATCAAATTCTTACAAATACGATGAAATGCGTATAATGATTTGATTACGGTGGGCTTGAAACGTAAACTAGATTTATGTTGATGATCAATACTAGGTATGCTAATGATATCACAAGTATGTAATAATGATTCATGATTATAATGTTTTTTACTGGCATCAATGGTTATGCCACAATATAATCGCGGGAGTACTGCATGATATAGATAGCGATTTGTGTATGCGAGTTTAACTGCATCACCAGGTGCGAGTTGAAACGATATTTGTTGGATGAGTTCGAGGGGTAAGTGTTGAATCATGACGAAAAGAGGAATAATTAAGGTGTAAAAGAAATAAACATACGCCGATGTTAGTGGATGACAAGAGAATTTTTTTGTTATAAACCTGGAATGATGAAAAAGAAAAGAATGTATGCAAAATTTGTAATTAAACAAAGGTCAAACACCTGAAGGATTGAAAGAAAGTGAATCGAAAAGTTAGCGAGTGAATTTGAAAGCACTTGGATAATACAAAATTGTATTGATCTTCAGATGATGTAAAAGATAAGTGGGAATCATAAATCATTTATATAAAATATGAAAAATTATAATGAAAGCCGAAACAGGCATTATAATCATAATAGAGTGTAAAATAATATTTTGGAAGTATAACATCTCAGGACGTGTCAAGGTGAATCCAGGCAGGTATCGAGCTGCACACTACAACACGACGGAAATTACCGTTTGAACGTGCAAAAAAACAACAAAAGAGAGACAAATCCGAATCTATATGAAGGATCATTAAATGGACCTACGGAAAGGGCTAATATCGGGTGGTGTTGGCGTATTTTTATTTTTTTCCATCTTCAATGTTCGAATAAAAAAAAGAAACAATCATCATTCCGTGAATCGGAGTGCTCAGGGACAGGTTTCAAAACCAGGACCACATTGAAAAAAAAAAAAAAAGAAATCAATAAGAAAAACAACAAAAAAATAAAAACAAGTAAAAAAAAAAAAAAAACAAAAGGACAAAGAGAAGTTATCTGATGGGATCTAATCAAGCAAAACATCCGTACATTTATTGAAGCAGTTATTATTATGCCGCACACGACAATGTCATGTGACAAGGCCAAGGTAGTGCGCAACACAATTATTTTCGGCCTAAGTTTTGATAACTTTCTTCTAAACACAAAGAATTAACATAACGATACGAGAAGCTTGAGAATTTACGATGCAACACTATTAAATAGATTGTCGTTATAAGGTCCTACAAGAGACCCCCCAAATCATGTTGAAAGCACGAAGTGACTCAAGTATATGAGTCTAATCTTAATGTATATCGTATACTTTTTTTGTTTTTTTTTACAGGTTGTTTAAAGTTTATCAGCGAGGAAGATTTCTTAAGTCGTTCTGCGTCAGATGATTTTATTTAAACTCTACATGATATGGGAGCCCTGCCCTTGGTAGTATAGTGTTAATACTACGATATCAAAGTAGTACATCAGTGATGATGTTCGGTAAGTAAACGCCATAGGTTATGCTGCTAGTGCATGAACAGTGTGACAGCATTAGAAACAACCATAAACAGCAGGTCAAAACGATAGCGAAGAAAACAGAAATCAAAAAAAAAAAAAAAAATAATTGCAAGTTGTGTAGAAAATAATACCTTCACAGACTTCAAAAGTAATTTCTGAGAAGAACACTTGAAAAATAATATAAACCGTTGAATTCGATGAATCTTAGGCCATTCAGGTATAGATACGTGTATTTTGCAAGCGTAATTAGTTAGTTATTGTCAGTCAATCCTCTGTTATATCAACTAAAGTCTATAAATGCACATTGGCTGGATTGTAATTCTATTTTGTTGTTCCTTTTTGTTTTGTTTTTGATTGAACCTGACAATAAGGTAAAACCAAGAATATCTTTGAACCATTAATTACTTTCGATTGAACTGTTTGAGTGAAGCATGGCAATGAGAGAACCTAGGGGATTGGTCGTGGTTGGCATACAAACACGCCACCACACGACCCATCCGGCTTTGCACAACATCAAGCGATATATATATGTATATGATGATCACAAAGCCGGACTCATCAAGTACACAAAACTGAAAAATTACGTTGCAAAGCTGCTGCTGATGATGCTAGTGCTGTTTTTAAAGTCAAAAGTTTGCCAATATGCTAGCCTATTGTTGAAGTTAACTTTTTTCTTTTTTTTTTTTTTTTTTTTTTTTTTTTTTTTTTTTTTGTTTTGTTTTATGTTCTCGTTCTCGTTTTCGTTTTGTTTGTTTGTGATATTGTTAGATCGATGCAGTGTAATAGAATCTAACAGTAATTCAGTGAACGCCGTTAACTGTGTAGAAGGATAATCATAAATGCTGGTACATCTGTCAGCAGACTAACAATACGCATTTTGTACCATGATTTCAATTTAAGTTTGAATCATGTTTCTAACTGGAAACGAGTTTTGAAAGTAATCATAGTCTCGTGATTCAACCAAACGTAGCAAATTGAAGTCAATGGTTGAGTCCACCAACAGCGTTCAACTAAGATACAAAAACATTCAGTATGGCTGGCAGATTTTCTTTTCTTTTCTCTTCTTCTTTTGTTTATTTTTCCTCTTGCTAGATTTGTGCTACTTTCCGTTTTAAATATTACGTTTCTTTTTTATTTTGAATTTATTTTTATTTTGCTTCTGGTTTCGGTCCACTGTGAGTTCAACTCCGCTTTGTAGACAGCAATAACAAGATCTTACCTACAGATAGCAACTGCCATTCTTGAGAATCTGACCGTGTACTAACAATTCATCGTCATCAAATAAACTAGTCCAACTACAAGTAAACGATCGTTATTAACTCAGTATAAATATTCTGACCCTAGCAAATCGGCAGTTACTTGTTTTCCTTCGTTTCTTTTTTTTTTCCTAAAGTTATTTTTCAAAAATATTTTTATTGTTTGGTTTCTTTTTTTTTTACTTTCAAATTTGTTAGCAAGTTTTTGTGTGAAATTGATGAAAAAAAAATCCGGAAACCAGGCCAATTCCAAATCCATACAAAGAAATCACATACAAAACAAAAAAAAACGAAACAAAACAAAAAAGAAAGAGAACAAAAAAAGAAAAAGAAAATCATAGAAAAAAAAGAAAAGAGAGATTCACACCTTCAATACATGAAATATTACCAACTACTTCCTTCCTTCCTTCATTTTAATCCCCAGCCAGTTCATTTTGAGAGTACGATCCACCACCCGGAATCCCCATAGTGCTGTTTTATATCAAAACTCAATCCACCACCACTTCCGTAACAACATTACAACAGTGGGTAACTTTTCGCATATTTCACTTCTCTGTTGTTGCCGCGCTAATTCATACTGGGTTATCATTTTATTATTTATATTTATTGTGTGATACATCATTTTTTTTTTTTTTTTTTTTCATATATTGGTCACTTACCACCTTTCGCCACCCCGTCGCACTGATTCCGCCTACCTATTAGTCCTCGAGGGTTTTAATATATACATTTTATCAGAATTACTATTCCAGCGGGTGCTTTCAATTTAAGAGTCACACCCACCAGTCATATACCGTTCTTTTTTCCTTACTTTTCGGGTGGCCCTCCTTTTTTTTTTCTCCTGCTCCTTTCAATACATTGAGGTCCGGGTGTTTTGCTAATTTTTTTTTTTCTTTTTTCGCTTGTCGTATCGGAAGTCTCATACTGAAGTGCCTGACTAATATCTTTTGTTTTTTCCTGTTTCTTATTGATACATTTGTCATTCAAAATTTTGATATTGCCTTCCATTTCAACTGTGATAATACTCATTTTGATTAGACACACATCAGGAATTTTGATTACCGGCGAGTAAAACCCCCTTCCCTTGTGCTTGTTTTTTTTTTGTCTCAGCCACCCCTTTCTCAGCTATCCTTTGAAAAGTTCATATTTATCAATCTATTTGTCTATATCCTAAGGAGTCATCAAGCATGTTTAATACCAAGATCTTTGAAGGATCTGGTGCTAATTCAGGAGGTCTCAATCCGTCTTCTGCCTCAGCCACTGCCATGAACATACCCAACTCAAACTCCGCCACCAATACCTCTTCAGATCACTTGAATATCCCTCAACCAATTGATATCACCTATCAGAGACGCCCGTCAATTCTTAATAATCAACGATTCAGGAGAGAATCCATTGCTCATTCACAAGGTATGGGTGGGGTTTCTTGGGGTTCAGTCACAATTGGGTCATGGTTGAAAGATGAGGTGATGATGTCAAACCACAATAACAACAATAACAACACCAATACCAACCTACACAATAATCAAAATAGTCTAATCAACCCAAGAAGAGGCTCCTTTCGTCTCAATAATAATAACAGTGGTATGAATAATAATAACTTAAATGCTATTAATGTTCCTTCAGTTTCCATGTCTCCTCCAACCCTGTCTACTTCGTACTTACCCAATTTAGAAGCAGATTATTGCAAAGATTACAGTTGCTGTGGTCAGCTATTACCTACTTTGCATGATTTGTTACGACACTACGAGGAAGCTCACATTAGTCCATCTCCACCCACTGGTAATAATAATATATTAGGTGGTGCTGGTCCCAGTGGCACTTCTGCAACTGCAAGCAGGAACAGAAACAACCTTAACAATATTCATAATATCATGGAAACCGTTAGTACAAATGATGTCTTTTTAAACACAAATCACAACAGCCATTCTAACAACCAAGCTAATTTAAACTTGCCCACATCTCACTTCAATCTTCAACAACAAACTATCAACCAAACCTCTCTCAACAACAATAATCCTAATCAAAGTAATGAAATGGCTCAAAACAACCATCCAATACCGAGTAATCAACAACAACAGCAACAACACCACCAACAACAACAACACCAACAACAACTACAGCGAAACAACTCTAACCAGCAAAACAACACTACTGTTCTGGCTCAACAATTACATATTCAAGCCTTGCATCGTCAACAAAACCAACAGCTGCCACATCAACAACATCAACAACCTCCTCACCACCTGCCAGATCAACAACAATTACACCTGCCTCATTCTCAAAACACCGACATTGGCAATCAGCTCACTCATTCAACACACTCTCAACAACAACAACATCAACCACAACAATCATCCCCTCAGTCATTGGAATCTTCTATGCAAATAGATGGCGAAGAAGATGCCATGTACATTGATGATCCAGCACGTCATCTCTACGTTATTGGTGATGATGAATTTAAACCATTCCGATGCCCCGTCATTGGTTGTGATAAAAACTATAAAAATCAAAATGGTTTGAAGTATCATCGTTTACATGGTCATCAAAATCAACTTTTGAAAGAAAATCCCGATGGAACTATTTCAATCATTGATCCTGAATCAAATACTCCCTACTTAGATACGGCTGCATTGGAAAGAGATAAACCTTATAGATGTGAAGTTTGTGGGAAGAGATATAAGAACTTGAATGGGTTGAAGTACCATAGAGGTCACACTACTCATTAGCTAAAGAATATTAAGATCAGCTAGGTTTGATCAAAGATTATTTTCCCATTCTGCGTTACTTTTTTTTTTTCTTTTTTTTTTTTAAAAATTTTTTTTTTGCTTCGGCTGTTAGAATTTGATTGGTTTGTTTGTGTGTTTGATGATAATGTCACCTTATATAGGGTATTCACTATTTTTATCCCCCAACTATTTCGACTTGACACTATTTAGAATTATCACACAATTATATATCCTTTCAGTATTACAGGGGCTAATTCCTATCTATAAGCGTATACATCCGTAAGTCAGTCTTCTTCCACTTTGATAGTGGCCGTTGCGTATACCAGTTGACTGGTACCACTTTTCGACCCTTTTTTTTCTTCTGTTTTATTTCTCAATGGCACCGTCAATTTTTAATTGGTGTTTAAAGATTTGCAATATGTTATTACAATATTTGTGTTACTTTAAATTTTTCCAGTGAATATTTTCGTTTCTGACCCTTTTCATTATTTGGTTCATGACTGGGTTTCTGCTTTTCTATAATTTTATGTGAATTTTTTATTATCAACGATTAAGTATAAAAATCATTATTGTAAGCAACAATAAAGCAATATACATGGTATTAATTTGAGGGGATGGGAAGAAAAACAAAACAAAACAAAAAGAAAAAGAGTAATAAATCGCGAGTCTTATATAAATATGAATTATAGACATAACTTTGATAAATCTGGCATCTCCATAGTTATACCAAGAATGAATACCGTTATTCAAATTCCCTTGAATCTAACTCGATATTGGCTTTATGGTATTATATTTGTTATATCAACAATTATATTATTACCTATATCAAGTTTGAGTTATTTTTATTTTTATAAAGTTTTAATACCAGAACCAACCATATCAATACCATTGAAATTGGAGTATAATAGATATAAATTGATTGGTGCCAATATTAATCTTGATCAAACAATATCACGATTTTATCAAGAACCTGACATAAAGTATGAAATTTTTCTTGATCTTTCATCAATTTGTCAACCGGGAGATAATTATGTAAAGAAGATTGAGTATGGTATTGAGGATGATAAACCAATTGCAGATTATTATGAGGATGTTCAATATCATGATCGATTTTATGTAAGTTGTGATGTACGTGATACTTATGCCAATCATAATTGGTTTATACCATTCAATCTTAGATATTGGTTACCACCAATATTACTGACTAATTCTAAAATTGTTCAAACTTCTCATAAATTAATGGAACTTTCTGGTGGTCAAATTATTGATAAATTTGGTGGTAAACAGAAGCAATTAATATTAAACCTTCCATCATATGACTTTTATACAACAGATGTGAAATTAAATTTTTATATTAAATGGGATGGTATTCGATATTATTTATTTAATTATTATTTTACATCTTTAACAATTGGTGTGGGGATATTATGGACAACAAGTTCAATAATTTGTATAATTACTTCTTTGATTGTATGGTCCAAATTAACTTCAACCCCAACAAGACCAGCGACAAGATTACGTTAGTTAAAATTAAATGGAAAAAAAAATAAATATATTAAGTGCAAAGTTAGAATTGAAGTAGATGTATGAACAAAATTTAAATAAAACCAAAGAAATAAAGAAAGAAATAAAGAAAGAAATAAAGAAATGATATAATAGTGAAATGATATAATAGTGGAATGATAAAGGATAGTAATGATAAATGAAAGCAATGATAAATGAAAGTAATGATAAATGAAAGTAATGATAAATGATGGGTGGTACACTGATTAACCAGCATTAAGTAATTTAAATTCATTGGAACTATCAACTGGTAAGAAAGGAATTATTTTCCGGAAATATTCAACTTCATCAATATTTGAATTAATTGAATTATTTTGTAAATGATTAAATTCATCCATTTCAATTTTTTGAATTAAATATTTTTCAAATTCATCAACGGCTAAATTCCATTCATTTAAACTTTTACCTAAATTATTCCAATCAACTAATTTTTTAAAATTATTTAATTGATTATTAAAATCATCAATATCATCATTTGATTCAATTTCAGTTAATAAAATATTTTCGGTACTAATATAAAATCGATTATATGAATCAGCATTAATAAAAATAGTTACCGAAGGAATTTTTGGATTTTGAGGTAAATTATAATTAAATGATGAATTATGAAATTTTTTAGGTGAATGATTGGTATATTGCATCATGGAAAATTTATTATTCATTCGTTCATGATCAACAATAAGTTCAAATTTATAAAGAGGTCGAATGATTTCTGGAGGAATTTTAAATAATTCAGGTGGTTGATTAATTGAATCTGATGATTGATTAATTAATAAATCACTTTTATTACTTGAAGAACTTGAATCTGATCTCATTGAAGAATTAGATGAAAAATCAGTAAATGAAGTTGGAGTTGATTGATATGACATAATACTAGGACTTGAAGATCTTGAATAAGCAGTTGATAATGAAGTTAAAGAAACTGAATTTCTTTTATTTTGTAATGAAAATCCGGTTGGTTGTGGTGGATATAATTTAGTCATATCATCATTACTTTTACTCATGGCCAATTTACTAATTTTGGGAGGTGAATGATTTGATTCATCATCATCAGAAGATAACATTTTAAATAATTTACCAATAGAATTAACCAATGAATTATTACGAGATGACGTTGTAGGTTCTTCAATTGTTAAAGGAACTTCGGTAGAAGCAGGACCACTTGGTAATGAAGTACAACTATAAATTGCTTCATCAAAAATTTCAAATGGATGACTTTTACGTAATTCACTTGGTTTACCCAAAGTTGAAGGAGTAACATCATTAGATTGATCATTAATCATTAAAAATTCAGTTTTTAAATTTGTTGGTAAAATACCAAATTTTCGATTAACCAATGGATTATCAGGAGTAAAATTAAGTGATAAATTTGAATGAATCATAAAATTTGATAAATGATTAAAAGATAATTGAAGTTTTGAATTAATTTTTTTAGTAATTTGAATTGAAGTTGAAGATTGTAAATTATTAATACCCATAATTCTCCAAATAATTAATTTAATATAATAAGATCGTACCACGGGATGCCAATGACAAAAAAATTTATTCCAAATTGAATTTGAAATTAACCAATCAATAAAATTTAATTTAAAACTATTTGATGGATTAATTAACCAATTTTTTAAATATGGATGATTTATTACATCAATCATGGATAATGTTTGAGGAATCATATCCCAAACATTAAATAAAAATGCCAAATTTTTAAGTAAAGTTTGAATATGATCAGTATTAGTCATCATCATATAAGTACAACCAAGCCAAAATTCCCATTCAATATTCATGGTATTAAATAAATGATTAATAAATTCATAAAAAATATTAAGTACCAATCCACTTTTGGTATAATCATGAATACTGGTTGATTTAGCAATACTAATTAAAATTGTATCAATGAATTTAATTAATTCATTACTAAAAATTAAATTAGTAAAACTAACATCACGAATAGTTTTAAAAATTTTAATAATTGAATTATAATAAACGTCATTTTGTTTTAAATGAGTATTAAGGGGTGGAGAAGTTTTAGGTCTCAGTTGTTGTTGTTGTTGCTGCTGTTGAGATTGTTGTTGTTGTTGTTGTTGCTGCTGTTGAGGTTGTTGTTGTTGTTGAGATTGTTGTTGTTGTTGTGGTGACATAAATGGTATTGTTTTTGAATAAGCATTATTTTTCAAAATTCGAGTAATTGAAACATTAAAAATTTGCAGTACATGACTTAATAATACCAAGAATCCAGGACAATTATATAATAATGAAATTGAATCCAAACAAGTTGAATTTTCCAATCGAAGTTGAACAATTTTAATATAATGTCTCAAGAATGAATTGAAAACATCACTATCAATATTACACCATCTTCTAACCCACAGACCATTTGGATCTTTAATACCATTAACGGGATGTTTGGGAGCCGGCATACAATTAATGAAGGGTTTACGATCCTGAGGGATATTTGATAAACCGGTAAAATGAAGTAGATAATGTAAAGAAGATGGGAAACATTGATTTAATAATTGAGTACAATCAATTTTATTAATGATTGTATCAAAATCATGTTGACAATTTTCAAAAGTTTGTTGTTTAACATTAAGTAAAAATAATAAAGCATTACTAACGTTTGGTAAATGGAAAAAACTAAAAGCAAATACTTTACCAACAAATGCACTAATTGAAACGGGGACAATTTTTAAAGTTTGTAATTTCATAATTGAAAATTCCAAAGTTTGAGTAAGTAATGATTGATAATATTTAAAAATTTCATCATCAATATATTGCCATTCTAATCTTGCTAAAATTCTTGAAATACATTCTAAATAAGCATTACGATCAGTGGCAGAAATGGTATTTTTATCATTAAGACTTGATAATAATGATTTCCACCATTTAATAAGATTGGTGGTACTAATACTAATTAAACTTTGATAAGTTTTTGAATCAGGATTAAATAATTTTTCCAATTGATGATTTGATCGAAGAAATGGTAATAATGTAGTTCTAAGAATATTTGTTTTTAATACTCCATTATGTTTGGCATTAAATTTTGTTAAATCAACTTCAAGTTTTTTATATTGTTTGAGTAAAGATTTTATAAATTTATCTTGTTGTTTATGATTAGGTGGATTCGACGATGATAAATCATGAGATGAATTTTGACGAGAAGATCGAGATAATTTACCCGATGATAATAGTAAACTCGAACGATGCTTGTTGATGGAGGAGGATGGGGTACGATGAGGAGGAGGAGGAGGAGGAGGAGGAGAAGGTGGAGTGGTGGTGATTGTCATAGTGGGGGGTTGAGATTTGGTTGATTTTTTCCGACTGATGGTGGAAGCTTTGTGGAGTACCTTTTCCATGATGTAAGGGGGGGGTTGAAGCGAGTGAAGATCAAGGTAAGACAGATTTTTTTAGCGAGTGGGAAGGGATGTTCACTGACGAGGGAATGAAATTTTCAACAAAACATGTGAGATGCGAGAGTAGGAGGGCATGAAGAGGGGGAAGAAGAAAGAAGAACAAGAAGAAGAAGAAGAAGAAGGAAGCAGGCAGATAAATAAAAGAATGAAGGTAAAGGGGGAGTGATTATAAGGGAACAATCATCTAATGAGAAGATGAATTTTTGTTATTATTATTATTATTAGCATTATTATTTATTTTTCTTTTGAGAAATAAAGAAGACGTAAAAAGAAATAAACGGGGGACAAAAAAAAAAGAAACAGCAAAAAAAAGAAAAAAATAGTACTCAAAGTCTGACGTAACGACAAATTTCACCGGAAAAAACCAAAACCAAAGGCCAAAGACCAAAGACCAAAGACCAAAATCCAGTCAGAATGTAGTGAAGTACACAGAATAACAGAAGAATACCAAAGGATACAGTGTAGGAATGGTAGTAGTGTAACAGACGAACAAAATGGTGCAGGCTCAGATGAAACGAGTGATAAATCCCTCCTTGTTGGTCGATTTTTTTTTTTCTTCTTACCGATTTTTTTCTTAGATGAAAGGGAATTTTTATTTTTATCTGCTGTTGGTTTGTAACCGGCAAATAAGCAAATTGTACGCGACAACAAACAAGCCACCCTCGAGTGCACAACACTACACAATCCTAAATTAGTGATTAGTTTACCAATTCAAGTGTTATGCTTTTCAGGGGTGAAGAGGGGCAAACCACTGATAAAAATAGACAGACAGATGGAAAATAACAAACAATCAACAAGGCTCATACTCGGTTTGGTTGTTGTGCTTTTGTCTCATGTTTTATTTTGGAGTGCAGAATTAAACTATTACCGCCGTCTTTGTTCAGCAATGTTGGGTATCAAGTCCACGACAACAGGGACCCCTTCGTGTTTAACAATCATTCACACCTATAATCATCTTTACAATTGTTTACCACACTGCAATAGCAAGCATCTTTCTTTATCTGAACAAGGTTTATTACTTGCCTGCCTGCCTTCTTTTTTTTCTTTTTTTCTTTTTTTCTTTTTTTTTTGCTCCTGCATATGGCATGCAGGCTTTAATATTCCACTGCTTCCGACATTCTTCTTGTTTGGTCAAGTTTGATACTCAAAGAAATCATGGCTTTTGCAACTTTGTTATTGAAAATATTCTATCATCATCTTAAAATTGCTTAGGGTTTTTGCAGTCACCCTATGGCTTTTATCTATACCAAAAAAACAAAAACAAAAAAACAAAAACAAAAAAAAATGTACTTGTCTCACTAGTATCTTAGTCAGCCACTGATTATGGTGGCTTTGAACATATTAAATAATTCGAAGCTGTACGGATGTTTACCAAGCTACCAATAATTGATATAAGGTTGCTACTACAAGAGGTTGTTACTTGAATCGAGGTGTATTATTGATCAATTGTGTAGGTACATGGATTACATCAAAAGTGGCACGACAAACTGGCGTATGCAAGCTTTCAATAAGAACTTGAGATTATATTTTACTATTATTTACTTTTATTTTTACTTTTATTTTTACTTTTATTTTTACTTTTATTTTTACTTTTATTTTTACTTTTATTTTTACTTTTATGGTATGCTATAAATGACTAATTATTTGGATTTAGATTTGGCAGGTGATGCACTAGGTGAAGGTGAAGGACTATGACTTTTTCTTAAAACATTATCCAAAAGTTTTTTCAACTTTAAATTTTCTGATTGTTGATCCTTTAATTGTGATTCTAATTGATTAATTTTATCATCAATTTGATTTGATTTTGATTCTTGTTCACTAATACGATATTTTTCAGTTAATTCATAATGTTCAGCTGATAATTTGGTAAAATTTTCTTCAACTTGTTTGAAATCTTGGGATTGTTTAATCAATTCAAGATTTTTAGATTCTAATTGATCAATTTGTTGATGTTGTTTGGATTTTGATTCATTCAATTGATTAACAATTGATTCTAATTCACTAATTTTATTTGATTTTTTTTGTAAATTATCATCAACTTCAATAAGTTTACCTTGTAATTTAATTAATTCATCCTTGGTACTAATTAATTCTTGAACAATTTTTTCTAAATCTTCAATCTTGGTATCTTTCAATTGTAAATCTTGTTTCAATTGTTTAATTTGATCATTTAATTGTTGCTCAATTTTAACTAATTTTTCATTTTGTACAACTTGATTGGCCTTTTCATCATTTAATTTGATTATAACATCACCAATTTGAGTTAATATATGATATTCATCATTTGATTGTTCAACTCCCCATGATTCACTACGATCATTAAGTTCAAGTTTAAATTCATCGAATTTTTTAATTGAAACTTGTTGATTTTCAATTTTATCATTTAATTCATTAATGATTTTTTCTTGTTCACCAATTTTTTTTTCTAATTGATCAATTACCAACTTATTATTATCAATTTCACCTTGTAATTGATTGATTTTTTGTTGATTATTGATGATTTTATTTTCATAATTTTCAACACTAATTTTATGATCGCTAATTGATTTTTGTTGTTGTTGTTTTAATTGGTCAATTTCATTAGTAAGTTTTTCAATTTGTTGATCTCTTGAAACAATTTCAATTTTTTGAGATTCAAAATTTTTAATTAATTGATTTAATTCATTCATTTTATTATCAATTTGAGAATCTTTTTGAATAATTTCATCATTATGAGAAGTAGTTAAATCTTTTAATTGAGTTTGTAAAAATTCAATTTGTTCTTTAGCAATAATTAAATCTTCTTCAACTTGTTTTAAATCATGATTTGACTTTTCAATATCTTGAATATATTGATTAATTTGATTCGTTGATTTTAATTTTAATTCATCAAAAATTAAACTTTTATCATTAAAATCTTGATTTAATGATTTAATAGATTGTTTTAAATCATTAATTTCTTGATCACGAACACTAATCATGGTTTCAATTTCATGATTTAATCTAAGTTCATAATCTTGTTTTAATTTTTCTTTATCTTGATTTGATTTAGTTAAATCTTGTTCCAATGATTCAAATTTAATTTTTAAATTATTTAATTCCGATTCAAAAGTTGATTTTTCTCGTGATAATAATAATTTAGATTTGATTAATTCATCTTTCAATGAAGTTAATTTGATAATTTCATCATTTAATGATTTAATGGCTTGTTTATGAATAAGTTCATTTGATGTTTTAAACGTGGTTGATTCTTCAGTTAATGATTCTAATTGTTCAGTCTTGGTGGATAATTGCACAGTTAACTTGGAAACTTCTTCTTTCAATTCAACCGATAAAGTTTTATATCGTTCAACTCTATTTTCTTGGAGTTGTAATGATACAATTGATACAACACAACCAACCCCAGCAAGATAAGTACTGATTGTCATAATGAAAGCTGTCTGTAAAGGAACCAGAAAAATGGAAAAAAAAAAAAAAAAAAGAATTAAAAAAACAAGAAAAAGTAATTTCTTATTTCAATAACCTAAATGCAATTTTTCAAGTAAAATTTTCTGTATTTTTCTTTGATCTTCTTTGATTATTCTCGGTGGATTCACCCCTTTAAACGAAGGTTGTTTTTTTTTTTTTTTTGCTCTCGTTGGTTGATTTTGTGATGAGGGTTGAGTTCGCGATATTGCCATATTGGGACACATGACATGATCTCAACCAACCAACCAACCAACTATCCAACCAACCAACTACTACAAAGATATCTGAGGACGATTGCCAATAACAAGACACAACTCGAAAAGACGTCAATTCATTAAAAAATTCATCGACACGTATTGCGTCGAATGATCACTGATGAGTAATACATTGAGTAACAAAAGTTCACGCTGTGGTTGGAAAATGTTTTGTGAAAGGAGAGAAAAAATAGAAGAGAAAGAGGGATGTACGGGTGTGGATCTGTGGGTCACGAGACCGCTGATTCTTGCCAAAATCACATGCGAATCGGCGGTTAGCCGTTGTTTCGAGTTCCGACCAGAACGGCTGTCACGCACCGGGGGCGGCCTACACCTACACTTAGGCAGCCACTGCCGTCTTGGCCGAGAAATTACAAGATCCGGTCCCGACCTCAACTGCTTATTTCGACAGGCCCCAAAAACTTACAGTGAAAAGCAAAACACCAAAACGTACCAAAAAACAAAGAAAAAAAAAAAAAGGAAACCGGCCCCGACACAAAAGCATATAAATCATTTCATTTACTTCCTGTTCACTTCCTCTTCTTCATATACTTAAGAGCGGAATTTTACCTTGTCTCTATTCCAGTTATATTCTTGTGACCGCATAGCAATAATGGAGATCACTCGTGGTAATATATTTGCATCTAATCAAGGAAGGTCAAGATCTCGTTCCAGATCAAGAACCAGAACTTCTCAAATCCCTCCATCCACCAGATCTACCAGTGCTACAAGAAGACCATCTTTTGGTCTGCAAGGGAAAAGATCCCTTTCATCTTCACTGTCTCAAAAACTTCAAGTTTCTTCATCTCCCATTGAAATTCAGGATAAACCAGTACCTTCAGTTCAAGCTAGTTTAGATAATTCATTACCATTGGATTTTTTTAAACAAGATATTGTGGCATTAGTTAAAACTTTGAAAATTAGTAAATGGCATAAAAAACAACTTAATCCTTCTAATGTATTGGTAAATCGAATCTCGGGTGCATTAACAAATTCAATTTATAAAGTTGAATATAAAGATTTAGATCAAAATATAATTTTACCTGCACTTTTATTAAGAGTTTATGGTAAAAATTTAGATTCAATTATTGATCGAGAACAAGAACTTAAAGTTTTAATCAAATTATCTGCCAAAAATATTGGTCCTAAATTATTGGGGATTTTCACCAATGGTAGATTTGAACAATTTTTAGAAGGTTTTATTACCCTAAATAAAGATCAAATTAAAGATCAAGTGATTTCTCAAATGATTGGTAGACGTATGAAAGATTTACATTATAAAGTACCCCTTGAATTACATGAATCTCATTCTTTACCCATGTGTTGGCAATTGATTTATAAATGGTTAACAATTTTAGAAAATGATATTATACCATCATATAAAGAACATAATGTTGATTCAAATTCAATTTTTTTAACTTCATTTGAAAATTTTAAAAAATTGATTGAAATGTATCGTACTTGGTTATTTGGTTTATATGATGAATCAAATATTACTTCAAATTATCGATTTTGTCATAATGATACTCAATACGGTAATTTATTATTACATGAAGCCTTTGATCCTCAAGAAATTATTGTGAAAAGACCCGCCCCCGTTTCAACAACTGATGTTGATTATTCTTCTTCTTCAGCTATAGAAGATGATGATGATGATGATAATAATGATGATCAACAAATTATTGTTATTAGTACCAGTAATAAAAAGGATACTAGTTTAGTGGTTATTGATTTTGAATATTCGGGTCCTAATTTTCCTGGATTTGAATTAGCTAATCATTTTTCTGAATGGATGTCTGATTATCATAATGCTTCTAAACCTTATTTTGTTCATCATGAAAATTATCCCAATCAATTACAACAATTAAATTTAATTAAATCATACGTTGAATATGATTTTCAATATCCTTCATCTAATTTAAAAACCAAAATTGCATTTAATGATTTTTCTAAAACAAATGCTGCTGATTTAATTCAATATGAAATTAGAAAATTATATAATGAAACTATTTTTTGGAGAGCTACCGTACAAATATATTGGTCAGTATGGGGGCTTATTCAAAATGGTCCTGTAAATCCTCCAGCATCAATTGATGTCACCACCATAACTTCCAAACAAGAAGAACAAGGAGTGGGTAGTGTTTATAACATTAGTACTGGTCTTGATTCAATGACTCTTGATGGTAATGTTGTGGTTGAAGATGCCATTTCTTCTTCAGATGATGATTTTGATTATTTAAAATATTCACAACAAAAAATTGGAGCTTTTATGGGAGATCTTATTGGACTTGGTCTTATCAAAAAAAATGATATTGATGCTGATTATCATGATCTTATAAAGTATCTTGATTGTAATCTTTTTGATATTTAATCTAATCCGCTATACACTCATGCATTTCATTCTTCTTTTAATATTTTCTCTTGCAATGAGTTGGCCTTTTGTAAGATATCATAACTGACATTTTTCACTTCTTCAAAACCAGCTAGTCTTCCTTTTACATTTTGCATTGACTCTTTTTTTTTTTTTTCTTTTTTTTTTTTTATGTTGTATTTATTTATTTTTTTTTTTGTCTACAAATCTTACCATTACACATAACTTATACCTGTTTAACCCAGACATTATTCTTTATAGAGACTTTTATTTAATATATGTGTATATTCTAATGATTAATTTGCCTCATTGTGTAATTCAAAAATTAATACTTGAACACACAAAAAAAAATAAAGAGGAAAAAAAATAAAGAGGAAAAAAAATAAAGAGGAAAAAAAAAAAAAAGTTTAAAGCGAGGCCAATTTTCATCATTGAATTGCGTCTCTCCTCCACAAATCGATTCTTTTTTTTTTTTCCCATAATTTAATGATTTTTCAAGGTTATATTTGACTTACACATTCCATATTTACATTGGCGTCACTCATGCTAACATAACCAACTATTCGTATTCAAATTTCCCTGTTTTGTGTGAAGTTTATATTTATCCTGATTTACAAAATTCAATATAAAGATGCTTAGCTTTCGAACTAAAGGATATAATGGATATGGTATTCAATATTCACCATTTTTTGATAATAAACTTGCGGTTGCCACTGCTGCCAATTATGGATTAGTTGGTAATGGAAGATTATTTATATTAAATATTGAACCAAATGGATCAATTATTGATCAAATTTCATGGGAAACTCAAGATGGACTTTTCGATATTGCATGGAGTGAAATACATGAAAATCAAGCTGTAGTTGCTAGTGGTGATGGATCAATTAAAATTTTTGATACTACGGTACCTAATTTCCCAGTAATGAATTTTAAAGAACATACTCGAGAAGTTTTCGCTATTAATTGGAATTTGGTTGATAAAGTTAATTTTATTTCAGCTTCTTGGGATGGTAGTATGAAAATTTGGTCACCTCAAAGACAACAATCAATGTTAACTTTAAATCCAAGTATTGATTATACTACTAAAGCATCACCAATTGCTAGTACTGCCAAACCACCATTATCACATCAATCACATCATCAACAAACTCCAGGTACCATTAATACAAGTCAATGTATTTATAATGCTAATTTTTCACCTCATTCACCATCTACGGTAATTAGTTGTAATGGATCATCTCACGTTCAAATTTGGGATATTCGTGCACCAAGACCATTACAACTTGATTATGTGGCACATGGTGGATTAGAAGCACTTTCATGTGATTGGAATAAATATAAATCAACCATTGTGGCATCAGCAGGAACTGATAAATCAGTTAGAATATGGGATTTAAGAATGATTACTAAAATTGATCAACCTACCGCATATAGTCCTATGCCTGCTTATCATATAAGAGGACCAACTCCATTAAATGAATTATTAGGTCATGAATTTGCAGTAAGAAAAGTTTTGTGGTCAGCCACTAGTGGTCAAGAATTAATGAGTACTTCATATGATATGACTTCAAGAGTTTGGATTGATCAATCAGATGAACGTGCTCGATTTTTAAATTCAGGTAATGGTGGTTGTAAAGGAGTTATGCATAGACATAAAGAGTTTGTGATTGGTTGTGATTATAGTTTATGGGGTGAACCCGGTTGGGCCGCTACTACTGGTTGGGATGAAATGGTTTACGTTTGGGATACCAAAAGAGTTTAATACGCTTGTTAGCCATCAAATTGGCGGCAAAATGTCTCTTCTCTTCTTTGCTTTTTTTTTTTTTTTTTTTTTCTTGCTGATCAGCCCAACTTCATAATAAATTGACCAAAAACTGAAATCATTATTCGAAACAACTGAAAACATTACTTGAATTGAAAATATTTTTTTGGATTGACAACACTGTAATGGGTTTTATGTAAACCTAATACTTACTTAGAACATACGAAACAAAAATAATCACATGGCCAAGAACCAGAATAAAAATAGATTCGATGCAGCAACACCTTAAACGACTTACAGGTAATGGCTTCCATAAATACAGTAGAAACCGATTGTAGCATGAGTAGAAAGTAAACATTCAACGTTTATCTTTCCATATCTAGCAGATAAGCAATGTACACCCATGAATTTAGGGGTAATGACCATGTCAAGTAATAAATCTTGCATTTTACTTTACGCACTCAGCTCTAAACTCCAGAAACAAACGTTATTTTGCTTTGGCTGTTTTGTCTAAATACTACTCAATCCAGTAGTGAATTGACCAAATCATTAGAGTACTCAAAGGGGTAAAAACGGCAACTGTATGTGCTTGCTGTGTGCAGGAACATCTGTGTCTTTTTGACACAGACTTGCCGCAATTGGCGAAACAATAAACACTCAATTGACGTCGGCGCATACAAAACAAAAAAAAAAGCACCAGAAAAGCACCAGAAAACAAAATAAAAAAAGAAAATAAGTGCAGCAATAAGGTGCAAAGACGATTTTTTAGTGAGTGGCTTGCTAATCATACTTTTTGTTTACTAGATTCGAAAGCATTAATGCAAATTTCAAAACAATAAACTGACAAGTAAGGGAAAATTTCCTGAACGGTTAAATTAATCACACCTCCCAATTAGGCAAATCGCGATGGATCCCTCCATGCAACTGCTTTGCAGGGCGAGTATGGGTGCGATCTAAAATCTTGCTGATGACCATGTTCTCTCTAACTAGATAGTATATATTCAATAGATATTCCGACAAATTGTTATTTGGTCTTTTCTTTTTCTGTAGCCATATTCCTCTTATACCCCATTTCCTAACTATTTACTTTCTTTCAATTCGATTAAGCATTTCACTTCAATTCCTTTCCGATCCTTTTTTTTTTTTTTTCAAAAAACACCTATAGATATACCCTCATGATGACTATTATTAACGAACATACCGTATTACTTTCTTTGGAATACACTCAATTAACCAAACATAACCACGAATACATATATGAAACCAATAATGGATTTTGGCATCGTTTGACTGGTTCAAACTCATCAACCATAAACAATCTTATTCCTATTAAACAATGTGCTGCTCAAATCAATGCTAATTCTCGTCAGGGTGAACTGGTTCAAATTGTTGATCCTCATTTGACCAATCCAGATATTATTACTGTTTGTATTAAAGGTACCAGTAATTTTATTAATCGTGCCCGTACTATCATACTTACCAATTATAATCAAGTCAATTTTAAAAAAATTAGTTTGGATCATATTCAAATTAATGATTATTTTTTAACCAAATTAAATGAATTAAGTCAATATTATCAGGTGGAAATTTTGATTAATAACATTGATACTGATTTTGATACAAAATGGCAATTACTGAAGAATAATGATTATTCAATTTATGTGGTGGGTAATCAAGATAATATTACCGTGGCTGAAACTCAGGTAAGAATACTTATAGATACTGTGATTAATGGATATATTGTTGATTCAGTACTGTTACCACTTTCATTAATTCCTATTATTGGTGGAGTTGAATTACTTAATTTTAATGAAATTGTCAAACAACTGTTATCAAATGTTTATTTACCTGATTTATTACCTGAATTATTTAATCTGAAAATTTTATTACAAAATCAAGATTTAAAAATTTGGATTACTGGTGAAACTGTTTATGAAGTAATTATGACTAAAAAAATCTTGAGTGATTTAATTGATTCAGTAATTAATCGTCAACATTCTTTAATTATTAAAGAAATTACCATGAATAAATCAAAACTTGATTTATTAATTTTATATAATCAACTGGCAATTTTGAATATTATGTTTAAATATGGTACTTTTATTCAATTACCATCATTAGGAGAAGTTGATAATTATACTTTACAAGTTCAAGGTCAACTGCCTGAATGTGTTAATGATACTATTCGTGATTTAAGTTCATTATGTTCTCAACTTTATACCTTGGAATTATTACCCATTACCAATCAAGCTACAAATTTGATGAATGATTTATTTTTAACCAATTTAATGCAACAACAAAAATCTTTAATTATTACTTATAATTTAATTGGTGGATTAACCATTACTGGTGATCAACAAGAAATTAAAATGATGATTTCACAATTAATTAATAATGAATCATCATTTATTCAACTGACTCATTTTGAAGTTAATTTAATTTTAGAATTAAATATTCAACAAAAAGATTTTATTAGTGGTAAAAAAAATGGTAAAATTATTAAAATCTTAAATCAATTAAATCAAATCCCCATGATAAGTTTCCATAATTTTAATGAATATAATTTTTTCATTAAAATTTCAATAACTACTGGTAATGAAAGATTTACCAATATATTGAAAAGTTTTGAATTAATTGAATTAGAATTACCCGCTGAATTACAATTTAATATACCTGAAGTTTTCCATAAATCAATTATTGGTAATGGAGGTTCAATTATTCAATCAATTATGAAAAAATATAATGTTTTCATTAAATTTTCAAGTACCGTGATTCTGGTTCATGATGAACTGATTTTTTATTCATTCAAAAGATTTGATAATGTTTTAATTAAATGTCCAATGAAAAATTCTAAAAATATTATGTTGGTTAAATATGAAATTGATCAATTGGTTACTCAATGTTGTCTTAATAATATCCCCAGTTTTAATAAATCAATTAATACTACCATTTATCAAACTATTGAATTTACCTTGTTGAAAAGTCATTACCTAATGATGATTAATAAAAATTATAATTTAAAATTTATTAATATGTTGGAAATTGAAAATAATTCATTTATTAATTTTCCCAAAAGTATTGATGAATTTGGTAATGATGATAAATTAAGAGTTATGATTAAAGGTAGTGATTTAAAATCAAAACAATGTGCTACTAAATTAATCACATATTTACCACAAAATTTTGAATTTAAAATTCCTTATTGTCATGGTAAATTTGAAGAATTAATTAATTTATCGAATAAAGAATTTAAAGAAAATATTATTATTCCATTTAAATTAATGTTGGGAGTTGAAATTATGATTAATGAAATTTGTTTGGATAATCAAAAAAATGATGATCAATGTCATCAAATTTTATTAAGTTATTATGGTAAAGAACTGGATGAACGTATTCAAATGGCAATTAATGATTTAACATTATATTTAAGAGAAAAAAAATTTCTTATATTAGATAAACAAAATTACAAGTTTAATCCTATTAAACAACCAAGAAGTGATGTTTTAAAACCAATTACCAATAAATCATTCAATAATACTAAATCAATCAATCATTTTACTCAACCTAATCCTCAATATATTTCTTATATGCCACCCATGAATGATGTTTTGGTAAGTTCACAATTTAATAATATGCCCATTTCAATGCCTCTGATGTCAACTAATGGTTCATTAGCTTCACTTAATACTGGTGTTATTGGAATTGATGGCATTACAGCTGGAAGCAACGGGATTGCTTCTTTCCTTAGATAAATTGTGTAGCAAGTAAATAAATCTACGTCTGTATATTACTTCCTTTTTGCAGTACATGTCCCAAAATGGTAATTTTGGCAATCAACAATCAAAAAAAAAAAAAGACCTTGACCCGGACATAGGAGTTAATGTGGTGTACGGATGCTACACCTACCACTACCTAATTGAGTAATTTTGCTTTTTTTTTCTCTTTCTTCTCCATTTCAAAAGAACAAAACAAACAAAAAAATCTCATTAAAAAAGCCTTCTAACACAAAATGTGAAGATTGATTTTAAAAAATGTTGGATTTTTTTTTCTAATCATTCTTGTCTTGTCTTTCTTGTCTTGTTTTTTTCAAAGTTATCTTTCTTGTTTGGTATCTGGTTATTCTTTCTCTTTTGTTCAGTTATTTTTTTGCTTCTCTGTTCCTTGTGTATTGTAGTTAACAAAGAACAATTTCACCTGGGGGGGCATGGGGTCAACGTGGTCAAGAAAATTTCTACGAGGGTGGACAACAGAGGCATGAAAAAGATATCAGAGTATCTAAACCATGGGGAAACTATTTGAACTCCGTAACTTGCGTGAAATCTTAGCACAAAAAACTCAAGTTTTTTACAAAGGGGATGATTTGGTTCCAAAGATCAAGAGCAGATTGCAATCACAAAAAAAAAAAAAAAAAAATCGCAGTTTTGACACAAAATCTAGAATTTTGGGGGAAGGTTGAAAAGGGCGGCGGCACAGCGTACTAAAAACGAAAACCAGAATAGAAAATCCAACATTTTTGGTTTTTTTTTTTTTTTGTTCTGTTTTCTCCTTGGTATTTTCATTATTTTTATTTTTGTATTGTAATTTTTTGGTGCGAGATGGCTGAAAATTTCAGTAATTAGTGAACATTGTATAAGTACGGTGACAGCGGAAAGAACAAAAGAAAGTTGTTGAAAGAATCGTTGTGATAAACAAAACGACTGTTGTTCAAACAAGTCAAGGACAAGTCCAGGACAATTGGATCAAAAGTGATGTTGCCATTCTTTTGCAATTTGATAATCTTTGTTTAAATTTAATTGTAGCCAAACACAAAGAACAGTGGTGATGGAATTTATTGTTAACCCAATTTGTATACGCATCATCCCAATCTTCGCATAATGGAAAAACAAAACAAAAAAAAAAGAAACAAAAAAAGAATATCAGAATAATTGACGTGAAAAATGCCAACATATTCTCAACTTTGCACCAAAAAAAGAAAAAAAAGCATGGGATGAAAAATAAGAACAAGGCAAACACAAGGCAAAAAAAGAAAAGTGAAAAAAGGATGAAGAAAAAAATAGAACAAAATGTTCCTAAATCGATTATACTGCAAGAACATCTCTAATCTTTGAAGACTTTGAAGAGAAACGAAGAAGAAAAAAAAAAAATTTATATAATATACCTTGACTTCTTCTTTCCTTTTTCTTTTGTAATAGCGTTGTTTTACATCTGGAATTTTTTTTCCTTTATTATTTTTTCTGTTACATCAAAATGACGGTTCAATTTGGATGGCCTCATCCATATATATTCAAATTACCGCAAGGTCATATTACAACCCCACAAAGTCCATTTAATAATGAATATCTTAGTTATGCATTTGATCAATCAATGAAATTGACTACACCACTTACCATTGCCATTGTATATTTTTCATTTGTTCATTTCATTAATCCTTATATTCGTCAACGTCAATTAAATTTATTCAATAATAATAATACCAAAGATATTTCACAACATGTTCAAGATTATGGTCAACTTTCCAAACAACAACGTAGACTGTTAAGAGCTGCTCCTTTTAAAATTGCTACTACCAAGATTTTTAAAGTATTGGTTTTATTACATAATATATTTTTATGTGTTTATTCAGTATGGACATTTATTGGTATGACCCTTACCATTAAACAAACCATGAATCATTTAATTCAAATTGTTCCAAATCACTATAATTCATTTGATCGATTTTTCACATCTGTTTGTGATTTAAATTTTGGAGTTTTCAGTCAAAATTTACCATTTACTAATTTAACCGTTTTTGGTTGGTGGTTTTATATTAGTAAATTTTATGAAGTTTTAGATACAATTGTGATTTTATTAAAGGGTAAACCATCATCATTATTACAAAGTTATCATCATGCCGGTGCCATGATGTGTATGTGGGCTGGAATTCGTTTCCAATCTCCTCCAATTTGGATTTTTGTTGTTTTCAATTCATTTATTCATTCCTTGATGTATTTCTATTTTTCATTATCATGTTTAAGAATTAGAGTACCCAATGTATTTAAACGAGTTTTAACTACAATGCAAATCAGTCAATTTATAATTGGAGGATCATTGGCGGTTGTTCATGCATTTGTTTGGTTTAATGATTTGACTACAAAAAAAAGTTGTAATTGTATTGGTACTTCCGATCAGGCATTACCTTTGATCATCAATGTTAGTTATTTAACTCCATTGACTGCCTTGTTTGCTGCTTTTTATATTGAAAGTTATATCAAAAGAAGTAACAATACCAACAAGTCCAAATAAACCCCCCCCCCCCCTTCCCCTGTTCAAATATGACTGTTGGATTAGATTTTTATACGAATGTTTTTGTTTGTTTTCCTATTCACTGTAGAGTATTTCTTTTTTCAACTGAATAATCGGTTATTTCGGTGTGACATCATGCCAAGGTTAGGTACATTTTTATTGCTACTAAATTTTGTAGAAAAGGTGAGTGTGTGTGCGCCTACCAATTCTCTCCCCTCCTTTTATGGGCCTGCCCCACAAAAAAAAAACACCAAACAAACGAAAACAAACAGATGAAAAAAAGCACTAAACAAAAAGATAAAGTACAGCCACGACTTTCCCAAGATTGCCCCCTTTTTTTTTTTTTTTTGTGCTGGTAAATGCTTCATAACCCCAGCTTTTCCTATAATATGTAAACACAACTGGTGTTCTTTATTCAATTTCGTATTTTATTTTTATTTTTTTTGTTCTTGTTAATCTTGTGTACACCTTTCACCTCATCTTATACATATATATATATATATATACAAATGATACATCATGTCCTTTGCAAGACTCAATGATCACGACAGCGATCACGACGGTGATCACGATGGTGACAACCCTTTCCAAGATAATCATTCATCATCAGAAACCATATTTGAACAATCTTCCGATAATGTAAATCAAGAAGATTTACAAACATTATCCCTACCGCTGCAACGTCATCAACAACCATTATCTCATACCATCAACTCCAAGAAAAAAATATCCAATAAAAACTTTGCACTATCATTTGATGATAAATCAACCAATGATCATTTTGAACATCGACAAAGTGATAGTGAAGATGATGAAACCTCAGATGATCCAGTAAGATTTGGTCTGTCAAGTTCAGCATCAACCTACGTTGATAAAGATCATCCTTTTCTTAAAGATGATAATGAGGAAGAAGAAGAACATCAACAATCAAACGATCCATACATTGATGATTATGGTAATCATTATGAACACGTTGATTTTGATTCCAAAAGATATACGAGTAAACTTCAATTTAAAGGTACTAGACTTGTTTATTTCACCCTGGCCTTTGTTTCATTATTTGTTTCTTTGTTTGGTTATGAACAAGGTGTTTGTTCTGGTATTCTTACCTACGTGACATTTCGACTTTATTTCCATGATCCTAATCCAACTCAAATTGGACTCATGATTTCAATTTTAGAAATTGGTGCCATGATTTCTTCACTATTGGTTGCTAAAATAAGTGATCGATTTGGTCGTAAACGTACAATTTTATTAGGTACATTTATATTTATGATTGGTGGAACTTTACAAAGTTTTGCCATTAATTTATTTGTATTTCTGACTGGTCGAGTATTATCAGGATTGGGAGTTGGTGTTTTATCAACTATGGTACCTCTGTATCAATGTGAAATAAGTCCTAGTGAAGATCGTGGTAAATTAGTTTGTGGTGAATTTTCAGGTAATATTGCTGGTTATTGTTTAAGTGTTTGGGTTGATTATTTTTGTTATTTTATTCAAGATATTGGTGATGCTCGTAATAATCCTCATACTTTTGCTGCTAATTTATCTTGGAGATTACCCCTTTTCATTCAAGTTTTAATTGCCGTGGTTTTATTTTTGGGTGGATTTTTCATTGTTGAAAGTCCAAGATGGTTACTTGATGTTGATATGGATCAACAAGGTTTTAATGTACTTTCTTTATTATATGATAGTTATCCAGATGATGATAAACCACGTCAAGAATTTTTTCAAATTAAAAATAATATATTACAAGAACGAATTACTACCCCTAAATTTGAAAGAAGTTGGAAACATATGTTTCGTAATCATATGACCCGAGTTTTGGTGGCTTGTTCAGCATTAACATTTGCTCAATTTAATGGAATTAATATTATTTCATATTATGCACCCATGGTTTTTGAACAAGCCGGATTTGAAAATTCAAAAGCATTGTTGATGACGGGTATTAATGCCTTTGTTTATCTTGTTCTGACAATACCTCCATGGTTTTTGGTTGATAAATGGGGTCGTAAACCAATTTTAATTAGTGGTGGTTGTTCTATGGCAATATGTTTAGGACTAATTGGACTTTTCATTTTTTTAAATCGTCAATATACTCCTTCAATGGTGGCATTATTGGTTATTATTTATAATGCTGGCTTTGGTTATAGTTGGGGACCACTTGGATTTTTAATTCCACCCGAAATCTTACCCGGTTCAATTAGAAGTAAAGGGGTATCATTGGCTGTGGCTTGTAATTGGATGGGTAATTATATTGTGGGTCAATTAACTCCTATTTTACAAGATAAAATCGGTTGGGTAATGTATATGTTCCCCTGTGTTTCATGTGTTTTAAGTGTATTGGTGGTGATTACATTTTATCCAGAAACCAAAGGAGTTGAATTGGAAGATATGGATCGAATTTTTGATGAATTTTATCATCTGTCATCAACATCATCAAAATTAACTAAATTAGGAGGTTATAAAATTATGAATAATCAATCACTGCCATGGCAACAATCAAACTCACAACAACAACAACAACAGCAGCAGCAGCAACATCATGATAGTTTGGAGTTGGATGAATTTGATTACGAAGTTGGATTAATTGGTAATCAGGCTACCAAGAGAACAACTTTATAGAGTATGTAACTTTAGATTGCAAAAAAAAAAAAAAGTAAATACCAAAAAAAGATATATTATACACCCGTACCACTTTTGCTGATCAGGTAATTGCGCTTCCCCACGGAATGGCCCGCTAATCGCGGCCACAAAAAAAAATTACCGCCAAAAAAGAAAAAAAAAATAAAAATAAAAATAAAAATAAAAAAAAATAAAGGTGTAGATGAAATACTACACAAACAACTGGATGCACCGGATACTAAAGAAAACAAACAAAACATGCCATCATCTTTGATTGTTTCAACCACGACAAATTGATTCCTGGAAAACAAATATCTTTGTTACATCTACTCATCCCCACCCCCTCGGCACAATTTAAAGTAACTTACTCAGGAGGTTTAAAGTATGTTGACTCATTTAAGTTACTTGTCTTGTGCTCAATTTTTTGCTAGCAAGAAAGAAAAAAAAAAAAACCCCCAGAACAGGAAGGCAAAATCGCGCGTTCAGCTTCCGTTTTAGGGGCTTGTTTTCCTTATCTGAAAATCCATATCGGGAATAAGCGGTGGATGGGTCTTTTATTGTGCGGTTTATTTCTTTTTTTTTTGCTTTTTTTTTGCTTTTATTTCTTTGTTTGTTTGTTTGTTTAGTATGGGTTTGTGGGGGAACGGCAGGCCAACGCAGAGAGATACGGCATGGAAGGGGGAATTCAAGCGTGTGGACTGCACACAAGCAGCCGGTTCCATTCGTCATCGATAGATGCTATGTATCATATCTGGTGTCTCATATTGCTCTTATCATTATATATGCAAACGCCTTGAAACGTTACTATTTTTCTCTTTTTTCTTTTTCTTCGTTTTAGTATTTGTTTTTTTCTTTTTTTTCTTAGGTTGTTTTGTTCCATTTTTGCTGTTTATGATCTTTACCAATCCTTTGCTATTGTTACTTTGCTATTTGATGTAAATCTGTTTTATACTACAGTGAATAACGAACGAGAAAAAAACAAGATCGTAGATTGGGAATACATGGGATAATGACATATATCATATTGGAACCAAATCATGGTCGATATTACTCATCACCTCCAACAACACCCCCTCTCTCGTCTCATCAATTCAAGCATCAACCAACCATGTCAGCTTCCAACATTTCATCAAATATCCAATCCACCACCTTGTCAAATCTGAGACTTAACTCACCTACCGCATCGGTTCAAATACCATCTCGTAATCATCGAACTCGTCGTCAATCATCCATATCTTCAATCAATTCATCTCCACTATCTTCTTTTAAACAATCACCCATCAATATTAGTAATATCAAAAGATCAAGTCGATCTCCTTCATCTTCCAATCATTTCCGTCGTTCATCTCAATGTTCTATTCTTGATGATGATTACGAGGATTATGATGATGATTGTAATTATATCCTTGTCAAACAACAATCATGTTCTCATCCGCTAATTGATCAATCAAATCATGATGATGATCATCCCGTACATTCTCAATTACATTCTTCAGCAGCATCTACCCTATCAGCTTCGTCATCATCATCAAACTCATCGTATGACTCATCTTCATTTATGATCACTTCAACTTCAACTTTAGCATTACCCATTACCTCTTCTACCAGTATCAATACCAATGATACCACAAAATCAACTACTGGATTTGATTCAAGCCTGCTTCTACGTATTTTGAAAGATGATGATGAAACTCGTTTGACAACCTCACGTACCACTCCTGGTTTAGTATCGAATTTAACCAAATCTTTTAAAAATTGGAAAAGTTCAAGAGTTGGTGATTTATTATCATTTGCACCTCGAATGACGGATGATACCGTTCCTTTATCAACATCATCTCCCTTAATCTCAACTTTACCTGATCCAGTCAAGATTGGACATGTATTAAATCAAGATTTGACCGATATTGATGCACCAACTACCGAATTACAAACTTATTCATCATCAATAACTTCAAATGATAATATTATGCTTAAACTACCTCATGAATTAAATTTTCGTAATCGAGATGAACGTATAAATTCAAAATTTTTATTATTATACGCTCAAGATTATCACGCTCGATCAACAAAATTATTACCTAATTCATATACTAATGAAGAATATATTCAACTTATTCAATCATCTCAAATTTATAAATTTCATCAACAATTTAATTTTTATCTAATTTCAAATATGTCAAGAGATAAATTATGGAGTGGAGTAATTTTAAAACCACGACTGGATCCATGTCCTAAACAATCAATCGAATTTAATCAATACATTTATACTGGTGATGAAGATGATGATGAACCAATTCCATTGATGAATAAACGATCAGGATCAATCATTAGGCTACATGGTGATGTAATTCCTTGGACGTATTCATGTTCTCACAAAACTTATAAACCAGCTGGTGTTTTGCCAGGAGTAAAAGGCTTGGATAATGGAGAAGCTCCAAGTTCGGGCATTAGTCGAACCCAGTATACCATGAAAGGTTGGTGTAATCGAAGATGGCTTGATTGCTCGGAATAAACAAAGTATGTGTTTTTCAGTTCCTTTTTTCTTTCCTTCTTTCTTTTCTTTAATTTTTTTTTTTTTTTTTTGCATTCAAAAGTTCTAAATGTTTCAATCCAACATTGGTACAAAAGTATTGATTTGAGTTATCATGATAATTCAATCAGGAAATCAGGCTTTTCCACTTTCAGTTCTTTCAGTTCAATAATCTATTCCTAAAATTTTTTCAAATTTTTATATACTTCATACATCTTTAGTCTGTTATATCCTTTCAGCCTCTTTATATATTTTATACATGTTTAATTCCACCAACAATAAAGATCAGTACGGCTTAATTATTGTATTGTGTTTTGCTTTTTTTGTTACTTCTTAATCCAATCGATTGCAAAAAAATAATTTTCAGTGCTGTTGCAAGCGGGAAAACGCAGTCACAGAAGGTCATGTGATGCGCGCGCAAGAAAAATCACCGCTACATTTACCCTTTAAATTTCTTTTTTCTTTTTTTTTTTTCTCTTCTGTTGCGACCACCTAAAAAACTCATCTGGTCAATAGACCCAACCCTCACGCTAAACCAAAAAAAAGAAAAAAAAAAAAAAAAAAAAAACAGTGGAAAAAAAGAAAAATTATCATGAAAAATGCAGCCTTAGTCTAATTAAAAAAACGCTCTTACGTTCCTTTCCCTTTCCTCGTTTAACCCCCTTATCCATAAACATCATTTCATCATGGCTCCAAAAGGTAAGAAAGTTGCTCCAGCTCCATTAGCTAACAAGAGCGCCAAATCCGCTACCCAAAAAAACCCTTTGATTGACTCTACCCCAAAGAACTTTGGTATTGGTCAATCCATTCAACCAAAGAGAAACTTGAACAGATTTGTCAGATGGCCTGAATACGTTAGATTACAAAGACAAAAGAAAATCTTGTCTTTGAGATTGAAGGTTCCTCCAGCTATTGCTCAATTCCAAAACACCTTGGATAAGAACACTGCTGCTCAAACTTTCAAATTATTCAACAAGTACAGACCAGAAACTGTTGCTGAAAAGAAGGAAAGATTAACCAAAGAAGCCGCTGCCATCGCTGAAGGTAAAAAGGCTCATGATGTCTCTCCTAAACCAGTTGTTGTCAAATACGGTTTAAACCACGTTGTCTCTTTGATTGAAAACAAGAAGGCTAAATTGGTTTTGATTGCCAATGATGTTGACCCAATTGAATTGGTTGTCTTCTTACCTGCTTTATGTAGAAAGATGGGTGTTCCATACGCCATTGTTAAAGGTAAGGCTAGATTAGGTACTTTAGTTCACAACAAGACATCTTCCGTCGCTGCCTTGACTGAAGTTAACTCTGCTGATGAATCTGAATTAGCTAAATTGGTTTCTACCATTAACGCTAACTTCATTGAAAAATACGAAGATAACAGAAGACACTGGGGTGGTGGTATCATGGGTTCTAAGGCTAATGACAAGAAAGCTAAGAGAGAAAAACTCTTGGCTGCTCCTTCTAACGAAGGTAAATAAATTAAATTAGCTTTTGTTGATTATAATTTATCTTAGCTCCTTTCCATACCTAAACAAAAACCTTTTTTCTAAAAAAAAAAACGACAAAAAGTTTACATTTATTTATATATTTGATTAATATATAATCCCTGTTTAATAGTTAATTTTTGAATTATTATTGACTACATTTGTAATTCAGATTATTGTGTAAATGATATTCTCAAAATATAATCCCCATCGATATAATTTGTACCCGATAGAATCAGTCGGAGTAAATAACTTTCAATTCAAAATATCTACGTATACCAATCCATCTTCTTTTTTCAATCACAAACGTGAAGTAGATCAAAAGATAAGCGTCTCATCGCTGTATTCAAAGCGTAAGAAAGGAACCCACCTAGAACCCGTACATTCCTTGATTCCAAATATTGTACGCTGTACGTATGTATATCACGTGAGCTATGCCAAAAATTGTCTGTGTTCTGGGTGTACGGACCTTTCCCTTTCTCACCCGCTCCAGTAAACTGCATACAATTATTTATTACTAGTTAAAGTTAACCATATAAATTCTAGCCAATGATAAAATAGATTTTTCTCATAATTTCGATAGTAAGAAAAATAATTCGAGCCTTCTCATCCAAATATGACAGTGGAAAAACCCAAACAAAGAAAATTTGGAACTTACTATTCACTAACAAAACAAAAAAAAACCTAACCAAAAACCAAAAAAAAAAAAGAAAAAAAGAACAAAAAAAAAAAAAAAAAAAAAAAGGTAAAGAGAGGGAAGAAAGAATCAGAAACGAAAATTGAAAATCTTAAACCTGATATCAACTATCACACACAACGAATTCAATCTCTGATTTCCCCATATTTGTTAAATTTTATTCACAAAAAAAAGGTCATTGATCAAATTTATTTATCCATTCAATTCAATCTCAAAAGCTTAGTTGCAAACAAGTTGAATCTTAATTAATCCCAAACTATTATACATAATGTCATTTTTCAGAGATTTAATAGAAACTGCCTTCCCAGTCGCTTATGCTGACGAACCTGAAAAGGAAGAAGAATCACAAGAAGGAGAACAAATTGAAGAAGAAAAATCTGAAGGTGAAGAAGAAGAAAAATCTGATGATAAAGAAGAAAAGCCAGAAGAAGAAGAATCATCCGAAGGTGGTGATGATGAAGAAGAAAAATCCGAAGGTGGTGACGATGAAGAAGAAAAATCTGAAGGTGGTGATGACGACGAAGATGAAGATGAAGATGAAGATGAAGATGAAGATGATGAGGATGAAGAAGAACAACAAGATCCTCTTGATGCTTTACGTGCAGAATGTACCAATAGTGCTGCATGTAGACCATTCAATCATCATTTTGAAGAATGTGTTGAAAGAGTTACTAAAGAAATGGAAGATCCAGACTATGCTCACAAAGAATACAAGGAAGATTGTATTGAAGAATTCTTCCACTTACAACATTGTGTTGATGATTGTTCTGCTCCAAGATTATTCTACAAGTTGAAATAAGTTTACTTTTTATGTACTGAAACCAAATCATCATTATCATCATCAAAAGAATATGTTAGACATATATTCCCTGTAAAATAATTAAGAGAAGTTCTTACAAAATTTCCGTTGACTTTTGAAGACATCAAAACTCGCCTTGCCTAACAATTATTCTACGAACTTCCAACTTCCTCAGTATCCTTTCAACTCCTTCTATTTAAGCCCTTCATGGTCGTCGCCCTACCCCTAGTTTCCCTTGGTAGTTTACTACACGAGGGAAATTACTTGTTGATCATAATAAAGGTCGTCCCTGCATCTGAATTTATCCCTAAAGAAAATTATGAATACGATACAAATTTTTTGAAAAGAAAAAAAAACACCATTGAAAAAAAAAAACTTACAAAACAAAAAAAAAAATCCAACAACAAGACTACTTTGTAAAAACTATTTAAATTTGATTTCTCCCCTTTATTTCTTTCACCTTTATTTTTTTTTTTTTTTTTTTATCCCCTTATCTTCATTATACTTTCATACATTTATTATTATTTCTGTCAAAAGAATAAAAATAATCTTAATTTCAAATCAACAATTACGAATGGTTCGTGAAGTTTGTAAATTTAACCATGTCTCTCTCAGTAAAAGTTTAGAATTGCATGTGGTACACTTATAATCTCAAATACATTTGGCCAGACATGAAGTTTGAATTTGCAAAAAAGTCTTGTAGGAAAAGACTAAGTTATGTCTTATTGATTATATCAGGGCAATATGAGTGCTAATCTCAAGGTTTAACAAACATGACTCGCATCGATATTACAGTCTACTTGGGTAGTTTGTCTGGCTTCTCATATTATGTGTGGGTATATCTTTCTTTGATAAGTAAGCTCGAGTATCTCTTGATCCAATTTACTTCTTGAAAAATATATCTCCAAAGTTATTTGTTCTGGCGCCGTATACTTGTCCTCAATTGTAAATTTCTCCTTCGGTGTAGATTCAAGGATATTATTTACTGGGCTAATGTAACTGATATGATATCAGGTTTGTTATTTGCATTAACTATTCTTTTTTTTTTTCTTTGGGAGGTTTCAAATCACATTATTGCGATTGGTTGCCAAATTTGCTAATAATTGCGAAAAAAAAAAAAAAAATCCCCCCAAAAATAGGAAGGATACCCCTGGGTAAGGACAAAATTAAAGAAAGCATTAAAGAGAACCAAAGGATATATATAAATGTATTACAAGTTTCTGTTTTATCGCGATCGATCAATGTCAGAGTTGAGCCAAGAGCGGTTGTATATCTGTGCTTCTTTAGTAGGCATGATATTTAATAGACTTCTTTCAAATAGATATGTTTTACTGGGACACTGTTTCAATTGATTGAATGATGAATCAAATGTAACATATCGCACTAAGGTAAGTTATGAAAGAGTCAGGGTGATTTGAAGATGAATTGGCTCAATCCCGGTTCACATTGATCCTGGCTCACGTTGATCCTATCAGGCTTGCGAAACGAAAAAGGAAAGGAGAACAAGGTAGGAGCCAAAGTCTTTCAATAGTACTCCCGATGGTCTGAAACTGCTCTCATCTTAGAGGTTAAAAGCATAAGGATATACTAGTCTACAAGGATGGTGCGTTGCAAAATGTGAGTGGTAGTTGTCAAGGTGCAAAAACAAACAACCTGCATAAACTGAAGCTGCAGTCACGTGAAAATCTCAAATGTCCAGCATTCAAAAGATTTCGCTGTTCTCTCAATATGTATTTTATTGTGTTTTATTGTTATTTTTTTTGTTTTTGTAAGTGACTTCTCGAATATTCTCTTTGCGGCCAGCAATCAGGCCAACACCTTGCTAAAAAACAGCTTCATTCAAATCAGTTATTGAATGAAAGGCTATGACTGACACTTGATATATCGATTGATCAAATTCATGTCACATCAGCAATCAAACTCACTAATTGGGAAGAAAACAAAAACAAAAGAAAAATAATAATAGAAGTTGCGTTTGCCATTCAAAATTCCCGAGTGATTTGAGCTGGTGACTTTTTCTTTTTCGTTTTTTTTTTTTTTTTTTTTTTTTCTCCTCGATTTCCCGGTAACGCGCCATGATTATGCTGAAACATATATATATGGAGATAGATCCCCTTATTTAAATTTGAAATTTCTAAAAAAATTCAACCAATTGAATTTCCCTTTTGCAAAAAAAAAAAAACCGTCCCTAGTTAAGTCAATCCTTTCTAATTAAATTTGGAAAGTCTCAAAACCTGTGAATTAATAAAGCCCACACATTTATTCCCTCCCCTTATTTTCCATAGTGAATATATCTTTTTTTCTTTTCTCCCTGAAATTAAACTAATCAATCAATATGTCTGCCACTCAACAACAACAAGATTTATCCGTCAAACCTGTCATTGAAGACAGAATCTACATTGGTAATGTTGACTACAAAGCCACCGAAGAAGAACTCAAAGAATTTTATATTGACTTTAAAGTGTACGTTTGAAATTTTTACCCTCTGTTGTCGTGTGTATAAGCGATTTCAAATTCCGAAAAACCGATTTTCTTCCTTTTCTAGGGATATCCACACAGCAATGGTTTTTGCATGGCCTTTTCTTTTTTTTTTTTATTTTATTTGAAGCAATTACTAACAATCTCCAATAGCACCGAAGTTGATATTCCAAGTACTACCCGTGTCTACGGTAAGAAACCTGTCAAGAGACACTTGGGTTTTGCCTTTGTTCAATTTGAATCCAAAGAAGAAGCTGACAAGGCCATTGAATTCTCCAACGGTAAACAATTCAAGAACAGAGATATTTATATCAAAAAGGCCGTTCCCCCTCCTACTGAAGAAGAAAAAGAACAAAAGAAGGAAGCTTACAGAGCTAAACAAGCTGAATTGAAAAAGGCCAAGGCTGCTGAAAAGAAGGCTACTAAGGCTGAAGCTGCTCCAACCAAGACTGTATCTACTGAAGCTGGTACCGAAAAACCAAAGGCTAAAGCTCCAGAAGGTACTCCATCCAAGGATACTATTTTCATTACCAACTTGGATTACAAGGTTGATGTTGCAACCTTGAACAACCACTTTAAAGAATTGAAACCTAAATGGATTCACGTTCCAACCGTTAGAGTTCCATCAAGATTCTTGGAAAAACAAAAGGCTAGTGGTAAACCTCTTCGTAACAAGGGTATTGCCTTTGTTAAATTCTCTAGTGAAGAAGCTCAAAAGCAAGCTATTGCCGAATACAACGGTAATGACATCAATGGTAGACAAATTGTTATTGATATTGCCATTGACACTAGAGAAGACAAGCCAGCTGAAGCCGAAGCCACGGAAGAAGCTGAAAAGACTGAAGCTTGAATGGGACTTCAAGGTTAGTCCTAAATCATTTTGACAAGTTTGTTGTTCAGCATTATGAAATGATGATAATTTTTTTTGAAATAAAGCAAAAAATTTAAAAAAAAAAAAAAAAAGGATAAGAAGAAAACCAAGAAACAAAACAAAAATAAAATTACATACTTTGATTGATATTCTTATTTTTATTTTTTTTTTCTTTTTTTTCAATCAAAAAGGAATTATCAAAAAGTATGAAAGTTTTGATAAAAGCATTGTATGGATTAGTGGGCTTTTTTTTTAGGCTTTGAATAACGAGTTAATTTATTAAGTTAATATTGACTATATTATTTCAAAACCAGTATGGGCATACTTTGTAACATAAATTGAAGGTTACTTTTTTTTTTTTTTTAGTTTTTGGGAAAAAGCCAACAATTGTGTATATATAATGAGTTTAACAATAAAAGTTCTTTAAAAATGTGTTATATGTAATGAAATTTTGATGGTGTCAACCCCATAAAAGACATTTTTGCCCCAGGAAGTTAGATTAAAAATGTCATTGAGTCCGATCTGGAATATACTGGCTGATGATATTTTTGCGGCTTAATGATTGTGGCGGCTAATCTGAAAGCATTGTCCATTCAAGCCCTAGTTCACTGCACGTGATCCGCATCAACTTCGACCTATGTGACTGTTGCGCGCACACCCTCTCGGAAGTGTGATACACCGGAAGTAGGCATCGAATCAACTGAGAATACTAGTGTGGGACCACGTGACACATGTTGCCGGTCAAAATCAAGTCTCATCCCAGGTTTCTTTTTTCTCCCACTATGAAAAGACAGAGACGAGGGAAGAAAAAAAAAAAAAGAAAAAAAAAAGAAAAAGTGTGAGAACGAGACAGGGAAAAAGAAAAAAGAGGAAGAAGGAGAAAAAAAAAAACTTAAAAAAATTTTCTGAAAAACTCGGTACTTTATTGATTAACCAACTAATTCAACATCAAAAATGGGTATGTACAGCATGAACATACTGTTTCTATATGAGTACTTGACGTCCCGTTGGCCCTAGAAGAATGCTGTCAGTTTGAAAATCACCGAACATAAATGAAGTATTGCTTGATACAGAATGGACTGTGTCAACTAAATTGATATCAAATGAAAAATTTCAAAGATAACTCTCAAAATATATTATAATATTCGTTTGGAAAAAGTAACTCTTCATCAAATACCTTCGTTACCTGAAGGTTTAAAGGAGATTCTTTTATAAATGGTACATCAAAATTAAAAGATCAAATCAGCCAAAATTAATTACCAGAGCCAGAAGTATATGACTAGTTATTTCCACTTCAAGCCAATTGTGGATTATTTTACTCAAGCGATTAAACACCATATATCATCACGAGAGTATTTATACTAACATTTAATTTTTTTTAAACAGGTAGAGTTATTCGTAATCAAAGAAAAGGTGCTGGTTCAATCTTCACCGCTCACACCAGATTGAGACAAGGTGCTGCCAAGTTAAGAACCTTGGATTTTGCTGAACGTCATGGTTACATCCGTGGTATCGTTAAACAAATTGTTCACGATGCTGGTAGAGGTGCTCCATTGGCTAAAGTTGTCTTCCGTGACCCATACAAGTATAAATTAAGAGAAGAAACCTTCATTGCTAACGAAGGTGTTTACACTGGTCAATTCATTTACGCCGGTAAGAAAGCTTCTTTAAACGTTGGTAACATTTTACCATTATCTTCTTTACCAGAAGGTACCATTGTTTCTAATGTTGAAGAAAAACCAGGTGACAGAGGTGCTTTAGGTAGAACTTCTGGTAACTACGTTATCATCATTGGTCACAACCACGATGAAGGTAAAACTAGAGTCAAGTTACCATCCGGTGCTAAAAAAATCATCAACTCTGATGCCAGAGGTGTCATTGGTGTTGTTGCCGGTGGTGGTAGAATTGATAAACCATTGTTGAAGGCTGGTAGAGCTTTCCATAAATACAAGGTTAAACGTAACTCTTGGCCTAAGACTAGAGGTGTTGCCATGAATCCAGTTGATCACCCTCATGGTGGTGGTAACCATCAACATATTGGTAAGGCTTCTACTATTTCTAGAGGTGCTGTTGCCGGTCAAAAGGCTGGTTTGATTGCCGCTAGAAGAACTGGTTTGTTACGTGGTACTCAAAAGACTCAAGATTAAATTCATTGATCATAGTTCATGATTGATGAAATTTAATATTGCTCTTCTTTGTTTGTTTTGTTTGAATACTATAATATAATAATACCAACTTTCCCTCCCGATGAAAAAAAAAAAATGTATCAATACGAGCGATGGCAATGAATGAAAAACTAAGAAATGAAGTTTTGGGGAAAGGCCATCTATTTTCTGACAAATTTTTTTCAGAAATTATTTTATTCAAAAGTTGATAAACTCGTAATTGACAATGGAAAATTTGAATTAATCAATGATTAATCAATGATTAATGATGATTTTTCTTACCGCATTATTTGATGATGTCCAACCCCTTCACATAAATTAGGTTTATCTTCTTTTTTTCTCTTTTAAAATCCTTTGTGCATTAATATAATACAGTAAAATCCGTATGTTTTCTTTTTTTATTTCATTTTTTCTTTTCTTTCCTCTCGTTGTTCCTAGTAGAGTATCGTGGGGTAACATAATCATATTTTCCTAATATGACAAGGAATCCATTCTGACTTTCTAGTGTAGCACAATGAGGGACAGGCGCTTATGTAAGCTAATCTTCCAAAGTCGTAAACCTAACCCGATTCGGAGGTGCACACTTTTTATTTGCCCTTGAGTATTGAAAAATTGCTGCTGGCACACTAAACCAACAAGAAAACAAGAAAACAAAAATAGAACAACTGAATTTAGACTTTTTCTATGTAAAGGTTTGTCATTTTCCTTTTTCGTAATTCAAAGATCTGTTCTGTTGCACCCAATCAAGCAAAAGGGCTTTTCTTAGACTGATCGGCATTTGCAATGACAATTTGCTTTCACAGCTATGAAGGTTCAACACGGGGGGTGCTTGAAGGAGTTCATAGATAAGGATGAGTCATACTTCCCCTCCTAGTTTTTGATTGTTACTTACTTACGCGAAGCAAATGTAATATATGGCTTAATGGGTTTCCCTGATAAACTGTAGTACCAAATATTGCCCGATGCGCTAAATTTCTAGAGGTAGTACGATGCCCACTTTCAAAGGTACTTGCAGTTATTGTCAGATTTTTCAACGATTCAATTTGGGGCGGCCATTGTAGAGGTGATGCTTTTGTGCTGAAAAAAAAAAAAAAAAGAACCTTCATTGAATGCGTGCCGTTCGTTACATTGGCATCTTGAGCCAAAGAAGATCTTTTATTTGATCTGTTCCCTTTGAATTGTATTATAGATCTCACTCTTTTACGTATGTTATAAGTGTCCATACTGGCGACATTTGGTAGTTTGTTGCTAATGAACAAGGCTTTAAACTTATTTGGTCAAATTTGAACAAATTAGGCATCCAAACTTAGGATTGTAATCGGCTGCGTGCCACACCAAAGCATGATTATCCCTTTGTTTTCCGCAATTTTTTATTTTTGCTTTGTAAGGGAAATACTATAAAAATAATCAAAGAGGTGCAGCGAGCAGTGTGCAGGTATAACATCGGTGAAAAATTCTAACAAAAGCGCAGAGCGGAAAAACAAAAGAAACGCTTTATCTAAGAAATACATTTATAGACATATTTATATATATACATATAGTTCCCCTGTTTCAACTTTTACTGGTTGACTTTTTTTCGCTTTTTTTTCTTTATTAATCTGTTTTCTGCTCTTAAACAACTTTTAGGCATCATTCCTTTTACGCCCAGTCAAGTTGATATGGAGCTGCTAACGAACCTGTCGATACCCTCGTGGCAGACATCTTGCCCGCTATGGGACTATGATGATATAACAAAATGTGCGAGAAATCAATATTTAGATTTTGGAGTGCCCCTTGTTCTTGGCTCCATTTCCTTTGTCGTTCTTTTCTATAAATCTTTAAAGTCATTACTGAAAGGCAAACTGGGTGGTGCGATACAACTCAATAACGAATCGCAACCCCTTTTAGCATCTCCTGATGCTTACGGCTCCATCGGTAACAATGACAATGCAGTAAATGAATCCACCACCGATGTATCAATTAAGAGTCGTCATTTTGATTTGACTCGTTTACCCGACACAAATGAGGATGGGACTCCTCATGGTACTATACATGAGGTTACTAAAAGTGGTATTGAAAGATTCAGAGTTAGTTTTGAATACCTTTTGGTTATACTTCAACTTGCAAGTACAGTTTCAGCTTTCTTAATCTATGATCTTCAACATGAATGGAAACATCAATTATATATCCCCATCACCAAACTTGTGTTTTGGACTTATATTTTTGTCATTGCTACTCTTCGAGTTATAAATTTGAAAAGAGTTGTTATTAATTTACCAGGCTTGTGGGTTCATTCAACCACTCTTTATTTCTTCAATTTTTTCCCCAGCATACTTACATTCAGATCTGCTTTGATAGATCATGCATCATCCCAATCTCTTCGCTCCTACTATATTTTTCAATTTGTCGTGTCCACGCTTTTATTAGCTCTTAATTTCACTGCCAAGGTTGCCGATAAACCTTCAACTTTATATATAACAAGTGATGGTGTCACTCCCTCCCCTGAAAATGTTTCCAGTATTCTTTCTTTCATCACGTATTCTTGGATTGATAAATTGGTGTTTTCTGCGTACAGAAGGTCATTAGAAAAATCTGATATTTGGGGTTTAAGAAGGGATGATTACGCATTGGATATCCTTAAATCTTTTGAATCCGCCACATCCACTGCAAAATTTTCCATCAAGATTTTTTCTCATTTCAAGGTATTGTTTGCAATTCAAGCCTTTTGGGCAGTGATTGAATCAATTATCGTGTTTTTCCCGTCCCTTTTATTAAAGAGAGTTTTGGAATATGTTGAAGATCCTAGTATCACCCCCGCTAACGTGGCTTGGTCATTGGTGATCTTAATGCCCATTACAAAGATCTTTGATTCAATTGCTTCTGGTTGTTCTTTATTTCTCGGTAGACGTGTTTGTGTTAGAATGAGAGCCATACTTGTTGGTGAAATTTATGCCAAAGCATTGAGAAGAAAAATTACAGTCCAAGATTCTAAGATTGAAGACCTGACTGAATCTAAGAAAACTGATGAAGATGATGAACAAGAAGAAAGTGCCAAGGATAAAGAAAAGAAAGATGAATCCGGAACCGCCGAGTTGGGTGCCATCATCAATTTAATGTCCGTTGATGCATTCAAGGTTTCTGAAATTTGTGGTTATTTGCATTTCTTTGTTGGATCCATCTTGATGATTTTCATCTGTATCACTTTATTATATAAATTGATTGGATGGAGTGCTTTGGTTGGATCTGCTTCCATTGTGGCTTTACTTCCTCTTAATTACAAGTTGGCAAGTTGGACTGCCTCATACCAAAAAGACATGTTGGGAATCACTGATAAAAGAATTCAAAAATTGAATGAAACTTTCCAAAGTATTAGAATCATCAAATTTTTCGCTTGGGAAGATAACTTTTTCAGTGATATCATGAAGATTAGAAATGAAGAATTAGTTTATTTGAAATGGAGAACCGGTCTTTGGTGCTGTGCAGCATTTGTGTGGTTCATAACCCCCACTTTAATTACTTTACTTTCATTCTACTGTTATGTTATCGTTGAAGGTAACACTTTGACTGCTCCAATTGCCTTTACAGCTTTGTCTTTATTTACTTTGTTAAGGTCTCCTTTAGACCAATTATCTGACATGACTTCTTATGTTGTACAATCTAAGGTCTCTCTTGATAGAGTTGGTGATTTCTTAACCGAAGAAGAAACCTCCAAATACGAACAGTTGGGTCAAGAAAGAGGACCAAACTCACCATATATTGGTTTTGAAAATGCTTCTTTCTCCTGGAATCAAACGTCTGCTGACGATTTTAAATTGAGAGATCTTAGTATCGATTTCAAGGCTGGTAAATTGAATGTTGTCATTGGTCCTACCGGTGCTGGTAAGACTTCATTGTTGTTGGCTTTATTGGGTGAAATGGATTTGACTAAAGGTAAGGTATTTTTACCAGGTATTATTCCACAAGAAGAATTGGTGGCTGATCCAAGAACCGGTTTGACCGAGTCCGTAGCTTATTGTGCTCAATCTGCATGGTTGTTGAACGATACGATCAAACAAAATATTGTCTTTGCTTCTTCCTTTAACCAGGACCGTTATGATAAAGTTATTGAAGCATGTGGGTTGACTCGTGATCTTCAAATCTTGAGTGCTGGTGATGCCACTGAGATTGGTGAAAAGGGTATTACTTTGTCCGGTGGTCAAAAACAAAGAATTTCTTTGGCAAGAGCTGTATACTCTAGCTCTAGACATGTTCTACTTGATGACTGTTTGTCAGCTGTTGATTCTCATACTGCGCTATGGATTTACGAAAATTGTATTTCAGGTCCTTTGATGCTTAATAGAACTTGTATATTGGTATCTCACAATGTTGCTTTGACAGTGAGGAAGGCTGAGTGGATCGTTGTTTTGGAAAACGGTAAAGTTAAGACTCAAGGTGATCCAGAAGAATTGTTGGCTAGTGGGGAATTGGGTGATGATGATTTGGTTAAAACCTCTGTCATTAATTCTCGTACTCAGTCTTCAAGTAATTTACAATCTTTGGAAGAAAAAAATTCAGCTTTGAAGGCTAGTGCTGCTACCATTGAAAATAAGTTGAAAGCATTAAGTGATGAAACACCAGAAGATGATCCTGTTAAAACTGATGGTAAATTGGTGGAAGAAGAATCCAAATCCGAAGGTGTTGTTAGTTTGCATGTCTACAAAAATTACGCTAAAGTCTTTGGTGGGTGGCCAACATGGACCGCTGTGTTGATTGCCTTCGCGGCTTCTCAAGGTACTTATATCACTCAATCATGGTGGTTAAGAAATTGGTCTTTGAGCAGTGAACAAACCCAGGCAATGAATATTATGTCCGTTCTTGGTGTCAATAATATCTACGATGGGTCACAAGTTTCGTCTTCTCCTTTGGTGCGTACCTTTGTTGGTGCTTATCATCACATTAGTGGAGTCTTTTCTACTTTAGAAACGTATAAGGAGGCACATTCTACCCTTTACTATATTTCAATATATGGTGCCATTGGTATTTCGTATTCCATTTTAGCTGCATTAAGAGTCTACGTCACTTTTTTTGCAGGTATCAGTGCTTCCAATAGAATTTTTATAAACGTGTTGAAGCGTGTCTTGGGTGCTAAATTGAGATTTTTTGATAAAACACCACAAGGTCGTATTATGAACAGATTCTCAAAAGATATTGAGTCTGTCGATCAAGATTTGACGCCAATGGCAGAAGGTGTGTTTATGTGCCTTGTTCAATGTGTATCCATCTTAGGTCTTATCATCTTCATAACACCTGGATTTTTGATTTTTGGTTGTATAATCGCTTTTTTGTATTACCTTGTCGGAGTTTTCTATTTGACCCTTTCAAGAGAATTAAAGAGATTTGAATCAATTACAAAGTCTCCAATTCATCAACACTTTTCAGAATCGTTGGTGGGTGTTTCTACCATCAGAGCATACGGGGTTGAATCAAGGTTTATGAGACAAAATTTGAAAGCTATTGACGAAAATAATAAACCTTTCTTCTACTTGTGGGTTGCTAACAGATGGTTGGCATTCCGTATCGATGCTGTTGGGTCTTTGGTCATGTTTTTTTCAGGTGTCTTCGTCTTGTTGTCAATCGGGAAGATTGATGCTGGTCTTGCTGGGTTATCTTTGTCTTACGCTATCGCATTCTCTGAAAGTGCCTTGTGGATTGTTCGTCTTTATGCTGGTGTCGAGATGAATATGAATTCGGTCGAAAGATTACAAGAATATCTTGATATTGAACAAGAACCACCAAGTGAGGTTCCCGAGAATGAACCACGTTCAACTTGGCCCGAAAGGGGTGAAATTACTGTCGATGATGTTTCCTTGAGGTATGCTCCAGACTTACCTAGGGTTATAAAAAATGTCACATTCCACGTGGAACCAAATAATAAGATTGGTATTGTGGGTCGTACCGGTGCCGGGAAATCGACTATCATCACAGCATTTTTCAGATTCTTGGATCCCGAAAGTGGTTCTATTGTGATCGATGGTGTTGACATTTCAAAGATTGGATTGCGTAACTTACGTCAAGCTATTACTATCATTCCTCAAGATCCTACGCTCTTTACTGGTACCGTCAGAACCAATTTGGACCCTTTCAATCAATACAACGATAATCAAATTTTTGAGGCTTTGACTAGAGTGAACTTGATCAGCTCAGGTGAAACGGCTACTGGTGAATCCAACGAGAATCAAAACAAGTTTTTAAACCTTTCTTCATCAGTCACTGAAGGTGGTAATAATTTGTCTCAAGGTCAAAGACAGTTGATGTGTTTAGCCAGATCCTTGTTGAAGAGCCCCAAGGTTATTTTGTTGGATGAAGCTACTGCGTCTATCGACTACAATTCTGATGCTACCATTCAAAAAACCATTCGTGATGAATTCTCGAACTCGACCATTCTCACCATTGCGCATAGATTGAGGTCAATCGTTGATTATGATAAAATATTGGTGATGGATGCAGGGAGGGTTGTCGAATACGAAGATCCATACGTTTTGATTGCCGACAAAAAGTCATTGTTCCATAGTATGTGTGCTAATAGTGGTGAATTGGATGCCTTGACGAAATTGGCGAAAGAATCTTTTGTCAAAAAGAAAAATGTTAAGCCAAGCTCCAAGTAAGGAAGTGAAGTGCCCGATTGTTCAGTATCACTTATTTAATTTATTATCAATTTAAATATATACATATACAAACATATATATATATACTCAACTATATATATAGTCGCCTGGCTGTAGATGAAGCCACAAAGCTTCATTAGTAAGCTTCATACTGTTGTCAAGAGAAACGAGGGAAGATTCGGAGATGACTGTGTGGTTGCAATTCACCATCAAGAAGGCGTGCGAAAACCGAAAGCCTTATCAGCCACAGCGTTATCCAGATTACAAAATGAAATAAGTATAAACATTTTACACGAAACATTCGCAACATCAGACTACATGAGGCTTCATAATATACCTAACATTGTCTTCTTAACACCCATTTGATTTGTATCGCTTGGTACACCACAAGAATCCATCTTTCATCATGAGTGAACGAAAACTAGGGTATAAGAAGGTCTCCCAAATAGATATTAGCGTTGGAACAAGTGACTCGCCGGACCATATCCCTCTTGAAGCAAGTACTGCCAATCTTCTAGGGGCCGAAGATCCGTATGCTCGTCCTTCGGCTGAATTGATTGGTGCGGTTACATACTTAGCGGAGTTAGAAGAATCACCACAAGGAAGGCACCTAGGAGTATTTTCAACATTGATTTTATTTATAAGTCGTATGCTTGGGTCCGGATTTTTGGCTGTTTCGAGCGGGATTTATGAGGACTGTGGTCGGTCACCGTTTTACTTTCTTTTATCTTGGGTAGTTGCTGCAATATTGGCATTTAGTGGATTATATGTGTTTTTGGAATTAGGGTCCTTGATTCCTCGCAGTGGAGGTACGAAGGTATTCTTAGAATTTATATATGATAGACCTTATATGCTCGCCACGGTGGTGTTTCTGGTATTTTCCGTCTTATTTGGATTCACAACACTGAATATATTGGTTTTTGGGGAGTATTTTTTACACTCTCTTGGTATAAAACCAACAGAGTTTAATACAAGATTGACTGCATTGGTATTCTTATATTCCACTGGCCTCATTCATGGACTAAGTGTGAGCCATGGCGTCAGGATTCAAAACTTTTTGGGTGTTCTTAAATTAGGACTAGCTGCCTTGATGGTATTAACCGGGGTCTACGTTTCTTTTTTGCCGTCAACTTACACCCATATGGAGTCAAACTTGCACTGGGATGAATTTTTTGTTGCGAAAACTCCCATATCTGTCTCGAAGTTTGCAAGCGCTGTCATTAAGGCGTCTTTTGCTTACTCTGGATGGAACTCAGTTCACACTGTCTCCAATGAAATTAAAGATCCGGTACGAACTTTCAAAATTGCTGGACCATTATCTTTGGTTATCATAACGATCACTTACATCTTCACGAATATTGCCTACTTGGTAGTTATACCAGAAAATGAGATTGTTGATAGCGGCAAATTGATTGGTTCCTTATTATTCGAAAAAGTATTTGGCTACCGAGTGGGGAAGCAATTCTTGACATTATCAGCTGCTATTTGTGCTGGAGGAAATGTATTCGTTGTTTTATATACTATCTCTCGGGTAAGCCAGGAAGTCTTTCGCGCAGGGTATCTTCCGTTCTCACATAGCATGGCATCTAATTGGCCCTATAATGCACCCCTTCCGGCCATAGCCTTGAGCTGTTTCTTATCCACTTTGGTTTTGGTGTGTTCCCCTGGAAAAGATATATATAACTACATTATCTCTTTGGAAAGCTACCCCAATCAAATATTCATTGCATTGGTCACTGTGGGAATATTTATCATAAGACGTCGCTACCCACACATAAAAGCACCTATTAGATCTTCATTTATTGGGACAATCTTAGTTCTAATTATTTCGCTTTTCTTGACAATTTCACCCTTCACTTCGAGGGTCAGCCCGAATCCAGCTGGCTTGGAACATTGGCCTTCTTATCCACTCGTTGGGATATTCTGCTTGGGACTTTGCTTTGCATATTGGGCCATTATGTTTAAAATAGCACCAGCATTCTTCAAATACAACCTCATTTCTGAAGATGTGGAGCAAGAAGATGGACTAATCATAAAGAAGTGGGTGAGAGTGTACGAGTAAAGGTCTATGATTCAAAGCAAACAGTTATATAGATTTTATAGATTGTAGCAATAGGTAATTTACTTATCATCTGACATAGTAACTATATGTTCAATTTTTTGAACTAGCTTGATAAAAGTCGCATCCTTCAATTTATCTATGACAAGTTGTTTCAATTCTTCGTCCGACATATCACCTGGATTATTCAAGTTTTCGTTCATGAAATGTGTAACTTTAACAGAGCTTTCATCTGTACTTCGCTTGTTGTCATTTTTTCGTTTCTTTTTCGAAGGGAATTCCAAGCTTTGTTTGTCAGCATTGTCAGCAATATTTACGATATCCGTCTCAATTTTCGTGTTACGCACTTGGCCCACCCCTTCTGCGCAAGTTATCAGGGATGTAGAAAGGTTGTTGTTGTTAAGTTTTTTGTTCAAAATAGCACCACTTACAGCAGCCACCGAGGCCATTTGGGAGTTTGAAGCCATCTGGGGATATGGGATATGAAAAGAGGGCACTAAGGGAGGCGCTACCAATTTGTTTCCTTGCGAGGCTTGCACAACAGTATTATCAAATGCACCATTTGGGAGAGGCCCGCTATCTGCACTCACATTTCCAAATCGGGTAAACCTTGGGTCAAACATCAGGAGACTTGTACGATGAGCACTCGCCGTAATATCATCATGCTGACTAGGGTTTTGAGTAAATTCCATATGCCAACCTTGTGGGAAACCCTGCGGCGAGGAACCACGTTGCGCTTGGTAAATTTGCAGCCCATATGGGTGTTGGTGATAAGAGGGATGAGCCGCTTGATGCAGATGTGACAACTGATAGGGACCTTGTGCATTGTAGTTTATATTGCCAGGGGAGACAAAGTCGTGCGAGGGGTTGAGCTCAGAAGGAGGCACCTGAGAGTATGTATGAAGAGGTTGAGGTTTTGGATGTCCTTGATATTGTGGGGGTGACTCTGAATTTGTGGTCGTTCGAAGGTGATGGTCCCTCTGGCTTTGATTAAAATGATCAGCACTTCCTAAAGACCAAGGCGGATTTTCAATATGTTGACTATAGGAAGGATCACCTCGGTCATACGGGCAGGCCCGATTCGTCGTCTTCATTTTCTGTGAAGGCAAATCATTGGGTGAGTGGCCATGGTTCACCGCTTTCTGTGACAGGAAAATTTGGGACGGAGGAATGTACATTTGTGACTGAGATATACGATTTTGTGAAAACAGATGATTAGGCACTGGAGGCTGACTAGGAGGCAAGTTATTCGAATAGTGATGCCTTGAGTCGTCCTCATCCTGAATTTGAGTTGTGTAGCCCTTCTGATTGATATCCAATGAGCGCGAAGTGAATCTCTGACTATTTGAAGTTGAGTGAGAAGTTTCATCGGCATACCGAAGTGTTAAATGCATTTGCCCTTCAACAAAATTACAAAATTTGTTGAGCTCGCTAACTAAACTAAAGTTAAGCTGAATTCTCTTGATAATCTCGTCGTCTTCCAATTGCTTAACAGACACGGATTGTCGTTTAATGAAAAGTGATGTGTATCTTTGAGGCGTCACACGTAATGTATCCTATGCGATTCAGTTTAAAAGTTAGTTTCGACTCCAAAAGAATGGATAGAACAAATCTGTAACCCATACAAGGATCTGGTTTCCGACACAGAGCTTCATGACTCTGATCGAGTCCAGGTTGTCACATTTGACTGTAAGTGCATTTTTGCAAACATGGCTCCAGGTATCAGCCCGAAGGTCTTTCACAGAAAAGCTTTTTAATGGAAAGCAAGCCTCGTTCGTGGTTGCTTTGTTGTCTATTTGGCCCATACTCATATTCTTGGTTGTACTGGGTTCTTCTATCGTATTGAGCTGCTCAGATATTATGTGAACTGCGTTGAGAAAAATAAGAGCAGTCGCTACCTTACAAAAATGCTGCGTTTATTGATGGCTGCATTTTGTTCTAATTTTCTCATTATTTTTATTTTTTGGCGGCTAAATTGGCTGAATTCACTTGCTGTTTTTAAATTTTTTTTTTCTCAGCACTTCTTGTCTTAAGATCAACTCACAGTTGAGCTTACGGCGATAAGTAACATTTATTGGTTCCTATTATTATTGCGTGGCTTAACATTGCAGTGCTTGATTGAAAAGAGCTACTTTGGTGACCAAGTCTCTTTTGAAATCCAAGGTAACTTGTCAGTGATGAGCTTACGAATCCACAGATTCATTATCGTCGCTTCTCTCAAATGCTTTGTCAATAAGCTTTCCTATCAAGCGACTGGAAAATCGTTTTTAATTAGAAGGGGTGGATATGTTCTCCCCGTTGGGACCAATATCGAGCCCAAGAATCAGCTCCCCAGCGGATGCAAGAAGATCAACAACTGTTTCATCTACACCAGGATAGAACAAATTGGTTTTTCGTAATGTCACTTTGCAACCCTTGATCGGCTCAGTCCCGTTAAAAATTTTATCGAGCCATGCGAATCCAGCAGGAATACCCTCAAAAATTTCAGTGATATGACCAGTTCGGTTGTTCAAGTTGAGTTCAAGCGATTTAATTCCTCGATCGCACCAAGCTTTTGCAACCCTTATAGAATTTTCCTTTGTAGGAACAATTGTGTCTTTCATGCCATGAAAAATCATAATGGGAATTTCAGGTAAAGTACTATGATTATTCAAAGCGAGAGTATTTTGGTCAATTACTTTTTTGACAACTTTGTTTTCAAAGACCTTATAGCCGGCTTTGAAGTATCTGGAGGAGCCAGTGAAAAAGCTATTAAAAGCGAAATGAAGAATCGAATCTAACAAGCAATAATCATTTCCCTTGCTGAACGATTCGTTTTTAGCAGAAAAGACTTCTCCGTCTATAAACTCTTTCAATTCAGGGTACTCGTGAGACAAGCCAGCAATAGCAGATCCTGTTAATCCAGCAAAAAGCGTGCCTTCAACTCCCACCGCCGTGGCTGTGATATTTGTAACAAAACCACCTAAAGATGCACCAATAAGGTGTGCTTTTAATTCCTTCGCATATGTAGGTTGTAATTCAAGAGCATGTCCACTTGCTAAGCTTCCCCCAGAATAGCCAAATAGAGCCACTTTGGCGTCAGGTTTGAGGCCAGTAATGTTTGAAGTATTAATTGTTGCTCGTATAGAATCAAGCGTCGCGTGACCGCTTTGTCTACCTGCCGTAAAGGTAGCCTTGGGGCCTTCGTAGTCTGGGCTTACAACGTACCAACCTCGGCTCAAAGCGATTTGTATCAAGAACATCTCAGCCTGAGTGGTAACAGTATTCATTGAGGCACCATATAGAAATGAGTACGAAGGAGCGCAATTTCCATTGGAGGCATCTTCAGCTGTTTGGTAGGATAATAACTTGGAAGGATCTGCATTGTATGGCTCGATAATGGTGGTCACAACAGCAGTTGCATTGCCATGGGAGTCGGTTGATCTGACCAATGCCTGCCATGCATTTTTGACATTTATGGGTAAATATATACTTCTAAGCCTATGTGGTGTTTTGCGCATCCGTAACACAGTCCCTGGCTTCATATCCTTAATACCAGGTGGTATAGAGTAAAATTCATCTTCAGAGGGAGTTTGCACTTTAGCAGGTAGGCCTGCTATGAAGCTTACTAAAAATAGATAAGGCATGAGGTGGTGAAAGGAGATTCTCATGGCTGATGTGGTAATCTTATTATTCTTCTGAGAAATGTACACACAATAAAAGCTAGCTTTTTCAATGAGGCACCATTTACCAGCATGCTACTGGGCTTTAAGAGAAGAAGCTATCGCTATATATACTTGTGATAATTTTGATTGCACACTTCAAAAAAATAATTAAGGATCAACATGAAGCCCTCTGAATTATTTAGATTGAGCGAAGAAGCAAAAAGATATGACCCCTCATTCAAGGAATTCTTAAAACATTTAAAGAAAGGGATGCTGTTGCAAATCTCAATTCGTAGCTATTAGAAGCCCATAATTGTCTCTATCCAGGAAATATAGATGAAAAAATAAAAGGGAATGCTACATATTTGGTCCTTTTGGAAAGTATAGTACAGAAAATGCAACCATAGTTGTCGGATAAAGAAAACGGAGAAAAATAAACGAATTAGAGCATTGTTGAGTTTTACATATGATTTATTTCAATCCTCAACTTCAGATTATCTGCTTTCTGAAGGGGATGAGTGGCCAATTCATGACCATGGTTGATCTTCACACCGTCTCGTTATGAGAAGGAGCGGTAGGAATGGAGTGCGTTTTTCCAATTTCAAACACACACGTTCTAAGAGACTCATGTCTCTCGTCTATTGCAGTACGATCCGAGAATGTGCACGGTGAAAAGCGCCATTCAACATAATCTATCCTTCTGGGCAAGGTTTTTTGGAGCTTCCTCACTGGTGTGTAGTGGTTGCCAAAACTAAAAAAAAAAAAAAGAACGGTTGAAAACAAGATACAGATTTTGAGCCTTGCCCCGCAGCTATTCTGCATATTGGGAAAAGACGAAATCCCAGCAGCACTCATTTCCAAAAGAGGTAATTTCGGACACAAGACTTATGTGGGCTATTGATCAACCATATGTGACGGGACATCAACTACAATGTGGTGACAATCTTTAAGTTGATTGTTGCAGTACTATCCTTATTGATCGTCGGTTACTCCACGCAAGGAACTACAGCAGGCGACCAGAAGAACAATAATAGAATGGGGCACAATTAAGATAAATTACCTTGAAGTTCACGATTTCATGTCCAATCAAATCAACCAAAAAATATGTCTAATGAAGAATCTAAATAAATATGTACAAGCTAAATTTGTGGCTGAAAGAAAAGAAAAAAAAAAAAAAAGTAAAAATAACAGGTAAAAAAAAAACCTGAGAGATTAAACACAGGATTACCAGAAACTCAATTTAGTGAGACTTCTCACAAAAATATTGCAGATGAAAATGCATTGAGTATCCATGCATCGCGGTTAGAAGATTTACCGAATGTACTACTGCCAGGAAAAGAGGTTGCATCTTATCTTTCTTGGTGAATATACCAAGCTAGGTATTTCAATGGAGCACAACAGCACATAGTATATGTATCCAATCAAATTTGTCACGAGCCTCATGGAGTTTTTGCTCATTCTTTTGACTCTCTTGAAGGTTTGCAGGATTTATGGCCGATGCTATCTTTTGTCACCTTAATATCTATTTTCTTCCAGAACATCAAGTTTGAAGAATTGAAAATTGCCAATAAGGCTTGTAACTCCGCAGCATGCATAAAAATTCAAGACCACAGAAGAAAAAAAGAAGGCTCGGAACAATAAGCTTAAGATCTCAAGATAGCTTTCAAATCACTGCTGCCTCTAACCCCATCCGGAAAATATGCATCAAATTTCTTCAAGGAGACTTGGTAAAGCAACAACATGATAGAACTTTGTACTCCAGTCCATATGAAACGTGGACCCACACCAGAAAACATACCCAAGATTCCTTCATTCACATAAATTGAGCGAAGGGCCCTTACTGTGCTTGATTTCGACACAATTTCAATTAGTGATGTATTTTTTTTGACTTTCTGAGCGTGTTTAACCGGGTTGTCGATGTTCTTGGCATCTGCGCTGATTCCCGCAGAGGTGTCGACTGTGGCGGTTTGAATTCTTGTCTTGATCACGTCCAAAGGTGTTGTCAATGTTCCAGCAAGCCCACCTGCTGCAGCACCGGTAAATAGTTCTAAGGGAATCGGAAGATCATCTGATCCATTGGAATAGATGGCCAATTGTCGAAATCGTTCGTAAAATGCGAATTGCAACGCACTAAACGGTAAATCTCTGAAAAGGGTTTCCTTATAACCAAATGCAAATGTTGAGACACCTTCGGAGCGGAAAATTGTTTTGATAGCATCCCCCAAACCCTTATAGTTATATCCACACCCTTTTGTATGGGGGTTGTTGTGTCTTCCTTGTAGCTGTAACCTTGTTTTTAAAACTTCAGAGGGCACATAGAATATGCTGGAAGCCATATCCCCAAGTACACCAGCAATGAAATACGATAGTGTTTCATTCATATTGTACTCAGTGATAAATTTTCGTTTCGAGTACTCGTAAGTACCGAAGAATGCTGCAGTTGAAGGAAATGACCCAAGAATCGCAGGTGTATAGCCTCCGTATAAGCCTCGGAAGAATCCTTCCTGCTTGAAGATTGTTAAATATGCAGTGATCATGTTTCTGTATTTCGGATTGTACAGTTGGCCCTGTTGCCTGGTTTTGACAGTATCGAGAGAGTGCATAGCAGAATCTCCTACAACACCTCCAAGTCCACCAGCGAGCATGCAATTGATTATTGGGGATACTTTACTAGTAATGATATCATTTTCTGGTGCAAGAGGAGGGTTAGATGATGACGAAGAGCCATGATCCCACGGCAGATGTGGATCCTTTTGAGGAGAAAAGCTATACGGTATTGTTTGGGTTGTGTACGACTCTGTCATGGTCTATATGAGTAATAATTAAGCCGTGTATCTTATTGGATCAAATGATAAAGGAGTTAAGAAGTAGCAGGCTGTAGTCGAATTTATGAGTCTTATAAATTGAAAATGATTAGATTGATTTAGGAGCGATAATGTCGACCAATTCGATGAAAATTTATAAATTATATATACGATGTCCTGTTATTTTCAAAAGTGTCAGTTGAGAATAAGCTTAGTATAATAATGAAGCTCTTAGAGTGTAGCAGTAGAGTTGAAGTATAGGATGTAAAGAGAAGGAATAAATAAAAGGAAAGGGAGAAAAAGACACAGTACTATTTATGTTCACCCATGCACTTGATACAGATCTTCTATATGGAGGGTTATAGTTGGTGTTCTTGATCTTTGATCTATGGGTTTGAGCAGCGTGTTTGAAAAAAAAACAGAAAGATTTTTGTCTCTTCGTTCTCTGAGTTTCTAGTTTTTCCCTACGCTTCACTATTTGATGAAATAAAGAAAAAAACGAGATAATGTGCAGTATTCCTCACCCATCAAAACAAGAAAAAAAGAACTTCAAGACTTTAGTACTGTGGTATCGACGTGAATTCTCAAATATAGATGCTATTATCTCGAAGTGCTCCAAGCCATGGACGAAGTGTTATACAGAAACATGCAAATTAACGGTGTGGTAGGCTTGCTTCTGTGATATGTAGGTATTTACAGAGCCTGGCTTCTCTTTTATTTTTCAAAAATGTTTTTTTTTTTTCTTTTTTCTTTGATAAGATGTTTTTTTTTGCTTCCCGAGTACTCATCGGGTGTTCAATAAAACGAGCCGGTAATAGCCTATCAATTACTCAGCACATGCACCCGAAACAAAATCAAGCTCTAATGTTAGTATGTGGCGCTCGATAAACCAACAGCGTTGTCGAATCCAGAAGCACTACTTACAAAGTTGTCGGCATTACAAGGTACTTGCTATTGAGTCGTCGTGCGATGACTCTTGTGTAGCCTTACTTGAAAAGTTTCTGCCCCACCAACCGCCCATAGTCATTGATCAATTCAAGTCTACCCTAAATTCTTCTAGAGATGGTGGTATTATCCCTGTGGCAGCTCAAACTCATCATCAAACCGAACTCGCTACCCTAGTACATGATTTTTGTATAAAACATGATTTGAATGCTCGCTCACCGCCCGATCTTGTGTGCTGTACTAGAGGGCCGGGTATGGTATCTTCGTTGAGTGCTGGCATTCAGTTTGCCAAAGGTTTATCAGTAGCATGGAGTCGCCCGTTTATAGGGGTTCATCATATGTTAGGACACTTACTCATTGCTAACCTTCCAAAACAAGCTCAACCGCACCTTGGAGCTCCTAAATACCCGTTTTTGAGTTTATTATGTAGTGGTGGACATACTATGTTGGTGCTTCTGACCTCGATCACTGAACATGAAATCATCATAAATACCAATGATATAGCTGCAGGAGACTCTCTCGACAAGTGCGCTCGCGAAATCATAGGCTTAAAGGGTAATATGCTTGGAAAGGAATTAGAAAAATATCTCAATCAAGTACCTGAAGATTTGAAGCAAGAATTTGCTGAAATCAACACTCAAAGCAAAAATAACAAATATGAGTTACAACTAAAACTACCGCTTAAAGGACCGCATTATTCCAAAATTCCATCTAAGATTGAGTTTTCGTTTGCCCTGTTTTTGAGCGTGCTTCAAAAGTATAAATCTGACAAGGTGACTGAAACCTTTGACGAGCCTCTCAAGCAGTTCTTGGCATTTAAATTTCAAGACACTTTATTCAATCATATAATTGATAGGATTAATGTAGCACTTATCAAGCACGGCTTCAATGACCAATTACAAGCTCCAGGTGACCGTAAATTAGTGTCTGTGCGTGATTTTATTTGTTCTGGTGGGGTCGCTGCTAATATGACGTTACGAAAAAAATTACTAAATGAACTCAACTTAAAGGAAAACCTTGGTATTGAAGCGACTGACATGAACTTTCATTTCCCTGATTTGAACTTATGTACAGATAACGCTGTTATGATTGGGGTTGCTGGAATTGAAATCTTCGAGCAGTTAAGGGTTAAGTCGAACTACAAAATTTTACCCATTAGAAAATGGCCAATGAACGAGCTTCTACAAGCGGATGGCTGGGTTGAGGTTTCCGCTCATGAATTTGATAAAACCTGTAAATATAATGATTAGCATAATTAATACAAAAGATATCTATTCTGTACATCAATTGAAGGAGAGAGGCCGGTGGAAGCTTATCCGTTGACCTCCCCATCACTATCGCCGTTGCTGTCACTACCACTTTTGTTCTCAGAATTGCTCACAGACTCTGTTTGGGTTTCACTTTCAGCCTCTGATACATTCTCATCGCCCTTGATACTCTGGTCAGAGTCTAATTCATACTCATCATCTTCTTCGTCACTGAAGAATTGATCTGCTTCAACATTTCGATGCTCTATAAAGCTTTCTGTTATATTAAAAGTCTTCACAAGGCCCTCCCATGTAGGTTGATCAAATGTCGCAATATGATGGCTTTTATTCTTTGAATCTGCGCTGGCTTCTTCAGCCTCCCTTTGAGTTGTTCTCTTGACCATAGGTATACCGGTTTGATCTTTGTATAATTTAAGCTTTCCATCTCTTATAAGAAAACTGGTGAAAAATAAATTTTCCACAGATTGGGAAAACGAGTTTGGGTTGATGAAAAATTTGAAAAAGTTATATTCCGACTCACCTGCTCGTTGTGAAAAGGTTTTATAAACCTGTCGAACCATGTCAGATGTGCTTTTTTCCAGGTTCTCATTCAAATCGCTTGCCTTGATAGATTTAGCAGTAGTAAGGTTGACTGATTTCGTGTCATCAATGTTTCTTTGCCTGGGGCCGAATCTTTTTCTTTCAGTAGCTAAAGGGCCATATAAAAAGTCGCTTGATATAGCTCGATTACTTTGAGAGAAGTATAAAGCTCCGAGTTTTAGCCAGTTGTAAGAGTTAAAGGTATCGGCATGTCCAGCAGCACCAGCACCTTCGGCCTCTTCATCATCCTCATAAACGATTCCATTTCCTTCATTGGGGTTCATATAAATCTTCAAGTTCTTGATAAAATCTTTTTGAGTCAAGGCAATTCCAACATCGCCGTACTTCAAATTCTTTGCGTTGGTGGCAGCGAGTCGGGAGAAATCATGCAAGGTTTCAGCATCTTTTAGGTGAACTCGAGTATCCCTATTCTTCTCTGTATTCAAAACCCTGTAAATCTCATCTAGCTCATGTGAGTACTGTTGTACCAAGTTGAAGGCTTCACCTTTCTGAGCTTCTGGCTGTGCCAGTACTATTTTATTCTTCAATTGTTCATATCTTTTGAGGAATTGACCCCGCGGGGTTTTCAGTATTCTGTGTCTATTGCTGGAGAAGCTGGCTTCCGAGGATAAGCTATTATTATGCAGACTAGAAGGGTCTCGCTCTGGACTTCTGGTCATTGTCGGTGGTATATTCTTGTCGTTGTGAATTCAAGTCCTAAAGCTGAACCATCACGCGGATAAAGGGCTAGAAAGTCAGATCAAAAAAAAAGGAAAAAAAAATACACACACAAGAAAAACAACGGAAAAAAAAAGTGAGAAAGAAACAAAGCGCGTTTGTTCAGTTAAGCTAAAACGAATCTGATTCATATTAAGCCGACAGTTATTCACTATTTTGCATCCCATATTGTGAGTTCGAAGACCTTCCCCAGTATGACTACAAGTGCTGAGTCTAAAGCAAAAGAGGGCGCCATCAAGGCTCTTGACATCTCGGTTGTTAATAAAATTGCCGCAGGTGAAATCATCATTCAGCCGGCCAACGCGTTAAAGGAGCTACTCGAGAATTCAATTGATGCCGACTCAAGTATGATTGACATTCTCATCAAAGATGGTGGACTAAAGCTACTTCAAATAACTGATAACGGGAAGGGGATACTGAAGGATGATCTCCATCTTTTATGTGAAAGATTTGCCACTTCTAAGCTTTCTAGGTTTGAAGACTTAGAAAGCATCGCAACATATGGTTTTCGAGGTGAAGCATTGGCGAGTATTTCTCATATATCACGCTTATCAGTTTTAACTAAAACAAAAGAGTCACCCTTGGCTTTCAAAGCATTTTATACAAATGGAAAGCTTGCCACCCCCGGGTTCAAATCTGAGACAGGAAAGAACGTGGAACCCAAACCAATAGCAGGGAAAGATGGCACACAGATTATTGTGGAAAATTTATTTTATAATGTCCCTTCTAGGCTAAAGTCATTTAGGTCGAAAAATGATGAGTTCGCTAAGATTTTAGATGTGATCGGTCGATACGCAGTACATACTACAGGTGTGGGTTTCAGCTGCAAAAAATTTGGAGAGTCGCATCAGGTACTATCTACACGTCCTCAGTTAACTTTGAAAGAAAGAATCAGAACAGTTTTTGGTACTGCAGTTGCCAACGAGCTACTAGATGTTGAAGTAATTGGAGACGATAAGGCTGAGCTCAACGAAGAGACATATAAAGATCAATTTGGTCTTTTGAAGGTGAAGGGTGCAATCACTAATTCCAACTACAATAATAAAAAAAGAATACAGCCTGTATTCTTTATCAATCACAGATTGGTCTCATGTGATCCTTTGAAAAGAGCTCTCACATCTATTTATCAGTTTTTCCTACCCAAAGGAAACCAGCCTTTTATATATTTAAGCTTAGAGATTGCACCTCAAAATCTTGATGTCAATGTGCATCCGACTAAGAGAGAAGTGAGATTTTTGCATGAGGAGGAAATTATAGATGTGATTTGTGCACTGGTGCATAAGGCATTGTCGAATATTGATAGTTCTCGTAAATTTAAGACACAGGGTGTCTTGTTTCAACCATCTGATTCTAAACGACTGATTGATGAGTCGATCAGCTCGCAAGCAACCAAGAAATATCGTCAAGAGAATAAGTTAGTGAGAGTGGATGCCCTGCAACCCAAGCTAAAGTCATTTTTATCAACCCAAACCTCGGAGGGTTACCAACGACAGGTCACTCAACAATTTTCGCATTCAGAGCAGACCTTTGAAGACTTTCATGATCTCAAGCGGAATCGAGCTGATAACAATATGATTGATGATATTATCTCAGAGAATGCTTCGCAAAACGAATATATCCCTGTTCATGGTGCGAAAAATTCGGGAGATGAACTAAACACAGGCTCCAATATTGAAACAGGAGCTGAAACCAATATTGAAACAGGAGCTGAAACGAATATTGAAGAGAATGAGGAAACAGCCTTGTCTCCAATTTTGACTCCTGCTCTGGCAAAAGTAGATGAGGAAGACGATCTCGAGCCTTTGAAGCTTCACGATCAAGAAGAAATTCAAGAACGAACTCCTCAAGTTGAAAAGACCTCTCAAGCTAACAATTTAAGTCGATTGAAATCGATGACGGATCTTGAGTATTGCGCTAGCGGGAAGGAAAGAGTTGATATCAATCTTGATAGCATTAACGAATTACGAGAGGATGTGAAGGCGTCACTTCATCGTCCTCTTACTAACATATTCAACAATTCCGTTTATGTGGGTATTGTGGATGAGGAAAAACGACTCTGTTGTTTTCAGTACGATGTTAAGCTATTTCTCTGTGACTATGCTGCGGTTCTTTATGATTTTTACTATCAGGTGGGATTATCCGAGTTCTGTAATTATGGTGAGTTCACCTTGTCAGAACCAATTTTGTTGGAGGATGTCTTGAGCCCTATATATGAGCGTGCGAATCAAGAGGGATTCGACAGCGATGTTGCTACAAAAGAGACGGTGATTGAGAATCTCTTGGGAATGAGGGATATGTATAGGGAATACTTCAACTTGGTTTTCGACGAAGATGAAAATGGCAGGCCAATGCTCGTCTCGATGCCCATGATCATGAAAGATATCGTCCCCAGCCTAAAAAAATTGCCATTCTTTATTTACAGGTTGGGCAATAATGTTAATTATGAAAATGAAAAAGACTGTTTGCTGGGCATCTTGAAGCAGATTGCATTGTTATATCTTCCTGATACTATCTCATCGACGGATCCAGTAGATACTGATATTCAAGACGGAGAGCAAAACCTTACTGCAGATTATGTTAAACAGATCAACAATCGTAAAAGAGATGAATTAAATCACCAATTGGAACATGTTGTTTTTCCCATGATAAAACGTCGTTTTCTAGCTACACGCAGTTTGTTACGAGATGTTGTGCAAATTGCTGATTTGCCTGGTCTATACAAGGTCTTTGAAAGGTGCTAGCGGTTGCTTTAAGCTGTGCTGATTTAATAACATGATTTACGGACTTATGAAATGATATACTCATACTTGTAGTTGCCTTTTTCGTTATCCTTCTTGTACACTTTATTTTTTTATCACTATCTTTTTGTTTTTTCAACGTGGAAAATTACCCCAGTTTTTCTATTTTCACATTTTCTTTTTCGAGCGCTGACTTCTGCTCCCAGCGTTGAAAGTTGTATTTTCACAGGCTAGAACAAACACCAAAAGCGAAATACAGGAAAATTTGCTGGATGGTCCCCAAACCATGACTATTTTCGGTACGCGTTACTGCTAACCAATATTCAATTAGCAGAACCTGCAAACATACTGGCCAGCACGTACATTGTATAAATATTCTTTGGTTATCGAAGTACACTTGGGTGCGGCCCTAGAAAGAGCTTTGAGTGGTTATCGGCACAAAATGCGATACATTGATAAAATAGAGCTTGAAGAGAAGAAAAAAAAAAAAAAAATAAGTCAGATTCGAACAGCAAAAATTAACAGAAACGGAAACAAAGAGAAAGCGAAACAAAAAAAAAAAAAAAAAAAGTCCCGAAAAAGAAAAGAAAGCGAGGAATAACGAAAACTCGTGAAAATAGAGACCGAAGCTATCAATCTTAAAAAGTGTCACGAACTTGTATTCAACAGCTTATCTCTTGTTGCTATCCCTCACTCCATCATCTCACTTCTTCACTCAAAGCTTGTCTTAGGCACTTTGTAATTGAGCATACTTTGATACTCTGCAAATTTGATAAGCGCGCTCAGACGTTGTTGAATACTTTTAATACGGCTTCGTGTACAATCAGAATTTTGATTCAAAATACCTTCAGTGCACAGTTTTGAAATTTTAAGCTTACCCCAAGGTATCTAGATTTATTTGTCAGGTCACAAATCAATCCTTTCAATACTCAATTTGCTATCCGAGAATTACCATTATGTTGATCGAAAGCTCTATACATGAAAGATATATCAAGACCCTAAATCTTGGCTGCTTCCCAAGGACGGTTATGGAGTTTCAGGATTCCCAGGAGTTTTTCCCCCAGGTTTTATTCATTGATTACCAATTGCAGTTATTGATTCAAAATGAATTCAATGGTTTGGAATTAGAACCTGCTCGTGCCTTTGAAATGGAAGGTAACGATTCTCCTCGTCAGAAATTATCACAATTGATTTCTTATGCTCACTCAATCAATGCTAATTATAATGAAGCAAACAAGTCATACGAGGAAAAGTTTTATTATACGGTTGTTCTTGCCCAACTTTTCTATCTCAACTCTGAATTAAACGAGATGCATCCATTACTCAATTCGATAGATCCTTCATTATCACCTGATATTGATAGTTCGGATTTCAAAGAATTCCTTCTTTATTTAAGGGTTAGATACAATGTGTTGATTGGATTGACGGACGTTGAAAATTCTCATAAATTATGGATCGAATATTTGTTCCACTATCCTAAGCATTTTAATAAATCCAGCGTGGCCGCTAATCACTGGATTGACATCATTTTCCATAAAGTTACGGTTTATTTGTCAGACAGTGGCCACAATCCGTTGTCGTTCCAGGACTTAAAAGCTCAAAAATTTAGTGATAATGTGAACACCATTATTTCGTTAAGTAGTTTCTTGTTGAGACCCGAAAATGACAAATATGCCCTCCCAACCTTCAGATCTGACTATAGTTCGTTCTTGGCTTCTGAAATTGAATTACTCATAAAACAAAAGAATGACTTTCCCCACGCGTCCGAAACCATAAGCCCATATAATGATTTTATAAATACATTGTATGAAAGCTTGGATCATGTTCCACACTACTTCCAAATCTTACCCCCAATATTATCGAAAAAGTTTTTGATTAACATGACTTCGAAAACGTATCAAAGTCAAGTTGTGCTCTCGAATTATATTAAGACATTGATTGAACTTAATGAATTTGATGAAGCGTTAGCAGTTTTCAAGACTTACCTCAGTTATGTGGAAAAGGACCAAGAACAGAATGATGGTCAAATTGATAACATTCTCTCTATTATTGACACCATTTCCACTTGTTTATTGAATTTCAACCCGATCAACTCTTTCATTCCTAGAATAAAATGCCCCAAACGATTCAAATATACTTCTGAAGATACGGTAACTGAATCTTTGTACAAATTTGTTGCTTTGCTCCAAGGATATTTAACAGAATTATCTGAATTGGCTAACTTGAGCTATGACGACGATTTGAAAGATTTTTCCACCAACCAACTATCATTTTTATATCATAAGTATAACTTCAATGTATTGGTATCTGATGAATCAAGCTTCATTCAATTGGTGTCGAAATCTTGGTACTCTTTAGGTCATTTCTATTACTATTTGTCAACGTATGAATCTTCCAGTTTAGAATCGTTGAATGGGAATACGGGCTTGGTCTTGACTTACTACAAGAATAGTTTGATTGTGAACTCAACTGGTAATGCCACCTACCTTTTCAATTACGCATTGTCATTATCATATACTGGGAATTTGCAGCCTGCATTAAAATTATGCAAATTTATATTAAAGAAATACCCGGAACATTTCAAAACTTGGAATTTGCTTGTTTTAGTTCTAAGCTCTTTGGAAAATATGAATCCTGATATAAAGAAGGGTAAACTGAAGTCAGGGCTCACTTCAAAAAACGGATCGAATTCGGCTTTAAATGGGGGTCATAAATCCAATGGTGGGGCTGTGGTGACTGGAAGTTCTGCTGGTCCTACCACTACCAATTTAAAAGAGCTGGAAAAATTTATCAATAATGCTTTGAATATCGCCGGTATATTCACTGCTAAGCATCGCAAGAACGATATAAAACTTACCGTAGAGACCAAGTTCGAAATTTTACAATTGAAACTAACCCAATTAGCTGTGTGGGAACAATTATATGGTGTCCAGTACATACTCGAAGTGCTTCCTGAAGTCTTTCTTTTGTTTCATGAATTGTTTGATGAAGTAGTTGTTGAAAAAGAGCTTCATGAAACCGAATCAGGAACTGTCGCGGATGGGGATGAGCCCAAAGGTGACAACAGGTGGTCTCATAGACCTAGCTTCGTTGAACCATCTGCTAACTTCCAACGAGAACTGCAAGGTGGAGAAGTTCTGAAGGACAAACAATTGGCTAAGGACAAGATAAAGAAGATGTCAAAGGGTCCAGCAGCATCTTCTCAATCCAGAATTAAGCCCAAGCCGAAAGAATCTGATATTAAGGATCCATTGAAATTAAGATTGCATATATTGGAAAAGAAAATTTTACAAGAACTTTGGTTATGGACCAGTAGACTTTATCTCAAGATTGGTCTTTTCGAAGAAACAGAGCAATGCTTGGTAGAGGCTGAAAATGCTTACGAACCAAATGTTAAAACATTTACGCACTTGGGGTATCTAACATCTAAAACTCGCAAGTTTTTGTCATTACAGGAATTTGAAAGATCTCTTGAAAAATTAACTTCATCGGATGAAAGATATAACAAACGAGACTATCATTTAACACTTTTGGGTTTGTGTAAATTATTTATTGTTGATGACAATGCTGATAACTCATTATTTATTTCCACCAAGGATTACAACGCCGGAATTATCAGACTAAAGAACCTTTTAGAAAAGTTCAGTCAATGCTGGCCACATGGTTATAATAGTCCTGAACTTTGGTACTACCTCAGCATTATTTACGAAAAGCTTGATGACAAGATTCTTCTTGTGAACAGTTTATGGAGATGCGTTGAGTTGGAGGACAATAGACCGGTCAGAAGTTTTGACGTGTGTGAAGAGTTTAACTATTATTAGACTTTTAATTTATCTTTATTTTTTTTTTCGACTTTTGCTTTGTTTTTAATCAAAAGGAACATTTCACTTCTAACCCATTCAATCACTATATAAAACTCAATTATAATGATTATTAACGCATTATAGTTGCAAATTTTAAATCATAAACTTAAAATTACCAAAAGCGTCCCAAAATTTTCACAGTCTCTGATAATTTTAGATCACATATCATGGGATACATGGTGTGCCATAAGTGGGAACAAGTCTTTCGAAGCTAAATCTCAAGTTGGTATTGCCTTGATTGTATCAATCAAAGGAAACTGCGACATCGGTTATTTTTTTTTTCTTTTTTCCTACTCTCTTTTGTTGCCATTTTCTTGCGTGTATGTAGGAAAGGAAAAAAAAAATATTCTCAACGAGCAAAAAATCGTAGATTCAAAAAAAAGTTCAAGCATACAAGCATCTTGTAATATTCTAAACCAGGATTCAATAGACGAAATAAGATTAGACTCAAAAATGACCGAAGTTGCTCCTAAACCAATAACTTATTGTGAAGTTTGCACATTCCCTCCAGAATACTGTGAGTTCGGCTTATCATTCAAAAGGTGCAAGGAATCATTACAGGAAAATCATAAAGAATTATTCGATGCCTTATATAGTGATGATGCATTAGCCAATGCTACCTCGACATTGTCATTAGAAAAAGAAAAAGAAATCTCCAAAGATTTGGAGAAGAAACAGGCCAGAGAAGAAAAGAAGTTAGAAAGAGAATTACAGAAAAAGTTATCATCTAAAGTTACCATCAAGAGAATTGAAAGAAATAAAAGAAAGCATATGATTTCCATCAGTGGATTAGAAGTGTTCAATATAGATATGAAGAAATTGGCTAAGACATTCGCTTCCAAATTTGCGACTGGTGCTTCTGTTACTAAGAATGCCGAAAAGAAGGAAGAAATCACTGTTCAAGGTGACGTCAGTGATGAAGCCAAAGAATATATCGAAAAACTCTTGGAAGAAAAGGGTTTACACGAAGTTAAGGTTGAACAAATCGATGAAAAGAAGAAAGTTAAGAAGGCTCAACCTCCACCACCTCAACCCCAGCCTGGTAGCTCCTCATGATTGATACGTAATTTAGTTGCTTTTATATAACTGAAAGTCCTTGTATAGAACCAATTCATTTAATGATATTTGAATATATATGAAACATACGAATATTCAATCTATAAAACCCACAAACAAAGAATTGATAAATAAAAAAAATAGAGAGAAAAATAAAAAAAAAGAAAAGCAGTGCAGGGCGGGAAGGGAGACTGAATGATCTACTTAAAATCTAATCATACTTTTCCTTCCAAACCCAGGAAGTACCCACATCTTGATTTGTACCCGCCTTAATTAAAATCCTGTACAACTGGGCGATTCTTCGCTTAGTATTATACTTGTTAGTTTTCAGTTTTTTGCCCCATTTGTTGATGGTCTTAAATTTGTTGCCAAATCCAAATCCATTCGATAGTCCGAGAATCGCCAAATTACCACTTTCTTGATCTCTAGTTAAGTGACAATTGATTTCCCATAAATTGACGGCGGTATCATATTCATTATGGACTTGATATGATTCACCCAAGTTATGAAGACTGATATTTAATGCAAAGATATTATTTTTGTTGAAAAAAGTTTTCAATACAAGCTTATCCAGATCACTAAAATCCAGCATAAATGTACTGTTAAAATAATTATGATCAACTAATTGTTTTAAAACGAGTGACAATCGAGCCGACTTTCGGAAATAAGTTAAGATCAAGTCATTATCGTAGTTGTTGTCGATGGTTTCATCCTTATTGTAGGAAAGGAGCCAATTACCAAACATGGCTTGAGCCAAGGGTATACTAAAGCCCTTCAAAGTAGCAAACAGTTTGAAAATTTGAAACAATTGAGGGGATTGTAAATTTTGTTTGTTGTTGGCGTATAAATCCAAAATTTCGTTAAAATCATGTAAGTCTTTCAAAAGTTTTGCAAAAATGTGATGATTATTGAAGTCGGTAAGTCCATCACTCATCAATTGTTTTGAATTATCAACAAAGATAAGCTCACCATTTTCTAATTCACTGTGTACTAAATATTGCATGAGGAGGTCATCATTGGGGAAAATGTTGGCAAGGTTATCTCCAAATAAATAAAACCCGGCCACTTCATCCCAATTTAACTTCAAAGTTTGTTGAGAGGAGTAACTGTAATATTTTTCAATCAATTTATTATTGACGTAGTTGAAATAACGCTGATAGCTTAAATTATGAGCATATACCGTATTATTATCAACCGACTTATGACCATGTGCATTCAGGAACAACGTACGCAATTTGTTTTGCTTCATGGCATACCTTCTTTGTTCTTCTTCGTATTGTTGTTCAAATTGGGCTGATAACAGAGGGGGCAACTGTACCTGAGCTTCCCTTTCAATACCCTTCTGAGAAGACACGGCCATATTAATTTTATTTAGTTCTTCGTCTGCAGAAACATTGCTTACCGATGAGAAAACCGAATTGGTGCTAGAAGCATGAGATTGGACTGAGGTTCTTGATGAGTTCAATCGTGAGGTTGAATCATAAGCGGAAAGGTTCAAATTGGAGTGACTTGACCTACGTGATGGGCGGCCAGATGAAGATGTAGACTGGGAGTGAGACCTGCGAGGTGGTTGAGGAGGGGATGTTGGTGGATGGGATGTGAAACTACCATATGAAGTTGGTTCCTTTCTCAGTAATTTAGTATAAGGATGAGAGTGAGACTGGGAACGAGCCCTCGATGGTTGGGTATAGCTTAGAGGTTTGGAATTGATGTTGTTGGTATCATCATTAGGAGTGATATTGATTTGGGGTACCGAGGGTGATGCTTGGTATCTCAAATTGGAAGGCTGACGAGGCTGAGTAGTGGGGAGAGACAGTTGACTGGTATTGATGTAATTGTCTAACAATGATGGGTTGTAAAGTGAGGATGAAGAACTATTCATTATTGCCTAAATGTTTCGATGACACTTGCGAGATGGAATGCAAACAAACTAAACAGTTGTCAAATTTTGACGTGGAAATAAGAATTACTGTGGAGAAATCAAATAAAGGTGTCTGGAGGTAAGCAGAGGATTGCAAAAAAGCCTGATATAAATTTAACGGATAATCAGTATTTCGAGTAAGCGAAATTCAGAGAAGAAGAGTGAGTTTATTATGGTCAATTGGTGGTTCATAGCATAGAATGGAATGTGAACCAGTTAAATCAGTTTTGAAACAAGTCGCGTTAATGTTTTTTATGTTTATTTTTCTTTTTTTATTTTTGTTTTGTATGTTCGAATCACGTACATTGTTTTTAGTATTTCTTATTGTCCCGCTTTTTTTTTTTATTTTTTTTTTTTTTTGTTTTGTTCAAGTTTATTTCTTCAATGTGTTTTCTTGCACAAAAAGCAGTTAACCGAGATCAAGATACGTTCTGGTTCCTGTTTTCTGACTGTTATTCGCTTTGTTTCATTATTAACCTCAAGTCAAATATAAGAAGAATTTCACGAGCAGAACAGATTCACTTCGGGTAAATTACGAATCTACCAGGAAAAGGCGGGCGCAGGGTGTACAGCCACCATACCCCATATAAACATGTACGGTTTCTGCAGGTTCATCGTACGGTTGTCGTATTGATGAGCATTTGGCTGCGGTTGCTTGGGGTGACGAAGTCATTGAATGCTGACCGACGAATAGTATTGATCAACAATTTTTATGTAAATAATATACCGTAAATTTAGATGGACTCCATTCTACATACAACAAAAACAAGTCAAAAAAACGGGGCTGTAGTTTTGATGTTGAAATACAAGGCAAATGATTATAAGATCCTCTGTATTATCTTGGACCACAATATGCAAGGCCATCGTTCAGCTAACAAAGCCTTGTGTAAGTTTTGAAGGTGTTTGGAACTCTGCATGGAGGCACGGCGGTATTGTGAAACAATTGTACCTCGTTTTTTTTTCTATTCTGTTTCCATTTTACAGTTTCTGGATGATTCTCATTCTGCACGGGCCAATCTTGAGGTACTTGTTTAGCACGAAATTTACAAAATTACCTTGTTTCATGGGAGTTGCACTTGAGCCCTTGATACATATGTTAGATGTGACATGGGCTCGTGTAATGGTAAACAAACAATCTCAGAGCTCAGCGAACAAACAAACCTTCAACGGACAAAAAAAACAAGTAAAAAAGAAACGAGGAAAAAAGAAACTGAAGAAGTACTGAATTTGAAAATAAACAAGAATTATTATAAGCTAATACTGGAATAATCCTCAATAGTATTATTTTGGATTCGGCAATCAATCACGGCTTTTCCCTCATTTCAACCATGTACCCGAGTGGGCTGATACCTTTACTAGAGAGTAAATATTGAGGTGTTTGGGGCCGCATTTTGCGGTACAGTTGCAAAAATGGGCCCATTTACATAGTGTTTAAAATGTTTCTGTCTGTACAAGAAACGGTGTACAACACTGGTACCAAACAAAATACGGTAAATTCGTTGAAAATTAAGTCTAAATTAAGAAGCGGTTGAAATTTTTGAGAAATTTATGGCCATCATATCATGTCAGAGTGAAAGAACTATAGATAAAGTAAAATTGAGAAAAAGAATGGAAAATGTAAGAAATAAAGGATATGAAATGAAATACACAAAAGGAGGGGCGCGATTGAGAAACGACAAATAATTCAAAATAATCTGACAAAGTAGAAAACCATGAGAATAGTGTCAAAAAACAAAGCTTCGAGACTTTCAAAATTATCAAGTGCCACTAAAAACTAGCGATTAGATTTCCAATACGACAAAACGAAAATTATCAGGGATTATGTGTTACGAATCAGCTTCTTAATTGAAATCTGGAAAAGCCTAGGATAACAACTTGGAAATCTTGGGGATTTTGTCACCACCGGCAACCTCAGTCACAGTAGTAGGCTCTGATGGATCATCTTTTGATAATAATGACGATGTTGAAATCGAAGGTATGGAACGTTGCGTTATGGCTGCATTCTCAATCCCATCCCCGCTTGGGCTTGCCCTTGGAGGTGTATTACTTCCGACATTTAAAGATTTAATAGGTGGCAATTTGATATCTTCGTGACTGAAACCATCGGGACTTTCAGATTTGATTCTAACATTGGCTAAAGTCAAGGCAGTCTTTGTAGTGTTGGACATACCTGAATTGATTTCTGGTGATGTAGCAGATGTAGATGCCGAATGTGTAGTTAATAATGAAGTTTGTTTAATGGGTGGTAAAACGGGTGAGATTTCGACGCTATTTTTGGAATTGTTGCTACCAACCAGGTCAACCACCATTGGGGTGGCATCATTGAATTCATTTTCTTTATTATTGATATTCAAGTTATTATTATTATTGTCATTTTGGCTGCTAGTAAATGATGAGTTCGTATCGTCGTTATTAGGAGGGCTGTTAGAAGCAATGCTGGGCAACGCAGTAAAAGAATGATTTTTGGTGATTGACAATAAATTAGGACTGGTACGGATAGATCCTGGGTTGGACAAGGAAATAGAATGTGATGGTGAATTAGGAGATAATGAAGTGGTTGACATTGGTGGTACACTAAGATTCTTTTGATTTATGGGGGGTAAAGTTATTGAGCTGGAATTAGGGCTAGTATTGATGGCAATGGCGGGCGTTTTCTTATCCTCTTGTTTTAATGGGGGAGAATTAGTACCTCTGGTAGTAATTGAAGATGCAAATTTAGGTGGCAGCGTTGTAAGAGAACTAGTGGAAGCGTTATTAGCTCCACTTGCCATTGACGATAACTTAGTTAAAGGTATGGTACTAGGAGACGCCTTCAAAGGGACCGCTGAAGGTATTGGTTGAGTTGCAATGATATTAGAGGAGACATTTGAAGGAGACACAAGTGATTGGGTGGTCAAAGAGGGTGCACTGGCAGTCTGCACAGGGAGGGGCATGGATGAGGATGGATGGTGTTGTAGTGATGCTGAAGGAACATGTTGTTGTTGAGATGCATTAGAATACATAACATGCTGTTGTGAGATTTGTTGAGGAATAGCTTGTGGTATGCCAGGGGCAGTATTCAACATTGAATTGTAAGGTCCCGAAGGTTGAATAGAAACAAGTGGGCCGTATGGAGATTGAATGATTTGAGTACCAGGTGGAGGATGACCAGTAGCGGCAGCAGCTTGCATTATTGATGAGGCTTGCATGACAGGGTAAGGTACGGCAAACCCGGCTTGAGCGTGGGCATGTGCTTGAGCTTGTGCTTGATGTTGAGCTTGAGCATGAGCCTGTGCCTGAACCTGAGCTTGAACCTGAGCGTTGGCTTGAGCTTGAGCATGAGCATGAGCATGAGCATTAGCATTAGCTTGAGCATGGGCTTGTGCTTGGGCTTGGGCTTGTATTTGAACATGGGCTTGAGCTTGAGCCTGAGCTTGGGCAGCTGCAGCTGCATAATAATCCATAGGATTAGCGGCAGCGCTATTGGGTATGATACCATTTGGAGGAGAAGTCGTGGATGAAGCTACTGAATTTGCAGTTGGTACAACCATGGGCATACCAACCAGAATGGGTACTTGATGCATTGGTTGACCAGAATTCAGAAGAGAGGCGACTGCTGCCGATGTTGCATTGAGTACTGAGGTTGGTAATTGTGGAGAATTTTGCGAAGAATTTGAGTTATTACTGTTTGTTGACTGATTGGTAGGATCATTGTCTTGATCTTGAGGACTACGCTCCAGTCTAGTACTTTGATTGAATTGGGCCACGCGAAGAGCATTTCTGGCGGGGGCATCAAGATTAAGGTAGGCGCAGTGTAGCTTTCCTTTCAAGCAATTAAGACAAGAGGGTAAAGTTTCATCGCACTTAATTCTTCTTTTCTTACAAGTACCACAACCAAGATGAGAGTTACGATGCTTTCTTCTCGAATTTTTCTTCTTCTTTTGAATAGAAGCCTCAAGGGCACTGGTTTCACCTGCGTTGGACACATTCATTACCAATACATTATTGTTGAAATCACTAGGAGTGGTTGATTCAGAACGAGAATGTGAATGTTCAGAGCTACCACCAACTATTATTTGAGCAGATGGAGATTGAGATGCAGTGGTCGAGGTAATAGAAGGGGACTCTGATAGGATAGTATCTTTCCGTATGGGAGGTACCGGATTTTTCAACGCCGAGTTGAATATATCCATGGCAATTTCAGTACTTTAAAAAAAACGCAATGAGTAGGATTACAGAACTCTGATTTCAGTCTTGTTTTGTTGATAAAAAAGTTTTTTTTTTTTTGCTTGTTTGTTTCTATGTCTATTAGATTCCTGAATTCCGGCTAATAAAGTATAAGTATATTGGAGAGAGACACGTGAGATGCTTTATTGAAATTATGAAATGGTCGGTATCAACATATAAACGACAGTCGAATCGGATTGCAAGCGAGAGTAAGTCTTAGAAAGCTTTTTGAGCGGGCAACTGGGGAGCAGCAGAGACTCTGTTTTTACTTTTTTTTTCTTATTTCCGGAGAATGTTTCGTTCTGTAACACTGGTGAGGAGATGAAACCGATTGAGTGCAATGAAATGAAGTAACGATATTGAAGGATAGGAAGAACAAGTGTAAACTTTCAGAAAGATTAACGAATGGGCAATTTTCTTTCCTTTTTCTTTTCCTTCAAGAGAAAGGATAGGTATACCAAAACAGAATACTAACCAAAAGAAAAAGAAAAAATAAAAGTAAAAATAAAAATAAAAATAAAAATAAAGAAAATATCGAAACCCGACCAAACCAAAAACCAAAAGTACGATCGAAGGTGAAAAAAGAAAAAAAACTAAAACAACATACAAAACAAAAAAAGAGAAAGAGAAAAGCAGAGGAGAAACTAAGAAAAAAAGAAACGAAAATGACTGATGCAACCAGTTTATTATTTTTTGGCTTTTTTCTTTTTTTTTTTTTTATGTTTCTATTTGATTTGTATGCACTAAATCTCGAGACTAAAAAATATTCGACCGTCGTTTTTTCCTCGTTCTAAGTTCCTCGGTAGTTTATGTAAGGAGCAAGTGCTAGTAGACCACTTCATCAAAACATCCAAGTACACGACACCAAATACGTGATGTGTTAATTGGGGCTGGGTAGTTCATGTCAAGGCAAGATATAGCCACCAGACATCTTTCTGTTCCTGGCTACAAACACACAATCCTGTCTCGAAAGCCAAAATCATAATACAAGACTACAACAATAAAAGAAAATGACTTACCGCTTAAAGTTTTATTTTTTTTTCTTTCTTTTCTTTTTTTTTTTAAGAGCATGAATTGCACATTGCATGCATGCATACGCATTCAATCCAGTACATCCATGCATGCACACCATGCATACGTTTGGAGAGAAACGAAGAAGAATTCGAATACATCACAGTTATTTTCTACGTGCTCACCTGAAATGTAAACGGAAAGAAAAATAGTTGGAACAAAACGAAAAAGAGAAACAAAAGGAAGTCAGGAGAAAAAAAGGAAAAAAAAAAAAATAAAAAGAAAAGAAGAAGCAAATCGACTGAGAAGGGTGGCATGACGAGAGGTTCAACAGTACACAACGCTACAATTCTGAATGAAACGTTGGTGAACCGGATCACCTCCGACAAGTAATTAATATGCAAAGAAATGAAAGGTGAAAGGGCGGGATAAACGACACTTAACACGGTAATTATCCGCCTAGAAACGCCCCCTTCTTCATCGAAGACGAAAAAGAAAAAAGCATCGATTTATACGAACAACAGTTAAAGGGTGGAAAACTCACATTGGCTACCGAAGAGAATACGAATTAGCAGATCAAAAGGTTATGAAAACTAGTAAATCCTTCCGTCTAGAGTTTGAGGCTGGAGTTGCCAATAAAGGCGGTATTGTATTGAGCATCGAATCCAACGATAAGGACAAATAAAGCTTAAAAAAAAACAGTAAGCAAGTATTATAACCCTCGATTATGTTAACATTGAGCAACTCAGCAAGTTTACGACATTTAGATTAACAATGTTGACATTTACAACTCAACTTATGGAGTTAAGATGAGAATGACAATCTTTTGTTAAGCAGTTGCACATGAGAATGTCATCTCTACTTAATTTCTTTGCCTACGTAATCTTGTTTTCAGTGTAAATATAATTTTTTCTCGTTCACTTATTACTTCTCGATTATTTTTTTTTTTTTTTTTTTTTTTGTTAGCATTGATACTTTGACATTCTGACTTTTAAGCCGGTCCTGTTCGTACTTTGTTCGTAAAATTCAGCAGCAAAATAGAGAACGAAAGGAGAAAAAAAGAAAAAAAAAAGGGAAAGCGAACGAAAAAAAAAAAAACACTAGAAAAGAAATCACAGGTGCGATCCTCGTTACTCTGAGCGCAACAGTCAAGTGAACACTAAATGACACCAGCAACTTTTATAGAAAAAAAATTTGATTATCTCAGAAAGATAAGGTACCCTACTATACTATAACATAGGGTACAACAGAGCATAGATTGTCAGACGCGGCGTGAATACATTGCGACTCGACCTTGTTTGTTCCAGTGTGCCTGATGTAATGAATAACAAAGCCCATCAGACTACAATAAAACAAACAATCCTCATCAAAATAAGCAAAATAAGAAACAAAGAAAGCAACAACAAAACTAAAGAGACAAAAAGAAAGTGAAAGCTTAGAAAATTATAGCACAATCCATTTCGTAATCTCATCGAACAGTCGTAAACTTGGTACTCTAGACGTTGCTGTCGATTCCTGTTATCTTTATTTGCGAGGCTTTTTCCTCGCCTTTTTTTTTTTTCTTCCTTTTTTTGCTGCTGTCATCGTTGATTTGGTCCAGCTACGTAATCACCGATTAAGCTAAGCTCGTATTGCTATTGACACAAGTGAATGGATCGTTAGTATTGAACCTTTGGTTCCCGAATGTCAACAAAGCGAAAAACATAAAGAAAATAAATTAAACAACATGAATATCAAATGAAATTAGATTAGACGCTTGTTGATCAATAGCACCGAAAAAAAAAAAAAAAAAAAAAAGTGGAAAAAAAGAAAGCCAAATAATTTAAAATTGAGCCAAAAAGAAAAAAAAAAAAAAAAAAAATGCACATCCTCAAAGGGCTACAGATCCGTCCGCTTTTGATTCATATTAATTCGCCACTATTTGTAGGAGGAGGGGAAACAGCGAGAGGGGGAAGATGAAAGAGCACGGGAAACAAGGGGCAACAAGAAGCAATCAGTATGGTCCGGCCACAAGTTTCAGATGAGTTCTATAAGGTTTTTTACATTTGATCTTGTTCTTTGTGTGTTCCAATAGACCCGGGAAACAATTGAAAAATAGAGGATATTGTGGTCGGTTGTCCCTCGGCATTTTATGGTTATGTTATATGGTTATGTTTTCTTTTTTTGTTGAAGTTTTTTTCCCCAAAACCATCAGAGCAGAGGGAAAAAAAGGAAAAAGGGCTGTGCGAAGAACAAAATCAATAGACCTGAGATTCGTGTCCTGCATACAAAGCAGCGTATTTTTATCGTATTGTAACTTAAATATTTTTTTGTTCCTTCTTGCTAAGTTTTTGCCCACACAAATGTGCATCTATTCCCGTTTATTGTGTGATGTGTTAGTTTATAGTTCCGGTACACTAGTGCATGTGTAATGCACCGACGGGTCTTCGTATTCGAATAATTTTTAAGTGGGGGAGGCTGTTATTTTATTCCTCTTTTCTTTTTTCACGCAAGGTACTTACGCATCCGTAAATAATTGTTTTTCTTTTTTCTGTTTGACTTCTGTTTATTTTTTTGTTTCTCACACATGGCACAGTTTCCATTTTGGTAACTTTTTTCACCTTTCTTCGCCTGCCCAACCCCATCACTTCAAAAATATACGATCTCCTAACCTCGGCCAAATTTACACCCACTGCTTGTGTTTCGTGTCTTGCTGGCAATTTGGCTTGCCGGTATGTACTTGTAAACAAGGAATCGTTCTAGCTGCCAGTAGTGACTGAAAATCTGCGCCGATGGTTTTGACGGGGGGAGGGAGGGGTTCCCCTGGTGTACCTTTCATTTGGCAGTTATGGGTAGAAAACCTTATTGTTCGTGGTTGAGCGGGTCAGGATCTCCGGTTCATGCGTGCGCATGCCCGGGTGCATCAGTGTGCGCGGGCACTACGCTCTTTTGTGACAATGTGTGTTTTTAAACTTGCTGTTCCCAAAGTGACACAAAAGGTAACGAGTCCCCGATGTTGTCTCACATTATTCAGGAGTCAAATTTTCAACTGTAAAGAAAATATCTTTGAAAGGCGTAAAAAACAGAAAGAAAAAAAAGAAAAGCATTGGGTAATTATTTACGCGGGATCTGCCAAAGCGACATGAACGTTTGTTTTATTTCTTAACGTTTTTTTGTTTTTTTTTTTTTTCATTTTTGTTTCTTTTATTTTATTTTTTTTTCTTTTGTACTGGGTTTTTGTCACTTTTTTTTCTTTTTGATCACAGTGCTGAGAGAGTTTGTCTCAGGCAAGTGGTCCAGGTATGTTTGCGTGCTGGCCGTCTGCTAATATACCCCTTAAATTTCCCACTGGTTTACATTCGTTTCAGCAATACGAGTTCTTCTTCTTTTTTGACGGTGTGCTTTCACCACCAAAACGTCATGGTAGAAAATAAAAAGTAGATCTTATTTTTTTGGTGATGAGGCTATGATAATTATTTCTTTAGTCTCCTTCTATGTAATGAATGAAATTTCGTCCATATTCAACTCCCAAATCAAGCTGTGATTGCTTCCCTTTTGGAATTGTCCGTCGGTTTATTTTTTTGGTTTGTTGATTTGTGTACACAAAAACTCCAATCTGTTTGGATGATATGTTTTTCCCTACTTTGTTTTAACAACCAGGACTTACAATTCATGACTCCTACGGTACCGAACAATAAGAGTGAACTTATAGTTGAAATGGCAAATTATCCAAATCCGTCCACAAAGAAAATACTGGGTAAATCCCTGTTTTTGTACTTAGTGTTTACTTGTTCCTGCTTTTCAACCTAAATTTGTGTGTTGCTGTTTTTCCGAACTTAACTCGATTACAATTCTCAACCGTTTACCTTAAGCATATACCCGATTACCCCCCGGGTCGCAACCGTTAACATTTGTGTTGTCTTTCACCTATTGTGATTATTAAAGTTTTAGACTAGCCGTAAATGTAAGAGGCACTGGTGATGTGATGCCAACCTTTCTTCCATTGCTGATGGTCTCGTGTAAAGTTTCTGTAGCCATGCTTTTGTACACTTTGAAAAAAAAAAAAAAAAAAGAGGAATAAGAAAGAATTGACAATCTCTTTGGAGTTATCGACTACAGTTTATCACTTTCATGTTGTCATTGTTATCTTTTTTTTTTTTCCTGGCTATCACCAGATTTATTCTGATTGCTTAGATCTAGCTGCAAAATAGTAGTAAAAACAGAATATTTTCTATATAATATTGTGTTACTTGTTATCTGTTCTATTGAGGTCAATGTCATTCTCATCCGTTTTTACCGGTAATGATGACTCGTCGAACCTACCCATTCTTCTTTTCCACCACTTCTTGATATCCTTACGATGAATATCTTCCAAGAATAATTCATTCTCGTCATCTTCGCCATCTTTAATGTCTCCAATTTCAGGACTTTCTCCATCTAACCCATGCAAATCAACCAGTTTTTGCAGCTTTTTGATTCCAAATGAAACATCATTTTCACCTTTCTTGGTTATCTTATATTGACTGCCTAGCATCAAATCTTTGGCCACAATCTCTCGAGTACGACCCAAACTTTCAATATCAGCTACTCGGATTATGGTATCTTCTAAAAGTTCATCAAAGTGAGGTTGTGATGCCACCTCATGAAATGCTCTCATCATTGGTACACTATCAGCCCTTACTCTCAGCTCCAGATCCAACGTGAAAATATTTAAATTGTCATAGTGTTGAATATAATCTGCTCTTGTCATTATTTGTCGGGCCCTCCATAATGGTAGTTCAGGAAGATGATGATCTTGCCAATCAGTAGCACAATTGTTATTAACAATTATGGATTTTGTTTGACGACGACGATCCATGGCCACAAACTCTCTCATGAGTAACATACAACTACTTGAAAATTTACCACTTTCCATCACATCATCATCCATATTGGCACCCAATAATCCACATTGGTTCAAAAGCCAGGTTTTTTCTCGATCAATAATTTCATGACTAGCTCTTATAATATCTTTGTGTCTTGCCACTTGAGAAATATGTTGTGGTCTACCTCCAATTAAATCATAAATTTTATGACATGTGCTATCATCTAATACAAGTTCGGGGAATGATTCAGATGGGAAAAATTTTTCTCGAGTGAATTTTAAAGCACTTGTCATTTCAATACGACTAAAATCACGCACGTTGATCAATTCCAATCTTGTTCCTAATTTCTTTAACTTTTCATAAACCCAGTAGTCATCACTATTGAATATCATTGTGACTAAACCCGAGCCACTAAGACTTTCAGACTTTTGCTGTAAAAGTTCAATTAACTTGATACCTTCTTCGTTCTCTTTGATCAAATGGGCATTGTTGATAATCATAATTAAAGGCTTTTGTGGTTTGTTTGGATTCATGCGTCTCTTAATTGCTAATTCTTCAAGTTTACTAAACGCCCTCTCGATATCTAACAATGCAGTTGTATCCCTTGGACCACGAATACTGAAAAGTGACCCAATATAGTCTTCACTATAAGCAAAATTGAGCGCCTTCCCCAATCTTATTCTAAAAATTTCTGGATCAGCGTGGGCGTCAAATATAGCCACATTTTGACCATCGATTTTTTTCATACTTTCTAATAATAATGTAGTTTTACCAGTACCTTTTTCTCCTACCATAAGATAGTAACGTCCTACAATCTTACCACTTACAATATCATCTAGTAAGTGCTGTTGTGGTCTTTCTACCCAATATTTCGCAATATCTTCACCATCACAATTGAAATGCTCACCATGATTATTAGTTTTCTTGTGAATGGCTAATTGATATGCAGGGTCACCTTTTTCAAATGCTTGATCAATCTTGTCCAAAACATGAACACTGTAAAATTTATGATATAATAAACCGGCCACACCTAGAATGGCAACCGATGAAAATGTGATGCCGATCGTTTCCAAACATTTGAAAAGAAAACGTCCAAACCGTGAAAGAATTTCTTTGAGTTTGTTTTTGGGAGCTTCTTCTTCTTCAAATTCGGCATTTTCTGCTTCTTCCTCTTCCTTTCGTTCCCGTTCTTCCTTCTCTTTTCTCTTTTGTTCTTCCTCTTCTTTGGCAGCTTGCTCTTCATTATCTTTGCGTTCAACTTCTTCTGCCTCCTGGTGTTTGTTTTGTTCGTTTTCGTTTTCGGGCTTCTTCTCCATATTTTCATCATCCTTATTACTATTGTCGTCGTTGTTGTTGTTGTTGTTATTGTTATTATTGTTGTTATCATTATTATTGTTACCGCCACCGCCTCCTCCTCCGGCAACTCGTGAACTACCTGCGGCTGATGCGCCACCATTATTTCGAATAGACTTCACTCTATCTTTAGCATCCTCCTTCAATCTGGCATATTGATCACCACTTAACTTGGTTTGAATCAGAGTGGATTCAACTTCAACTCCCACCGCTCTTTTCAAAGGAACGGTGTCTTCCTTCGACTTGTAATCATCCTCACTTAGGTCCTCGCTTGATTTTGTTGGCTTCTTGTCGTCATCGTCGGCGCCGTCTTCCTCTTCTTTCTTCATTTTCTTCTTATACTGTTTCTTTTCTTTTAGTAATTTTTTCTTTTGCTTGGTCAACTTTTCGTTTTCATCCTCCAAGTCCTCATTCTGGACTTCTTCTAGGACATCAAATGGAAGAAGAGGATTTATGCAATTTCGTGGGGTACTATGAAACTTTCTGATTAGAATTGGGGTTGGTCTGTTGATCGATGCCATCGTTCTTTTCACTATAGGGCTTGCGGCTGCACGCGGTAGTTGGGTGTATAGTATACTAATCATCTTTATTTATATATCATTGGTTAAAGATAAAGTCACCCCTTTTGCTATATCTTAACGGAATCCAGTAGAAATGAATTGAGATCCTTTTCCTCGAAAAAATTAACAACTGAGTTGGTTTCAAGTTGATGCCATTCGAACGGCTTGGCGCAATGATTAGCGATCGTTTTTTTTTCCTTCCTTTTTTATCCTGTTGTCGAAAACCAGTATTTTTCGCGCCAACTACATGCTTCACTACTATGCCTGAGATTTCATTTTGATCTCTTCGATATATTATGCAATTTACCTTGTAGGATTGAGTACATACCTGAATATACAAGAAGAAATACGACAGGGACATGTTTTAAGAAAGATCAAAATGTGCATCGGTATTGATAGCATACAACAATTTAGATCTAATTAGCTCCTTATCTTGATAGTCTGGTAGCTTGAGTAAGTTAACACAAGTAGAAGCTGTGGGAAGTCTTTCAGTTGACCTACCACTGTTTCGAATCCCGAATTTGGGGTTGAGTGACCCAAATCCTAACAAAGGAGCTCTGGATACTGAAGTCACGAACTTGATTAACTTGAAGCGCTCTTCTGGATTCATTTCACTCACAACCTGCCAAAAGTTCACTATGGTGATATCGTCTCCAAAGTACCCACCATATTCAACATTTTCTTTCCAGTCCTGTATGTTGACATCACTCTCACCTCCTGAGATTAACATCTGTAATTCAAATGAATCAAACATACTCAACCAATTGGAATCGATGATTTCAAATAGACCATCGAGAAAAAACTTACTCTGTATATGCAATGATTGATTTAATTTGAAGTTCGACACTTGATGAATGTAGTTCAATCTGTTAGAGGTGTTCACATAAGTACTGTCACCATTAGGAGGCAACAAATCGAACTTGTAATCGCGGCCATTAATTTTTTCTTCAACCGTGAAAGTTAGCTCAAGGTCATTCAATTCTTGGGATGACATTTGAAGTAACTTCATCAAATTGACGAACAATTCATGATCCAAATAGTTTAAGTCATTGATCGAATTTTTCATGCCATTATTGGTATTGCACCACTTGTTTAAGAAAAAAGGAGCAAAAGACACATCAATCAAGACATTTTCGTAAAAACATTTACCAATAACAGACCCCAAAAACTTGATATATAATAACTTCTCGCGTTGATGCTCAACATCAACTTTTCTGCTATACTGTTTGAATATTTCTTCATTTGGGTATATCTGGTTTTCACTAGTCTCTTTGAATAGTTCGAACGCGTTGTTAGGTTTGAAGCCATCCATCACGACGCTAGTTAGAAACTCTTTGGTGATACCTCCCCCATCAATACCTGCCTCTTGTCCACCGTACTCGTTAAAAAAAGTAACACTCAATTGATGCTTAAACTTGGTACCCGCTTTGTGGAAGTTCTCGAATGCATCTTCGAGTAGAAATTCACGCCTGATGTCAGCGCTGAGACGACTGGGGGGTGCAAAAAAATTAAAAGGGCTGCCGTCGACTCTCAGTCTTTGTCTGTCAAGATCAATTAATGTTTGAAAGATTTTGACACGATCCTTGAAGGAGAGGAAAAACGGAAGCTTTTTTAAAATTTCTAATTTGGCTAGGGTATCAAGTGAAGTATTAGAAAATTTTGGTTTTTTTGAGAAGCCTGATGAGGAAGTTTCGGTGTTATTTTGATCCTCCATTTCAATGTCCTCTCCATCGCTTGCATCTTCAAGTTCGATTCGTCTTTCTTCTTCCGTGGCGATAATTTGTAACATGCTATCAATATTGAATTGAAGCTGCTTGAGTTGCCAAAAATCCTTGGGTAAAAACTTCAAGCGGAGATTCTTCATGTATAGTTGATTGAGTAAAGAAAGTGATATATCCTTGAGCTTCGCATAATCTTTGAAAAGTTGCTTTTGGGATGGCATATTTTTGAAAACTAGTGTCAAGCACAACGTTTTTAAAAACTTTAGAAATTCTGAGACGTCTTCCACCATTAACTTATCTTCAGCAAAGCTTTCCAAATCGTTGGAAACAATCAACCAGTAGGAGTACAACTCTTCGAAAGTGAACAACGTTTTCCAGAACCGATCAATATCAGCTTGTTGTAAAGTACCATAGAACTTAGCCAAATCTTCGGCCCTTGCATAATCTTGAAATTTGGCAGTGTCTTCGAAATGTTTATATATAGGATCATGTCTTAACTGATTATAGAACCATGTATATGAACCAGGAGTAATGGTAAGTAACATACATAATTTACTCTTCAACAGAGGAATAAGGTATATCAATGTTGCAAAGGAATGAAGAGCTAATCTAGAGAGCTCATCTTGAATTGAGGAGATACTTGTGAAATAATGTATGCCTTGTTTGATGTAGGAAGATGAATACAACACTTGCAAGGTTTTTAGTGATGACTCACTCACGTAAACAGAATTGATTGGAAGTATACCCTTGTTTTCGTTTTCAATGTTCTCGTCTTCATCCCAGAAATTCTGATCCAGTTCTCTGCTATATATAGAAAACGATATAGTGGAGAGTACATTGCCAATCATAATGTAGTCATCAGAAAGAAACTCATCTTTACCGTGAATTCGTAGAGCTGTTATCAATAAGTTAGCTTTCTCATCATTGGATAGAGGTGTTATGCAACAGTTTAATTGAGGAATTGTATTTCTCAAAACTTCGAGGTGACTTGTATGGTCCTCACTATTTATGTGGTCTCTATCAACGAGTGTGGCCAGCCCTAAAAATTTTATGAAGGTTTGCGGGGAGTCGTTTATGTTCACGTCGCACACCAAGGACACAATACTGAGTAACTCTTTCTCCGTGATTGCTTCCTTGAATTTATCACATGTATTCTGGAGATGAAAAATAAGATTCTGATATGGTTTGTTATCGGGGAGCAGATAAGTAAATGGGCTATCAAAGACTGATTTAATAATTTTTGTTACAAGAATCACCGCATCTTTTGCATTTTTATCGCTGGATAGATTATTGAAAGCTTTGATGCACCCTATCAATGATTGAATCAAGCTTCGATAGGTATCATCACTCACGTCTTCAAGTGGTTGCAACTTATGCAATGCTTCATGAAGGGTATTTAATGTGGAGAAGCTTGATTGAATCAGTTGGTGTGAGACTGACCACCTTGAAATAAACAGAAATTTCATCAACCACTTATTCCAGTCAAGTGTGAATTCTTGCTTTTTCAGGCATAATTCATCATATTCTTGTATCCATTCTATTTGTAATTGATATGATGATCTACTTAAGTCAAGATACCTCCTAATATAAGTTTGAAGTGAAGCTCCACTTCGCTCGATTTGTCTCTGCTCTTCTCTCTTCTGTCGCTGCAACCGTGTTTCTTCCAAGTAATTCCGGCTATTCGTGGAATTATTGGGCCGCCTGTTGCCAAGATTCACCACTCTTTTTTTGGTCTGACCTGTGAAGTTAAGCATACTTTGCACCAGTGCGTCGTAGTAGCAGTCACTGAGCCTAGGTTATCGTACGATGGTTCGTTTCGGAATTGACGTTTATGATGTTCAAGTGTTAATTTGCCATCAACTAATTGTATAAAAAAAAGAGGGAAAGTGCTATAAAGCGGCTATTTTTTTTTTTTGTTTTTTTCTCCGTGTTAGAAATAACTTTCTCGTTTCTCTGAGTGCATATTCACGATACTCCCCAATTGATAGATCCAATTACTTGATGATTGAATATCACCAGCAATGACTCGCAGGTTTTCTATTCGTCACTCCCATTTCCATAGTACTTGGCTTAGAGGAAAAGACTTTGGACTTTAAGCTAACTTTGTTTGTTTCTGATCACACGACAAGTGCAATGGAAGTTTTTTTATATTATGTCAACTTATGCGCAAAATGTATTTTACTCTGTCTATATAATCGTGTCTAAAGCATCTCTTATGGGTCTAATTAATAAGTAGCATGGGTTGAGTTTGATAATGTTGGGTAAGCACCTCAACCCAAGTTTATAATGTCTATTAAATGGCCAAGGGATTCAATGTAATGCAGTGGGATTAGGGTTTCACCGCCATCATGTTTTTCCGGGTTTGCCAATAGATCTCGTAAATCGTGATCTGTGGTGCCACCTGATAACACCAACAATGATCCACCTAAATCACCATCATTTCCAAATTTGATGTCGGTATATAAAGTGTCACCGACCATTAAAGTTCTTTCTCTTGCAAATCCCATGTCCTGAAGAATCGTATCCAAAAAAACTCGACTCGGTTTCCCCACGGGAAGATAATCACGATGTGCCGTGTAGGCTAAGTTTTGCACGACGCTTCCTCCTGCGGGCAAAATCAAGCCTTCAGGGCCCGGGTACGTTCTATCAATATTACAACCAATAAAAGGAATTGACTTATTGTTATGAAGTAAGTATTGTAAAGTGGATGATATTCTCAAGTAATTGATGTCCTTAGTGGAACCAATTACAACAGCTTTGACGTCTGGGTCTACCTTCAATAAATCATGATGTGCATCAAATGCATCGTTTAATCTGCTATCACTTCCCCCAATTGGTACGTATCCCAACTCTTTCAACTCTGTCTCAATACCCTCATCACCTAAAACCCATACTTTGGATCCGGGAGGAATACTCAAAGTCTCTTTCAAATTAATGGCTGCAGCATAGCATGTAGGATAAATCAAATGCTTTTCAATCCCTTCAAACCCCAACTTTTTGAACTTTTCAATATATGTATCCCTTGACTTGGAGGAGTTATTTGTTACAAATGCAAACTTCTTGTTCTTCAGCTTCAAGTAATCGATCGTTTCAGCGACTTTTGGTATCAATTTTTCGTCCAACCAAATTACACCATCACAATCGAATAAGAAATTGTCGTAATTATTTATGATTTCTTCGGCACGGGTTTTTGTGTTGACCTTCAATGGAGTTCTGAATGAAACCATTTCATTTATATATATGTATAACTATATTTTTAACGATGATATTACGAGCGTTGTGGTTGATCTTCAATTAAGAAAAAAACCAATGTCATTGCGCTTGGTGGGGGTTCAAATCTCAAAATTGTGGAGGATTCGGGTGTTCGGGTGTAAAATTCCTTTCTTTTCTCGTTTTTTTTTCGTTCTTTTACTTTATCTCATTTGGAAGGCCATCTCGAAGCTTCGATTTATACAAAGATCTGAAACCTCTTCAAATACAACAGACTATTAAAAACCTACATTTTAAAATATAACCTGATTTTCCGCCAAGATATGACTGAAGAAAATAACATAAATAATCGTCAAAGTGCATCAGACATAATACCCGAATGCCAAAGTCTACAGCTGCAAAGCCCTCAGGATAACAACATAAAAGACACAACGAGCACCAAGAATGACCAAAACTTGTCGGCCTCGGCTCAAAATCCCAAAGCTAAGAAAGTCCGTAAGGGCCAAACCGATGAAGAATTCAGCGTGCAAAAGCAAAAGTTTTATCTGGAAGGGCCAACAATAAACACTGAAGATTGGCTCCTAGATGAAGATCGTCTTCAATCTCTAGATTCCACCAAGAAGACTGATAACGCGCAATTGCTTCATGCATGCGAACAGGCGTATTTTCTAAAAGATTACCATAGGTGCCTTAAGATCATTGAAATTGCCGAATCCGTATTTCACGTCGCGCCTGAAGATTTAGTTAAGCCCGAAACCAAGGCCGCGAAGAAAAAGTCTAAAAGTCATGTTACTGCATTGATGAAAATCAAACAGAGTTGCCTAAAAAAACTTGACAGCTGATTTCGATTCCCACAATCTGATGACCATATAGAATATAATCGTCACATGTATAGCAAACTCACCTGGTTCCGTCTCTCTTTAACCAAATTCTAATCTCAACGTAGCTCACGCGTCTGGCCTTGTAGTCAGAAGGAACGCTATCATCGTTTTCTTCATCTTCGCTATCGCTGGCATCATCTTTGCGATGCGCCCTTGGCTTGAATTCATCAAGAACCTCAACAGTTCCCGTTACTATATCAACCTTATAGTTTAGAGTCTCTTGATATTTCAATCCTATTGATAGAGTCTTTTCAATTGCCTTGCCCATACCTTTCACAGTGATGTACTTTACTTTCTTGTATTCACCCCTTTGATACTTTTTGTTGGGCAACGTTGTTTTATCAAACTTGTTGAGGATCTTACTGATTCTTTTGATGGCCGCAACGAATGGAGTCGATGACTTGACCAGAAACGATGTATCATTTTCCACTTTTGTTTGTAGCTTTGTGTTCGGGCTATGCTTTATATGTGTGACATTTTCAATTTTGGGAGACATCTCAAAGGGTGATCTGAATGTATTTGATATTAACGGTAAACCGAGATGAAGCACTTCCATAGTATAGTTCGTCTCTTCGATGTTTTTTTTTCTCTGGTATTCTTTCGAGCGCATGCTTTTTTTTTGAAAGCATGCTTTTTTTTTTTTTGATTTTTCTGTTAAATCCTCGACTCACATCGCGGTCTTGAACCGTGTGGTTTGAGAACGCCAATTCTTAAAGCTTATCTTAGACCAACCTTCACCTTTGACATTTAGCATTTTATTATTGATCGAATTCCATCTCGATTGAATCACGCTTAATATCGTTTGACTAAAATTCAGCGGGCTGAATCGAAGTACAATAGTCATCTCATCTTAATACAAAACGCGTCCTTATGATTGACAGAAATAACTACACAACAGAGACGAATATGCAAATACCTAGACTTTCCCCTTTTCAAAGTAACGGATCTCATATACACATACCTTCACAATCTCAACCTCAGTATCAATCATCAAAAAAACGTGGGCGTGATGAAGAGGAAAGTGACACTGATACCACCTGGTCTCAGTGTGAATCCTCATCAACAGAGACTTCGCCTATGAAAGAATACAACGGCAACCCCAAAAGATGGCAGCGCCAAAGGATACATACGCAAGCACACCAAAATACGGTTAGCTTGATGATGCAATCACAGAGATTGTTGCAAGAACAAGAGAGACTTGCAAAGTTGGGGGATGGCATGATAATAGATCGTGAACCAACAGAGAAGTGGGGTCAGGAAGATAATACCGACTTGCGTAACGACTCCGAGAGTCTGTTCAAACAAAAACCTTTCTGGCCCTTGAGTGCTAAAAGTAAACGTATATGAGTATTTATTGCCATATTTGGGACATCCGGAACTACAATGCATATAGAAATAAAACGTATAATTTCAATTCTGAACTATAACCTAAAAACTGAAATTGGTAAGCACCCACTGAATGTGTGGATTGGTTAAACACATATAAAATACAAAAGATTAACTTAAATGAAGCAAAAATAATGGAAGAGAAAAAAAAAACAAAACAGAAAAAAACGTAAGGTAAAAATTGGGTTAAAGAAGTATAAGTGAAAAAATGAGGAAAGGTATGGGTAGAAGATAAATTATGCAGTAGATCTGGTCTTTCTCTTGTTTGTCAAAACAACCTTTTGTTTGGTAGCTTCGGCTTCAGAGTCGGATTCCATTTCAACGTCTTCACTCATCATGTCTTCATCTTCTTCGACTTCAACATCAGCGCTTTCCTTGGCGGCTTGTCTTTCAGCCTTTCTTCTTAATTCAACATCTCTCATTCTCAACATTTCTGGGTGATCTTCAATCAATTTCTTGTCTGAAGCTAATTGTCTTTCCTTGTTACCTCTCATTCTATTCTTGTAGAAGGCTCTTTCTCTCTTTTGTCTGATTTCTTCCACTCTGGACATAGCTTGTAATGTGGTTGCAACCAAATCTCTATTATATCTGACAGGAACATTTCTTCTGGCAGCAAAAGTCAAAGTGGAGTCAACCACCAATTCTTTACCAGCAGCTTTTCTGAAAGCTTTAGTCCATCTCAATTTTCTAGGGTTACGACGTTGTTTGAATGCCTTGTGACATTTGGAACGACAAAATCTGAATTCTTTGGCATCGTTTCTAACAAACATTATCCCATGTAAAGGGTAAACTGGGGATGAACAGAAATGACAGGTTCCAACTCTCATGGTGAATTATGTATGTGAATTGTATATGGGAATGCAAAAAAGATTATTGATATAATTTGGTGACAAATTAAAAGTTGAAAAGAATTGAATATAATAAATTAGCTTTCTCGTCTAGTTCTTGACGGCTTGGAAATCTGAAGAATTAAGCTCTGCTTGATGGTTGTTGAAGTAACTAACAGTCTGGTGGAGTGCTGAGTTGAACAAGTACAAAATTTGGGTGGCACTTGATTGAAAGAGTTGTGATATAACTTGAAAATCATTTTTATCTCTTCTCTTCTTCTCCTAAAAAGAAAAAAAAAACTTCTCCCTCTATTCCTCACAGCAAAAAAAAAAAAAAAAAAAAAAAAAAAGAAAAAAAAAAAAAAGAAAGAAAAGGTAATGCGATGATGAGCCGCAGAAACCCAATGTGGAAACCGAGACCCAAAACCCAAACATCTCTTCGATCTAGTGAGTTTTCGCAATCAGATCTATATCGCTTACAATATCACATTAGCTTGATTATGCAGATTATAATGTGATAGCTTTGCAAAAACAGCTCTTAAGAGTGAAAGTTGAAATCCAATATATATCACAAGTTTCATACCAGCGTCTGCCATGATATTTGGTCATAATATAACTGCGAAGCGTATGTTAAAGTCTACACAAACATATAGTATTCACTAGAAAAATCATTTGATCCTGGCGCTATCTTAGTCGTATCCATATGAACAACTTACATTCTTGACAAATTTCTATTGCGAATATGAAGCTACAATAGCTGAAATTAATACTCATATTACATTATTCTCAAAGATTTTGTGAGTTAATGTGAAATTTTTGCGACAAAGTGGCAAAATTTTTGTTTGTCTAATCTTTGAATTAATCAATTACTTCCCGCTCGGACATCATCGTTTGCTCCTACTTCTCTTTTAAGTCAAGGTGCAATCGAGTGGCGAAAAGACTCTTCTATCTAGCTGATGATCATTCTTTTAGCTAGAAATGTACGGATGCTTTTGAAAAGCACGTGACTCCAATATTTTAATTTTTTTTGTCTCCGAAATCGAAAGAAAGTTCTAAATGAGAAAAAGAAAAAAGGGAAAAAAAAAAGAAAGAAAGAAAAAAAAAAAGGTCTAGAAAGTTGATAAAATTGAAAGAATTATATCACTACATTCAATATTAGGGTCGTAAATCTTGTACATAGACACCGCAAAAAATCGACACACTAAACATGGCACCATTCAATATGGAGATCCCTACGTTGGCAATCCCAGGGGCTGCTAACCAACAGGCACAAACCGTTGACCAGCCTCAAATACAGGCTCAACAACCCCAACAACCTCAACCACAACAATATACCGGACAGTTGCAACGTAAGAAGCCCGAAGAAGGATCAGCAGAATACTATTTTGATAAAGGTTGTGATTGGATGGGTGACCATCCATGGCTCACTGGTCTTGGTGTTTTCGGTGTTGCTTATTTCGCCGCTGGTTTCGTTAAATCAAAACAGCCCGGTATCAATGGTAAAGCATTTGTCAAGGGTGGGTTCGGCGCTAAAATGAGCGCCAAGGAAGCTTTGCAGATTTTGCACTTGAAAGAAACAAATTTGTCAAAGGCTAAGTTGAAGGAGCAACACAGAAAGTTGATGATGGCAAATCACCCGGATAAAGGTGGTTCATCATTCTTGGCCACAAAAGTTAATGAAGCCAAAGACTTTCTCGAAAAGAGAGGTGGCTTAAAACCAAAGTAAATCATTTGGTACCTTTACGTCCTTTCACCATAACATATCTAACCTAGGTTACGAAGATACTGTTCTCTCGTATAATAGACTCATACCAGGACTCAAATTTCATCCTTACTTCAGATAAAAGACTGAAATATTCTTTTCCCCTGGCCCCTCAACCTGCATTCCTAACCCCGAAAATGTGCTTGTATTCGATTTTCGACACCTAATAGGTTGATTATCGATATTGATTGTAAATAGTTTACTCAAAATTTCATTTCATTTCTTTTCTCCGATTTTCATTTTTGCTTTTCCATATTCGATTCTCTCTTCTTCAGTTATGTATTGTAACTTATACACTTTTACATTGTATACTGATATAGAAGCATGCTATGCTTCGTAATCTAACTTAAATTATTGTATTTTTCTTTTTTTTTTTTTTTTTCGCTCCTTGCACCTTTGAGCCATAGACGGTTAGATAATAACTGCCGGCTACGTTTACAAAATAAGCTTCGTTCTCGAGCGCTATCAACCTCAAGAACTTTGTCTTTATCTGAATAAGATTTTAGCTTTTTTGTGATAAAAGTCGTGTTCATATGCTTTGTTTTTGTTCTTACTGCTTTTGTAGTGAAATTTTGCTATAAGCGCAAAAAGTTACACCGCTCAAAATCCTCAAAGGAAGAACAAAACCAAAACAAAACAGAGAAAAAAAAAGAGGAAAAAGCTTACCAGAATTTCCCGAACGCACAGAAAAAAGAAGCTCAGAAAGTAGAGGAAAAAAAAAAGAGAATTTATAGAAAGAACACACATGTACAAACATACAGCTAGACTTTGATCGTTCTGTATTTTATAAATTCAATAAGTGAATACGATTGACTTATCTGTGCTTTTCACAGCCTGAAGAACGAAATCTTTTCACTACACAAGTCAACTCATTGACATCCAATTGTCGAAAGAACTTTTATCCCCACGTCACCAATAAAGAGGCGCACACAGGTCACAAAAAATCTCTTCACATCAATTGACCCAGTAATTCAGTTAATCTCGAAGAGCTTCCACCAAATCAACAATCGGACCACCTATACTTTGAATAATTTTTCAGGCTCAACAGACGTCGAGAAGTAACAATTTAAGGCAGAAAACCACCAATGACTACGTATGAAAAAATCGTGAAGGGGGCCACAAAAATTAAGGTGGCTGCACCTAAACCTAAATATATCGAGCCCATTTTGATGTCCACCTCAATAGATCATTCAGTAGCAGCTGAAAATTTTCATACCGTCATGAGAGCATTACAATCAAGATTACAAGATAGTGCGTGGTCGGTAGTTTATAAATCATTAATTGTGATTCATATCATGATCAGAGAGGGTGATCGAGACGTCACGTTGAAGTTTTTGAGCTCCAAAGCCCCCGGTATGTTGAATTTATCCGAATCTAACATTCTGAAGAATCATAATTTTAACTCTGACGTTCGATTTATTATAAAATATTCAAAGTATTTGCATACCCGAGTAAAACAATTTGGTGAAACTCATATTGATTATGTGAGAGATGAAAGGTCAAACAACAGTACTAGTCAGGCGGGTGGTAGGCTACGGACCTTATCAGTTGAAAAAGGTTTACTTAGAGAATCAGAGAGTGTTCAAAAACAGATTGATGCTCTTTTGAAGAATAATTTCACTGAGAATGAAGTAAGTAATGACGTGATTTTGACCGCATTTAGATTATTGGTTAATGATTCATTAGCGCTATTCCAAGAATTGAATGAAGGGGTTATTAATCTTTTGGAGCACTACTTTGAGATGTCTAAAGTTGACGCCGAACGGGCGTTAAAAATCTATAAAAAGTTTGTTGATCAAACCAAATATGTTATTGATTATTTAAGAGTAGCCAAACATCTTGAATATGCAACTAAACTTCATGTGCCAACAATCAAGCATGCACCAACAGCACTTACTTCATCGTTAGAAGAATATCTTGATGATCCAAATTTTGAAATCAATAGAAAGCAATACCTTGCTGAAAAAAAGAATAAAAAGTCTGGCGAAACTCCAAGTCAAAATGGTAACTTTACTGCAGTTGAGGGAAGTACCAGTAGATCAGCACTGAACCTGGTGCCTGTTGCCCCACCTGTCCCTAACAACCAAGAAGCCGAAGAGGCTCAAAAGCGGGCATCATTGGTTGTGCAACAATCTACTTTCAACCCATGGGCCAATCAAGCAGGTCATTTCAGTCCCGTTCAGGGTAATGTGTTTGCCACACCTAATCAAGGTTATCAATTGGCTGCCATTCCTCAAGGTCAAATTTTGAGTCAACCAACACAACAACAGCCACAGCAGGTACAACAAATTAACCCAGCATACACGGGCTCCGGGTTTGGTGGATATGGACCACAAAACACGGGTCAAGTTCAGCAACAAGCAACAGGAAATAACCCATTCTTACAACTGATGCCTGTTGCCCCTCAACAACAACAACCAGTGCAACAACAGCAACAACCAATTCAACAGCAATTCAATCAACAACAGCAACAACCCGTTCAACAACAATTTACTCAACAACAACCAGTGCAACAACAGTTTACACAACAACCACTCCAACAGCAATTTACCCAACCTCTTCCTCAACAATATCAACAACCTCAACAATTTCAACCCCAACAACAGCCACAGCAACAACCATTACAATCGCAAAATACTGCTCCTATAAATCCAATAGGTTTGTCAAGGTCAAATACTAATCCATTTGCCAAAATGACATCATCACTTACCGGGAATCCGGTATCTACTAATAACACTAATCCATTTGCTAATACTCGATTTGCTAATGATAACACTACTGCTTTAACCTTTGATCACGAACGTCAACAAGCATCAAATGAAGTAAAACCAATCAATCCCACCACTACAGGTAGCAATCCATTCAAAGTATCGCAAACCACTACCAATTTATTTAATGATGCTCAACAACGACAACAACATCAAACTTTAAAACCACAACCTACTGCAGGCGGATTAGAGAATTTACCTACAGTGTCTGTATTCCCACAAACGCAGCAAGAACAACAGCGTAATAATTATATTAACCAAGCCAAAACGGGATTACAACAACAGGCCACGGGGTACAATTCACAACAACAACAACAATTTCAACAACAGCAACATCCACAACAACAACAATTTTTTGGTCAGCAACACTACCAACAACAACAGGCACCCATGCAACAACCAATATATACCAATAGTGTTTATGATGGTCCGAGTTTGATTTAGAAAAGTATTAGTACTGAATTGTTGTCTTCATATATTTCGACCAGTTTTGGGTTCTTTTTTTTTTTTTTTTTTTTTTTTTTTTTTAACCTTTTGTATCTTATCATTTGATCTTTTCATATTCATGTTTAAATTTTTTTTTTCATTTCATTTGTTTTCTTTCACTGTTTGTATAATTAGCAAGTTTCAATTTTCACTATATAGCAAATATAATATAAGTAATTCTCCCTATTTGACTTAACTAGATTATAAGCAAACGAAAGAATAAAACAAGAGACAAATCGGTGACTACACTTTAATCTTTAATACGTATTATTATTAATCATTAAATTATCATTTTTGAGAGGAGAAAAAAGATCTAAAACATAAGAGCAGCAAGAGAACTGGCAATACCCAAGATCAAACTATGGTAATAGTGAGATGATGCAGCATTATCAGAAGCTTGAACTGAAGTTGATGGATCGGAAGAAGATGAAGAAGATGCTTGAGATGCAGAGTCTGAACTTGATGAAGAAGTTGAATCAGAATCAGAGTTGGATGAATCACCAGAATCAGAATTACTGGAGGAGGTCGAGGAAGCTTGAGTGGTAGATTCAGAGGTTGATGATTGAAGGGTGGTGGATTCAGCTGCTACTGAAGAGGCTGCACCTGAAGAAGAAGCAGATGATGAAGAAGAAGAAGCAGATGATGAAGAAGAAGAAGCAGATGAAGAAGAAGAAGAAGCGGATGAGGAGGAAGCAGATGAGGAAGCAGATGAGGAAGAAGCAGATGAGGAAGAAGCAGAAGTAGAGGAAGCAGCAGCAGATGATGAAGATGAGGAAGAATCATCAGAATCATCAGAATCACCATCTTTAGTGGTGGTTTCATCAGAAGCCTTGATATTAATCTTCAGTTCTCTTCCACCAACTTTACCATTCTTTGCTTCAATTGAACTAGCTTTACCCGATTGATCACCGTACAGGTATTCGCTACCGGTGGAATAATCACTTACAATCAAACTCTTAACATGCATGGAGAAAGGAGCATCAGAATAATCAGTATCACCCCCGGCCCATTCAATGGTACCAGCGGCATTTGAGGAATCACCTCCGGCCCAAATACCAATCATAATGTATGAAGGAGATTGAGGATAACCTTCACTGTCATCACTTGACAAAGTACGAACGGCACTACCATCATAATACCAAGTACACAGATCTGCATTCCAGTCAATGGTATAATTATGGAAATCATCTTGAGGAGCGGAACCAACATCATGGAATCCACCACGATCATAGGTGGTGGTATCACCTTTTGAGAAAAAGTTAGATTGAAATTGAGTATCATCACCACCTAACCATTCAATATCAATTTCATCTAAATCATCAGATTGAAGATAGAATGAGGAAACAATACCAGTACCTTTGGCAGCTTTTAAATGAACCTCAACTCTACCGTACATGATGTAAAAATTGGATTTCAATGAAGGATTATCGAATCTTTTGGCTAATGTAAGGGAAAGACCATCATCTTTACTAAAGTCCACTCCACTTGGAGTTGAAACCACATCAAAATTAGATGAATTTGAGGTGAAGAGTTCGGTAATATCGGTGGCTAACGCAGGATCTGGACTACAACTAGTCGCGCTTATGGGGTTACATTGTGATACGGTAGATGCTAACGAAGAAGCCAATGTGGCAAGAATCACGGTGGAGAATTGTGTTAATGTGACCATTGTGGAAGGATGAGAGTGTTGATAAAGAAAAAAAGAAGAAACAATTGGTAAGGATTTCTACAATACTTTATATATATACTCAATCATTTGAATAGATGAGTTGCAGGAAGGGGGTGGGTGAACCAAGGAAAAAAGAAAAGAAAAATAAAGGAACGGAAAAATAAAAAGAAAACGAAAAAGAAAAAAAGAAAAAGAAAAAGGTTATGATGTTAGAGGTGAATGACTATAATTAGAATTCTATATAGCCTTGTCAACCAAAGTGATACACAAAAAATGCGATAGTTAAGAAAAAAAAACAGTGAGAAAAGAGATTTTGTTTTGCAGCAAACACCAAAACCAAAAAAAAAAAAACGAAAAAGAAGAAACCGAAGCTGAGCCTGGGGGAAAACAAAAAAGGTAAATAAGAAAACGACGCGATTCTTTTACCTCTGTGTGCAGTCTGTCCATCCATTTCAATTCTCGAATCTTTTCCACTGTCAATTTAACCATATTGAAACATGGAAAAATCGCGTAATTTGTCGGGGCTTCCAATAGAGAGATGGTATTTGAACATTGTGTTGGAAAATACGTTGGTGTTGTGTCTTTTTGCGGTTAAACTCGACTATTTCTTGATAATCGTCTAGTGCATTGTACTTTATAAACTGCAACATGAATAACTCGGCTATGAAACGAAGCACTGGCTGGTGTTCTTCATGTTTTGGGTTCTCCTTTCCACAAAACTTAATGATGGAAAAGAAAAAAGGGGGCAACTTCACACAAACCTAAAAGAAGGAACACAGCGTAAAAATAGAGCGTAAAAAATACAGTGAGCAAAATACAGGGAGAAAAAAAAAAAAAAAACAGAGCGAAAAAAATCAATCATTAATTTTGGACTAAATCGGACATCCATCCAGCTTTCCCAGAATCCAAGACTGAAATCATCAATTTTCGAGCTGATAGTTACTGATGACTGGTTAACTGAAAGCATGGGTGTTCTCTCTTTTGTTTCTTTTTCTTCTCTTGTTTCTTTTTCTTCTCTTGTTTCTCACTACAATAATTCTATTTATAATCTAACTCTTGCAGGAGGTGGGTTGCCGTGGTGATCACAGTACATCAATACATTTTTATGCTCGGTTTCGGCTATCAATGAAATCTAAGGATAAATTACATACATATTCGTAGTCACTTAGTATATTCGTTGATATACGAGAATTTTAAAATGTTAAGCATGAGACAATAAAAAAAAAAAAAAGAGTAAAAACAATAAGGACTCATTCAATCTTGCCCGTTTGCAATGTAAGGTGTAATATATGAGTTATTGTGTCTAATTTAGGAACCAGCATTTCAATGATTACTGATAACTAACCTTAGGAATAAGATGTTATTTTATGATTAATCTAATCGATCTACATAACTTGTTAGCCACAGAGGTAAGGTATGACTATGAATCTTATGAGTTCAAATTTGATCAATGAGAACGAAAAAGAACATGAATTTGATCATGAGTTGAATGTATTCATGAATATGCATTTGAATCTATACAATTAATAAGATCCACCATAATCCCAAACATCTTTACTATAACCTTCAGTAACTGAATTATCATCCCCATATTTAGCTGCCCATTGAGTAAAACCACCTTGTAAAACATAAACTTCCAAATCATCAAAAAATTGACGTTGTTGATCATCTTGAATATCATTCAAACTTCGTAAAAATTTCAAAGTTGAGGATGGTCCTCTAGCTTGAGATAACATACAGTGGAAAACCACCTTATTTATTTTATTCTCATATAATTGATTACGTAAATCAGGTAATCTGTCAATAAAAGTATTGGCAGGGTAATGATAACAACCTTTGATATGGCCTCCTACATAATCATCATCACGTACATCAACCACGGCAAATCGATGTCCTGGACTGGGTGGGGTCGTACCAAACCATTTGCGTAAAGTAGAAGCACTTATAAATTTAAGATCACTAAGTGAATATGATTTGCTCATTGTAATGAATTATCTTGTATTGATTTGATGTATTATCATGGCTTTCGATTCAAATCCTTTGGTAAAATAATGCGCAAATCTATCAAAAGTGACCACCCGTACACCAACCTTTACTTATTCAACAAAGTGCTGCCAGAGTGACAGCAAGACAAATATCACATGCCAATTCTTTTCGCAACCCAAAAAAAAAAGTAAGCATGCCTTACTACAAAATTGATAAACTCAATTAACAATTGAACAATTAACAAACTGGTCATTGGGGTGTTTGAATTAGATTCATCAACAAGTCCATGAGCAAACTTATTTCAACAAATCAACTGGTAAAACGTCAGTTAAGTAAAAATAAAAAAATAAAAACAGAAAAAAAAAAATTATGATGTAAATCTGAAACCACATGACCTGCATACATACCCACAAAACACATTGCAATAAAAATGAAAAAAAAAAAAAAAAAAAGCATGAAGCTACAACGTGTGTATATCATTATGATTCTATAAAATACGCCGTAGGTAGAGCTCTAAACGTAGAGTAACCTAGGAAATGTATTTCCATAGAATATAACCAATTGAAGAGAAGTCAAACAAAAACATAGTTTGTTGGTTGACAGATTTGAGATTACTCTCTTATTTTTTTTTTTTTAATTCATTTTTTTTTTGTGGAAGCAAAATTTCCGCTCTTGATTCACTTGAGGACATAAAGTTGAATCGAAGACAGCAAAAAAAACGAGAAAAGGTAAAATTGTATTCTTTGTCATTACATTTGCTCAATTCTCTATCACTCAATTCACACTGTTTGATTTTCCTAGAAACCACCTACTCATAGTTGATATTTGGATAAATCATTTATCAAGCGCCCCGTGTCTTGTCTTGTCCATATACATTTCTTTTTATTTTTTTCTTCAGTTTTTTTCTTATTCGTCTTTGTCATTACATTTGCTCAATTCTCTATCACTCAATTCACACTGTTTGATTTTCCTAGAAACCACCTACTCATAGTTGATATTTGGATAAATCATTTATCAAGCGCCCCGTGTCTTGTCTTGTCCATATACATTTCTTTTTATTTTTTTCTTCAGTTTTTTTCTTATTCGTCTTAGTAAATAACAGAAGAAGAAAAAAAGAATAGGGCAAAAAAAAAAAAAAAAAAAGAAAAGAAAAGAAAAGAAAATCAACAACAACATTTCAATTACAATAAGCATAAGCCTTGAACCATTGTGTTACTTTCATAAATGAGTACCGATCACGATCAATCATCCAAGAAATCAGGTTCTCCCTTGGTTAGAACCCTTTCGGTAGAGTCAATTGGTCCCAAGATTTCATCTCTTTTCCGTAAAAATAAAAAGAAGAGAAATCATAATGAGTTAGAATCAACTCCTCAAGATACTGAAATTGAACATGAATCACTGGAAGATCTGGAAGATTTAAAATTAGAAATTTCTCCCAAAGTTACACATGAAGAAACTACCAATAAACGTCGAAAAGTTAAAACTAAGCAACAAGAAGAATTTGAAGCAAATGAAATTAAATTAGATGCAGAATTACCCGAAGACTTAAGAAAATTTAGACCTTTGGGTTTTAAATTTAATATCCCACCTCTGGATAGACCCATTCGTATTTATGCTGATGGGGTATTTGATCTTTTCCACTTGGGTCATATGAAACAATTAGAGCAAGCCAAAAAATCATTCCCCAATGTTGAATTAGTATGTGGTGTACCAAGTGATAAAGAAACTCATAAACGTAAAGGTTTAACCGTTCTTACTGATGAGCAAAGATGTGAAACTTTAATGCATTGTAAATGGGTTAATGAAGTTATCCCTAATGCTCCTTGGTGTGTTACCGCTGATTTTTTACTCGAACATAATATTGATTATGTGGCTCATGATGATTTACCTTATGCTTCCACCGATTCAGATGATATATATAAACCAATCAAAGAACGTGGGATGTTTTTAACTACTCAAAGAACTGAAGGAATTTCCACGTCAGATATAATCACCAAAATTATTAGAGATTATGACAAGTATTTAATGAGAAATTTTGCTCGTGGTGCCACTAGAAAAGAATTAAATGTTAGTTGGTTGAAAAAAAACGAATTGGAATTTAAAAAACATATTAATGATTTCCGATCAGCTTGGATGAAAAATAAAACTAATTTAAATAACGTTTCAAAAGATTTATACTTTGAAGTTAGAGAATACGTTCGTGGTCGTAAACTGTCATTATCTGATGGTAATATTTCATCATCTCAAGTATCCCTTAATGATTCAGAAGATCAATCTTCAAGAGCTACTAGTCCATTAACTGAATTTGCTTCTAAATACGTTGGTAACAGAAATAAAGATTTAAATCGTCCTCCTAAATCTATTTTTGCCAATGTTAAGGAATGGATTAAAATTGATGATTCTCATGATGAAGACTCAAACGATAGTGATCAACCAATAAGTAAAAGATTGTCAAGAAGTACTCATAAACCCGATCGATTAAGTCCTGATGCCGAAGAAATTAGTAGTCCCACATCAAAGGCTCCTATTAAATCTGAACCTGCTAAAGCATCAACTACAAAATCACCTAAAAAGGGTAAAACGAGTGCTCAAAGTACTCCCAGAAAAATTAAAAAACCAGTTAGCCAAAAAGCTAAGAAGGCCAATTGATCCAAACACTTTCCATATATACAATTCGTAATTTTCTTTATCAACTTTACTTCCTTTCATTATTTTCCCCAGTGTATAGAATTTTTATATATATCTAGCATGAGGTCTAAATATATATGTACAATTAACGCGCAACGCAACGCAAAAAAAAAAAATAAAATGAAATAACCACATCAAATGAAAAGCAAAAAAGAGTAAATAGAAATGTCATGTCACAAGTAATAGAGACTGATCAAGAGAAAAATTTAATTATGTCTGATCATGATATAATAGATAAATCTCTGTTATCATATCTGGAATCTTCCAACTATGAAGGAGATAAAAATGTCATTATAGATCAAGTTTATCAACATTTACAACAACAATTAAAACTTCAACATCAACAATTGATTCAACAACAAGAATTTCAACCCGATGCTATAGCTAGAGCCATTGTCAATTCTGCTGGTAATAATGCTCAAGGAAATCCCGGGGTTGGAAACAATGGTGCAAATACCATACATATACCACAACTGAACTCAACTTGGAGTTTTACCCAAGGTCTTATAATTGGTCAACTCAGTGTTATTTTCGTCATTGCGATTTTTATCAAGTTTTTCGTGTTTGCAGACGGGTCAACATCATCATCATCATCATCATCATCATCATCATCGACATCTACTGCTGCCAGTAAAGATATATCGGGTGTAATTGCAAGGCGCGATAAAAACTTACGCTCTAAATCGGATGATGGTAATACCAACGGTGAAATTAAACATGGTAATGCAAATGGGGATGAAGATGATCATATTCAGGCATCTCAAACAAAATTGGCAACCATTTTGGAAAAAACTTATTATGATGTTGATAATCATTCATCAGAATCATTAGATTGGTTTAATGTTTTAATTGCTCAAACAATATCACAATTAAGAACAGAAGCTTTATCTTCTGATAATGTGTATCATTCACTTAACGAATTCTTAATGAAACTGGAAATGCCTGATTATCTTGATAAAATTCGTATTACTGATATTGATATTGGTGATGATTTCCCCATTTTTTCAAATTGTCGTATAAGACATAGTAAAGATGGTTCGGGTAGATTAGAAGCAAGGATTGACGTTGATTTATCTGATACCTTAACCTTGGGAATTGAAACTAAATTACTCTTGAATCATCCTCGTCCCTTAACAGCAGTATTACCAATTCAATTATCGGTTTCAATGGTACGATTTTCTGGTTGTTTGACAGTTTCATTAATTAATACTAATGATCCTGAATTCGTGGATTTGTCACAAGAAAATGGTAATAATGGCGATGGCGCTCATGGTACTGGTACCGCTCTTATGTTTTCATTTCTGCCCGATTATCGACTTGAATTTGCCGTAAAATCCTTGATTGGATCTCGTGCCAAATTACAGGATGTTCCTAAAATTTCATCATTGATTGAAAATAAATTACGCAGTTGGTTCATTGAAAGATGTATTGAACCCCGGTTTCAAGTGGTAAAATTACCATCATTATGGCCAAGGCGTAAAAACACCAGGGAGCCAATTCATGCAAATGTTAATGGTATCGTTGATAAAACAGAAGAAGCTTTATGATTATGACATTACTTGTATAAAATAACTTTTTTTTTTTTTGCAGAAAGTTAGTACCCATCTTATCTGTATATACTGATGCCCTTTATGAAAGACCAATCCAAAAAGATTCAATAAATATACTACATGAAAGATTGAATATAAAATTTTGTTTATTGTAAACTCTATAAATGCTACGTAAAAGGGTGAAATGAAACGGCTAACCCAACATACTTCTCTTTCTTCCCCTGAGTCTCACATCATCCAACTTACGACTAATTTCAACATACTTTTTGCTTCCTTGCTTTCCGTACTCTTTGGACATGTGAATCTGTTCGTAACCATCCAATAACCACTGATTATACTTGTCTGCGAAAACGGAATGAGTACTTACAATGGCTCTTTCTAGAACATACAAATCAACAGCCTTGTCTTCAGGCAATGCCGAGTAAGAAGATAACCCAAAGTCTATGAGAACAGGGGTTTCATCTTGTAGCAATATATTGGAAGATGTTAAATCACCATGGATCATATCATTTAGGTGCAATTTTCCAATTAACTGACCCACATTGTGGCATAATTGTTTGACATTATCATCAACACATTGTTCCTTTGTTTTGTTTTTTTCTAAAAACCACAAATGATTTTTAAATGAGGTCACATCACCGTTAGGTAGAATAGTACCTAAAAATTGCATCCATATAATCCCATTTTTGAAATCAGCCAGAATTACGGCTGGAGCTGCAACACCAATTTTTCGAAGTTTATTCATAAATTTAACCTCGCCTATGGTTCTATTTTTTGTGATGGCTGTATCTATTTTGGGATGCCTATAAGGCTTGGGAGGTCTATACTTTATTATGAATGCATCTTTATTTGTTAAATATGGATCAGACAGATATGGGTGTACATTGGTTTTGAAGACTAGCGCCTCGGCTCCTTGAGAGACAACGGTCAAGGGTACATTGGGTAGATGCTTTTGGGCACCTTCAATGATATAATCGGTCATTACTATCTATTTTAGTGAGAAGTCTTTGTAAGAGGTAACTTGATAGCTTCTTCCCTCCATTTTGTTTTCTCTCGTTTTTTTTTTCTTCTCTCATATTTTTTCGAGCGCAAACACCCGTACATTAAATTTCCCCAGGATAAAGCAGTTGCGACCAGACGACTGGGGCGAATATGTTAATTGAGAGTAGTTTTTATGATACTATAAAGTATTGGTCAAGCTCCTAGCGATTAAACAAAATAACCACTACTATTGAGAGTTTTAATCGAAGGACAATGTCGACCCTGTCTGAGTTTATATATGTGATCCCGCCCTACCTTCTAAACTCTAGCTTGGGTCACAATCTCAAGCAACAGCTTTTGTCCAAAGACGAGAAGATTGCCAATTCTAATGTCATATCATACAACTCCCCCAATTATTTCAATCCTCATGAAGACCATCTAATTAACAAAGAAGGATTCAGTCAAGATCCCAAAGTTGATAAGATTTTGAAACAAAAACTAATTTACAAATTTAGCATGCTCGGAATTTTGGGTAACTCGGTTGAGAGCGATATATCAGACGAGCGCCTTTATAGCCTATGGCTGATATTTAGAGATAGAATAGTTTCAGAAAAAGACAAGGGGGCATCCCCGTCGACCAAGGAAGACCCTACACCACTGTCGAAGTTGAGTGATATTTCGGGCGAGGTTTTTTTTTCCAATGATTTCGGAAATATTCCCGAACTGTATGTTCCTCAGTTGGATTCTTACTTGAAAAGTTTACTCCTAGAAACCAAACGTTCTGAGTCAAGTACTTATAGCATTCCTCGCAGAATAATTAAGTTTGATGATGGTAGTACATTTGACTATCCTCTACCTCTGTCATGGGCGCCGTTGATGAGACTGGATGATTCAAAGCATTTGAAGCAAAAGTATAAGTTGGAAATCAATAATGATAAGGGCTCGCCAACCATTTTGTTAGAACCTAAGGAATCATCATCAAAAACTTTATTAAACCTGACAAAATGGTGTAATTACATCACCGACAAACCAGTACCTCCAGCTGCTGGTATTTTCTACTACGAAGTGTCTGTCAAACAAGAAGCTACTCAGGATACCGACTTTGAGCCGCTCATAGTTTGTGAGGACTCATCTATGTCATCAGAAAACTCACTACATTTTGCTATGGGTTTCATCAAACGAAGTTTTCTGTTGGATCCTCGGAGTAATATAAGCCCGTCCAGTGTTGCGAACTATGCTACGTCGGAAGGCCGTCTCAATATAGATTTAGAAGCTGTTAAGCGTGATGTCTGCTATTTTGACAATGCTGACATAACCTTAGATGTGGATGAGAATATTGACCAGTTCTTATCCTTAAAGGCGGGTGATATGAAAGGCAGTTATGCAATAAACTTTGAGAGCCTGAATTATCAAAATTCTATTCACGCGACAGAGTCGAGGCAAAGGTCAGCCGTGTATAACATGAACAGGCGCTTGTCACAATTGGGTAGACAAACGAATGAAGAATTAAGTAACGGAAATGTTGACCTTGATGTACCATTTAACACCTACCTCACACAAGGAAAAAGTAAGAAACTTTTCAAAACAGATGTCGTTGGTTGTGGGATTAACTTCATTGACAAGTCCATATTTATCACTTTGAACGGAATTCTCATAAAAGTTATTCCTCGTGAATGTATACAATCTCGAATCGCTCCTTACGAAAATCTTTTCGACAACAACGCCGACAACACAGTTTACCCATTGATTGGGTTTGAGTTGCTCAAACTAGAGGAAAAATCTATCCAAGGATGTAAATCAGAAATAGTTGCCAATTTTGGAACCAAAGAGTTCAAATTTAATATCAACAGTTACGTGAAGGATTACAAGTTGCAAACACAGCAGCAGCTAGATATGTCTGAGGTCAAGAAAGTACAATCTTTGGAACCTCTCGCAGCCCTGCTCATACAAGAAGGACTTCCTAAATCTATAAACGAATTGCTCAACTCAATGAATGACGATCCCGCAATTTTGAATGAATTCATCCGAAGTTATTTGGACCACGAGGGATACCTTGAAACTCATGAAGCATTCGAAAGAGATCTTAAAGTATTGCATCATGAAATTAACTTGGATGATTCGAAGAGTCACAGCCGCAACGATAAGGCATCTATTGAACAACATGCCACACATTCTCACGATAGGCAGGCTTTGAAAACTTTACTTTACAATAACCAGTTTGACGAACTAGCAAGTCTTCTTGAGAACGGTTATTCTAGTATGCTAAACAGCAATGTTTTGAAGCACCTTCTTTTCGAGGTCAAATATTTGAAGTATATTCACTTATTGAAAATCTATTTGGAGATTAAGTTAAATTTGAATAACTATGAGTTTGAGTTTGAATACAGAAATGGAGAGGAGCAGGCCTTTTCAGATGCCTTACAATGGGGAAAAAAATTACAAAATGAGTATGCAAGAGATACACCACTTTTGAAAAAGTTGTATGAAGTTTCCAAGGCCATGCTAGTTGATGATAGTACATCTTTGAAACAATTCCCCACTGTTATTTCGATTTTGGATAATTTTCACAAGCATGCTAGTACATTGGCAAGCGAGATAAACAAAAACATCCTTCTTTCTTTAGGATTCAAAGGAGCCTCGGGTATTGAGACAATCATAAACGACGTAGATAAAAACATCAACACTTTGAGCTTAGAACTCCAAGATGAAAGCTTCATGTTGATCAATTATGAGAAAGACTATATAGATTTGTAGTGTTTGCATTATGAACGGCTACTTTTTTTGCCTTTTTTTCCTAGGTTGTGCTGTAATTTTATCAGTGGATTCTCTCTTGATCTTTTGCTTCTCAATCTTTTGGGGCACATTTGATTTAGACTCTTCTTCTAAGTCATCAACGAAGCTGACCAAATTTTCCTCGTTTATTTCAAACGGAAGCTCGACGTCCGCCAAAGATGTTATTCTATTGATTTCATACATTTTGAGAGCCCATCCTCCGCGTTCTATAGCATTCATGCTTAGAGCGTCATCTATTGAAAAGATTTTTACGCAGAGAGGAACGTATTCGTCAATGTATTCCTTCACATTGTACTTTATCCTGGTTCCGGGCCTTTGCGAATCTAATACGTAGTACATGAATGCCTCATCGCTAAAGAAAGGGGGTGCTAAGGGAGTAATCTCATGAAGTAAAGACAAGATTAGACTTGCTGTAGCTGGCCCTACCCCTTTCAATTCACAAAGTTCTTTGAGGGAGGTTTTAAGACCTTTTTGATACTTCGAAAGACTTGCAAATAACGATTCATGATTTTGGCTCAATTCCTTTGTCAATTTGAGAAATGACCCAATCCCTTTTTGGGTGCACGCTTTAACCAGGTCAGCATCATTCGACTTTATTAGCTTTGGGAGCATCGGTCTAAATTTACCTTTGGCAAGCTTCCAGTCCATCAAAAATACTAACTCATCTTTTACTAACCATGACTCTTCAGCCTTGTCATATCGATTTTTCAAGATCCTTGGAACCTCGTTATTTTTCCAATTATCGAATTCTTCTAGTGTGAGTGAATCCTTTATGTATTTTTTTGTAGTTTGAGCTGACATATCTCTTGTAACCAATGGATATAGCTTCTCGCTGGCATTTTTTATGATTTCAATAGACTTGGACATCTCCGAGATAATCTTAAGAGCATTGATGTTCTGCTAAAGAAAGCTGTTGGCTGCTTCAATGTGGGGGATATTATGAGTTTTTGGAGTGCTTGCGAGGTCGATAAATGTACGGATCTATATTATTGAAAACTATTTACAAATATAATTTTATCATTACTCGTGATTGATGACGCTTTTCGCATCCGCGCTTCGCAGGGTTTGGTAAGAAACCCGCTTATGAGGGGTGAAACTGATTGGGAGTAACAAATCAAGAAAGACATTTTGTACTAAGGAAAACAACTGGGAGCTCAACCAGTATAACACGAGTGCCATTGGAGCATTCAATGACACAGCCATGAGGAAAACAACTGACATCCGGGAAATGTTTGCAACTGAATCGGTGATGGTGGGTCTCAATGATTTTTTACGAGTTTGAGGTTTAAGAAGCGCAAATGTCTTAAAAGTCCATTCAACATTGCACAATGAAATTATGCCTAGGGCTAGTGGAAAAGCGTGGAACGAGTCAAGTGTAGTCAAATCGGCAAACCAAGCGAGACCTTCGTGGTATAATGCTGGATCTAATGGTTTATTGGCCAAGCTATCCCATGTTGTCCAACCACTCAAGTTTCTCATTGTAAGTGACATACTTATCCATAAAGGTACTTGAAAGGCTGGCAAAATAAAGTTTTTCCAAATCTGAACGTTGTGTTGCTTGAACAATGCCTTCTGTCTTTTACGGGTCTCCTTTGTGGCCAATAATAATATTTCTTCGTATTTCATTGACGCCAACGGAGAATGCATAGGGGCAATGTCTGCCACAGATGGCTCGGCGGATTGCATCACTAACTCAGCACTTGAGTTGGCCTTACGCTTGGCCTTCTGTACTTTTTTCGCAAGATTTAATTTGAGCACAGGATTGGTTGCACTGACTATAGGTCTTAGCTCATTCTGTTTTTGTATTCTCAATCTTTGCATGACTGCAAGAGGTAAGGTCCACGCGGAACGTAATGTGAATGTAGTTATTGGGATTAGGGCCCACCAAGGAATCCCAGTGTAAGCGTGAGCCACTTGAAGACCCTCAGTCAATGATGTCACGATGACAGAAGGATCAAACGAAAGGCTTCGCGACTGAGTTCGATGTACGCTTTTTTGTAAACTCCATCTCGTGCTTATTCGTAGGCTCAGTTGTTTAAACATGCTTACTGTTGTAATTAATGAACTTTAGTTAATTATCGCTCTTTTCAATGAAAACATGCCATCCATCCTGGAGTCTCAAATGGTACATACAAAACAAAAAAAAAAAAAAAAAAAGAATCAATATCACTGTGAGGAATGAAGAACTGAGAACTGGTTGACGCACACAATAGCTGAAAGACAAGTTTTCTTCGACCTGCTATTTCTTCAGTCTTTCAACAAGTTATTGAACTACAAGCAAGAGTATACCAGCATTTCGCTTGATTCAAACAACATCTCACTCAAACATGTCCACCAAAACTGAAAGAGCGTGTATGCTTTGTGGTATAATACAACCTTTTAGGAAGTTCGTTGATCAAGGCTGTCCTAATTGCGAGAGTGTTTTGCATTTCCAAGATAATGAAGATAATCAAGTTCAAGACTGTACTTCCCCATCATTTGAAGGATTATTGGCATTGGGCGATGATAACAAAGAATCTTGGGTAGCAAGATGGTTAAGAATAGATTCGTTCGTCGCCGGCTTGTATGCTGTTAAGATAAATGGTAAATTGCCTCCGCATATAATCAGTGATTTGAGTGAACAAAACATTAGTTATAGACCAAGAGATGGGAGTGCCGAAGATTAACTGCTCACCCCAAAAACGCATGTTTCTTACAAAGCAACAACTTGTATTATAATCCATTACCTTCAGTTCTTCCGTGTCGTGATTTGAGAAACAGTTCAGTACTATTCGTTTTTTTTTTTTTTCATTAATCGATCCCGTCGGCACCTCTAGATATTCGTTTCTTTTTTATTTCGTTATGGCGACTAATAAAAGTTTTTATATTATCAAATTATACAATTGTCTTATGAATCTATTAAGCGATAACTTATACATATAGAGGTCGTAGTTAATTAAATAAGGGCACCTCGTAAATTTTCGGCTGTTTGTAAGAGCTTGTCAACAGTGTCAGTTTTATCCCACTTACTTCTGTCTGACCAAATTATATCCATGTATTTTGCCATCACCACCTCAAGTTTCTCTATGTTATAACTTTCGGACAGTTCAGGTAGAATGGTATTGAAAAATTCTTCAGCTTTGTCGCCAAGGATTAACTGTCTTGTAAGATCGTGGTTTAGGTCTTCTTCAGCTTCAGATTCGGATTCAACGACGCTTTCCTCAGCTTTGACTGGATCGCGACTCTCGTGAGGATCGCCTGGGTTGACCTCGCTTGCCCCTTCATGAGTGTCTCCATTTGAAATACTGCGCGATGGTTCTGCGGCCTCAAGCACAAAGGATTCCTTTGGTGTATCCGTTTGAATTGATTGATAGCTATCCACGTCCATTTGCGCAGGGACAGCTGTATTTGTTCCTTCGTCAACCAAACTTCCGTTATGCTCTGGTGCATGAGTTGTGTCTCTAGTCTCAGTTTCTATGGTGCTATCCCTGGTAGCAAGTATTGGGTTACCTTCGTGAGGTCCATTAGGTCCACCAGGGACTTCCAAAGTGTTGAGGTTCTCAGCCTGTCTTTTGGCAAACTCTTTCTGTAGCTTCAAGTGCTCAGCTAAGATTTTCTGTTGCTTGATAATCTCTCTCTCTCGTAAAGCTCTACATGCTTTAGCAAATTCAGGATTGTTGAAATCATCTATACCGAATTGTGTATTAGTCAACATTTCATTGGCTTTTAAAATTCGTTCCCTGTCACCAGAAGTTATAGCATCCCTAACAATGAGCTTGATATCTTTGAGAAATTGTTTGGCTTCGGAATAGTAGCCATTCCATAATCTCTCTTCGATGACATCCAAATCCATGTTATAATAGTGCTTACCGGTGCTGATCTCTTTGATCATGTTCTTGTGGTTAGGATCATCTGATTTTATATAAAGCACTTCATATAAGTTCAATGGGTTATCCAACACAGAGGGCTCGAATAGATGATAAAGTAAATTTTCATCAATTATGGGCTTTCTGAAACGCTTATAACGATTTTTGAATAGATCCATCAAACCTGCTAATTTGATTTTCAATATGTTCTTGAGCTTGGTATCGTTGTATTCTTGTTCCTTTAATTGTTTTTTTGATTGTGCCTTGTCGTCCGTTACTTCTGTGATTACAACATCTAATTTCTTGAGTTTTCTCTTAGGTCTGTTTTCCAAATCATTAACGAATTCAAATGGTTTCATTTTCAAAGTGTTTTCCAAAGTCTTGAAAAACTCTTTCCTTGCTTCTCTACTGGGGGTAATCAATTTGACGTTATTTGATTCGTTGTTAAGCCCAAACATCAATTTAATTTCGGTGTCCAATTCATCCACTGCCGTTTCAGATACCCCTAATAATAAAACCTTTTCATTACTTTTCAAATTTCTCAAAAGACCGAGAAGGGTAGCCTTGGCTGAGTAAGGCATCACTTGAAACCAAATATCAATGTTAGGAATGAAGATGATGGATGGTTGATGTCTCTTGGCCTCAATGAAAGTTTGCACAATACACAGTTCCGGAGTTCTGGTGGAGTCACCAAAGATATTACCCAAGTCTAAGGATTGCACTTGAAAACCCTCTAAATAATTGAGAATAGCAGCACTTATGTATTGTTGGCCAAAACCTTGATCACCACCAATCAATAGATGGGGCTTACAAACTCGAGCATTCTCTAAGTTCTTCAACAATTGCTGCTTAGAGAACCCACCATCTATGTCCTTGACGGTAGGGTCAAGATATAACGCATCTTCAAGTACGGTCACTTTCTTTTTTCCACCAACGGAGACGGAGTTGGGTAATAAATCATCTAGTTTTTTAATGGCCTCGTTGAATGCTGGTTCCAACAAAGGTTTCAAGTGGTCTGGCAAAGGTGCCGAGCTGGATGAAGTTGATCTTGCACTAGATGGAATGATCTTGTCTATGGCTAACATAAAATCTTTGGCGACAACTTTCACTTTTGTAGGGTCAACTTTCAACTTATCATTAGTTTGATAAATCTGAGGATACTTTCTTTGTATACTATGTAAAGCTGCCTCAGTACACAAGGCTCTCAAATCAGCACCACCGTAACCCTTTGTTAATGTGGCAACTTGTTCAAGGAAGCTTGAAGGCAATTGAGGACTCCACTTACGTGTGTGAATTTCCAATATTTCTTTTCTGGCATTAATGTCAGGTAACGGGAAATAGAATTCACGATCGAATCTACCTGGTCTTCTCAAAGCTGGATCAACGGAGTCTGGCCTATTGGTTGCACCTATAACAATAACTTGACCTCTATTATCCATACCATCCATCAAGGCCAACAAGGTAGAGACAATACTGGCATGAATCTGTTCTTGCTTAGAAGACCTAACAGGCGCAAGCCCATCAATTTCATCAAAGAATATGATGGAAGGTTGTTGATTTTTAGCTTCTTCGAACAACAATCTCAATTGTCTTTCGGCTTCCCCAACCCATTTACTCAAACAATCAGCACCTTTTCTCATGAAAAAAGTAATCTTTCTAGTGGAAGTCGAACAACTAGCAGCTAAAGCTCTTGCCATCAAAGTTTTACCGGTACCAGGTGGACCGTGGAAAAGAACACCCCTTGGTGGAGTGATGGAAAAATTTTGATACAATTCAGGGTAGAGTAAAGGTAACGCTACCATTTCTTTGAGTTGATTGATATAATTTTCTAGCCCACCTACCACCGAGAAATCAATGTTCATATCGACACCCAAAGGATCAGTGTCGCTGAGACTATTCTTCTTCTTATCTTTGTCGTTTCCTCCTATTAGTAGATTGGTTGGATTCGAAGGATTGGGAGCACCACCACCAGCAGTGAGTGCACCACCGAGGCCAGCAGGCTTACTAGGTTTCTTAGATACTGTCGCCAGACCATTGATGGGGGATATTTCATCCTCGGATGAATCTGAATCACTAACATTTTGACCTATTGCAGTTAAATTATTATTATCGGTCATTCCGGGTATGGGAATGCCCCCGGGTGGAACATTGGTGCCGAATAATGACAAAACGTCAGATCCACCAAATGGGCCAGCGGTGGGGAACAAAATTTTTCGATATTCACTCTTAGTAGCGGTTTGTTTTCTTGCTCTACCTCTTGCGTAAGATGCGGTAATGGCACGAGAAGGTGATGCTGTACCTAATTGGTTTTCATTGCTTATCGGAGGAGGAATGGTATAATCAATTTTGTGACGTTCACGGAGTTTATGCTTAACAGGGCTAGCGTCGGGAGAGGAGTCATATAATTCCTCAATTTCTCTCCGAATGCTATCATCTACTTCCTCCTCTTCATCGCTTTGCTTGCCCTCTTTCTCGGGTTCAGTTGATACTCTTGATCGGGTCAACCTTCCTCTTCTAGGTTCAACGGATCTTGATCTTGAGCGCGGTTTTCTTTTCTTGGGAGGGTGAGCGCCATAGCTGAAATCGTCATCAGCTTCTTCTTCATCGGTGGCAATAAAATGTTTTTGTTCCAATTCTTCCAAGAACTCATCGTCAGCATCAGTACCATCGTCTTGGAAATCTTCGTCATCGGAGTCTATACCAGCAGGTCTTGCTCTTTTGCTCAATTTTCTATTCTTACTTCGTTTTCTTTTGGATGAAACATTTATATCGTCATCATCATCGTCCTCGACATAGTCTTCTTCGTTAGGGTCATCTTTTTCTTCTTCGGTAGATGATGGAGGCATAATATCTTCATCGGCACCACCGTTATTCTGTGGTTGTGGGGTAGTATCATCAGTGTGATTAGGCAATAAATTTCCATTGTTGTCATCGTCGTTAAAATCGTCAATTTCATCTTCGGTTTCTTCATTGTATGACAAGTTGGGTCTATTTCTTTTGGTAGGGAAATCTCCTTCTTCGCCATTAATATAATCGCTTTGAGGTTCGGCGCCAGGTATCCCGCCATTCAACAGCTCCAACCTAGAGGAGGTTCTGCTCAGATGCCTCGTTCGTTTAGTCATTTCCAAATATTTGGAAGAATTGTACTTGAGTGTTAATGAAAATATGATGGAAACTTAGGTATTTTGGAAAGTGTTGGGAGCTTAGGTAAAGAAAACTAATCGGAGAAACGAGCAACGATAATATCTTATTGGTTTCGTATGGCAGCTTTGACAAATATGGTTTTCAATTTTTCTTAATAAAGGTCTTGCACCGATATCCACATGTAAAGTAATTTGAAGAAGCGTGAATAAAATGTGAAAAAAAAATAGTCTATACCCTTATCTGACCCGCTTTGGCTTTTTGAAATAGTCTGAGCTTTGGAAATGAATTTTGTGTAAGCAACGCCAGTCTTAGCAAAAAGTTTGAAAGCAAGGACTATAAGTAAAGTATCGGCAACAGACTTCTTGAGAAGGAATTGAGTTTTGTTGTATTCTTGATTTCAGAAAGTCAATAAATAGTCTCATATACTCACACTATATATTTCACTTGTTGTTTTTTTTTTTTTTTTTTTTCCTTTGCCTTTTTTTTGTTCTTTTTTCCTTCTATTTTCAGTTCACCAACGTATTTTATCACCAATAAAGCTGGAAATGCGTGCGCGCACCAATAATATCGCCTATTATTTTCTATTTGCGCCCGCAAATTCAGAGTTTTTTCTTTCGATTTGTGATCATCAGCCTTCAACCCTTCAACACACTGGAAACAGGAAGAACTCACCGAACCACCACACAAGAGGTTATAAAGTTGATCTGACCCAAGAAAATCAACTTGACTTATTTGGCATCGTCCGTCACATTCTGATGTATATACATGATGATGTTTTGCGGAAGCATGTTTATCGTGGAAACTTGATGGGTGTTCCTACGATGTTCAAATTGTCAATTCTACCGAACATAAATTCTTCTTTCTATTTGCAATATATTTAGTAATTTGCAGCCATTTCATAATGGCCAGAATCATTTTTTTCATATTTGGACATTTAGGTTTCTGAGGAGCTTTTCTCTCTGCTTCTCCTCTTGTTTCTTTTTTTTTCTCTTTTTTTCTTTTTTGGCGGAAAAATGATGTACGGGTGTTTATATACTCGGATGTCTATTTACATGTATCTAAAGCCAGGGAGATCTGGCGACTATTTAGAAAGCTCCCGGATGGGAACCCTTTGAATGGGTACTTTGTGCTTCTTCAAATTTGCACCTACACCATATTCAATGTCAGCACCTACAAAGCATTGATCTGTGGTACGTCTATTGGACGATACTCCTAGGCGATCTAACAACATGGTGGCCAACTCGGGCATCACGGGGCTGATCAATATTGACGAGATTCTACTTGTTTCAGCTGCCATGAATACGTAAAAGTGCTGTAAAACCTGGTAATCACACTTGAGCTCTGCTGAAGAAGATTCGGCCTTCAATGCTTTGGTGTATAGCCAGGGCTGACCAAGTTGAAAGAGTAAGTTGGCCTGTTCGATCACCAACCACCAGCTTTGAATCGCCTTCATTTGCTCAAAAGTCTCGAACTTCACATTCATTGCACTATAGAGTTGATTCAATTTTTCGGTCAAGTCTCTATGGAGTTCAACGATTTGTGTTGATTCCTTCTCTTTATTTGAGTTTAAGCTTTGATTCAAAATCAACTTGTCGATGTTTTCAAACTTACCTTCGGAAAATGATTTGATACTACCTTCGATATCAAATGCTGCACCACCAGATCTTGTAACAAGATTTGCATACTTGCCAATCAAATTCTCTCTGGTATTATAGAATGCTCGTTCACTGTAATTACAATCATTTTCAATATTCGAGTTTTCAGTTAAGAAAAATCGTAATGCATCTTGTCCATAGTACTCGTATGTATCGATTGGATCCACCACATTTCCCAATGACTTACTCATCTTGAATCCATCGCTCAACCAGTGAGAGTGGACCACTACCTGGTTTGGTAGCTCAATACGTGCCGCCATCAAAAATATGGGCCAATAAATACAATGAAACCTTACTATATCTTTACCAATAATATGAGTAGCGGGCCATATGTTTTCAGGAGGAGTGATATACTTTTGAAGATTATCATCATAATTGAATTTATGGGGGAATCCAGCTGCAGTGATGTAATTAATCAACGCATCAAACCACACGTAAATTTTTTGTGATGGATCATTGGGAACCTCAATTGCCCAATTTAACCTTGAGGAAGGTCTGGATATAGATAAATCAGACAATTGAGCCTCTTTCAACTCTTTCAAAACCTCGTGGTATTTTGCCTTCGGTTTTATAAATGTGGGATTATCTTCTAAGTATTCAATTAATTGAGTTTGAAATTGAGACAATTTGAAGAAATAGTTGGTCTCCTCATTATAAAAAACCTCATTTTTTGTTTCTTTGGATCTTTTAATTTCTTTTCCAGTCTTTTTATCTACTACTGTTTCGATCTGATTCTCGGGATAGAAAGTTTCATCGCTAATTGAATACCAACCACTATGAGATCCTTGATATATTAAACCTTTTGATTCCATAAGGTTCCAGAAAAATCGCACAGCCTCCACATGATCTTTGTCAGTGGTTCTAATGAATCGGTCATATTCGATGTTCATCTTTTGAGCTAGGACCTTGAAATTTTGGGACACCTCGTCAACTAATGCCTTAGGCTGCATGGTCCTTCTTGCAGCCACTTCTTGAATTTTCAAACCATGTTCGTCAGTACCGGTAAGAAAGAAAGATTTTTTATTGGGATTCAATTTCTCCCATCGAGTTCGAGTATCGCATAGAAGCATGGAATATAGATGGCCAAGGTGTGGGCTAGCGTTGACATAAAAGATTGGAGTAGTCAAATATAAAGGGGTGGTGGTCGAACTTCTACGAGTCTGAACATTATTGAGTAATGAATTTAATGCTGAAGATTTCTTCGCAACTGCCTTTGCTAAGCCCATCGATGTGTCACTTGTGAGTTAATTATTACAGATGGTTCTCGAGTCTCTCTAAGTTGTGGGGCCCTCTACAAAAGATGGGTTGATCGCTACTTTTTTTTTTTCTTTTTTTTTCTCTGGTTTTTTTTTTTTTTTCTTTTTTGTCTACGCTTTCTCAGATCAATCTTGCGTAATCGTGCAACTTTTCATGCTACAAAATTTAAATTTTACACATGTATACAGTAAATACAACTCATCACAAATGCGTACTATTTATTAAAAGAGGAAGTGTTTGCTACGAAATAAAAAAAATACAATGTAAGCAACGTTGGTTTTTCCAAACATGTCTTATAGTTTGGTTCTGATTAAGGAAATCATGCCAAATTTAAAGCTCGGTTTTTTCAACAAAGATTGCCATCAAGGCAAAAACACTGTAGAACATGAATAAGGGATAGGCAATTAAAAACCTTACATTGTGTAGCTTCAAAACTGCAACAAAGAATCCTGATGCAGAAAATGTACACCAGAACACGGCAATGGCGCTTAAAATGTAACCTATCAAATTGTCCAAAGACACAAACACCCCAAAGACACTTATCAATACCAAGGGTAACAAACAATAGCCTATGACAGATGTTGACCTTATCAAATCAATGGTGATTTCCTCACTCATGTATTTGAAGAGGTAATGTAAACTTATAGTACCAAATAAACCAACCCCGTAAATGTATCCAAACTGAACTTTTCCGGCTAATAAAAGCAAAGTTCCAAATAGTAAAACAAATAGAATAGGGCCGGCTAAATCAGAGTCTGCCATTATATCGGAGTGAATGTTTCTATTTAAAGGATTCAATACTGCCAAAGTCTTTGATTTAATATGATTGAAATTGATACCCAATTCTTCTAGTAACGGTGGTTCTCCAGGATAGCCAGAAGTACCAAATGCTGCTAATATACCTGATGTTAATTCGCCAGATCCCATGGCTCCACTGACATCAATGTTAGCGCCAAATCCAGTATCCATTGCTCCGAGACCACTATTACTCATGAAGTTCGATCCGGCTTGCGGTTGTGGTTGATACGCATTGGCATAATTTGATTGATAAAACTGCATGTTATCAGGATTATGAAGATTTTGTTGATAATATGCCATCGTGAATATATTTGTTACTGTTGCTTGTCTATGTGAGTACGCGCACCGTTTGGGGAAGATAAATTAAAGCTTCGAGTTGAGTAAAGAACTTGAGGGGTGATTATGTACAGATTGGGAGCCGGTCCTCGTAAGGTATAAGTGAATTATTGATTTCTATTAGGATGGCAATTTCGATTATATTGATGTAGGCTTCAAAATAGAGGCGCTCTGTTGAGGTTAAAGATCAAATCCAGTTGTTGTTGAATACCGTTTGAACTGTTTTTTATTTCTTGGGTAGTGCCCTGACCAATTAAAAAGGGTGTTTGGGTCTCCAACTAATCTATTGCAAATTCTTAATCACACTCATAAATAAAGATGTAACATTGAAGAGAGGTAATAAGTTCTTCACTTCAAGCACATTACCCCACTATGCCCCTGAACATATTGATTTCAGCTAAAAAAGATAATTCATCGCATATTGGGGGTTTTAAAATACTTTAACAGAAGTTCAAGTAAAAGAAAACATTTACGTAAAAAAAACAAAAAGACTTCAAGACGGACAAGTATAAGATGAACCATTTATACTCCGAAAATGACATGAGTAAAAGGATGTATTAGGTTCCATCAGATATTTGAACTGCATACTAATGAATAAACACAGTGCAGTTTGAGTCCACTAATATTTCCAAGAAAAGCCGATGCCTAAAAATAGTGACTAGATTGCGCCAGATACGACTAGGGAATTCCACTCGAGCAAGTGAAACACTTTGAAATACTGGGCAACACCAACTAAGCCAATAAAATGTGACCCCCAAAGAAGAACATCAATAACCCATGAAGTACCAATGAACTCCAGGTAGCTTTTTAGTTTCGAGATGTAGTAGTAGATTTATAATTGGTATAGATTTAGGTGTTATTATTTAGAAAATAAAAGATTTCCTTTTTTTTTACAAAAAAAAAATCTTAAAGTCTCTCATTTCGTAATCAGTCACGAATTTAAAGATAAAAATTGTTTTAGTCGTATACCAAAACCTCAGGTATTGATTGGATATGAGAGACTCGGAAGATAAAATGTTTTCTTTTTTTTAAAAAAAAAAAAAAAAAAAAAAAAAGAGAAAAGAGATTACTACATAACTATGAAGATGTTTACAATACGAAGACCAAACCTTGTCAATGGTGATTGAGAGAAATGCTGAAGCATGCATGACATCCGTTGGGGGTATTACGCATAAAGAATGTGTTTCGGATCGACAAGCCAAGTTAGCTAGCAATTATCGCACATCATTAATTATCTTTTCTTTCTTTTTTTCTTGGATCTACATATATATATATATGTCACCTCAAATTTATCTCAACTCACTCTTTACATAGTTATTCCTTCCAAGCTGTCACCGACCATGGAAAACCTTTTTGCTTTTGAGTTTTTTTTTCAATGTAAAGTTTTTACCAAAGTACGCTTGAAAAGCGAAAAAATTGGAAAACTGAAATGGAGCAAAAAATAATATTTCAAATTAAAATAAAGTATTATCGTTCAATTGCCAACAGACAGACGCCCGAAGTGCCTTCAAGAGGAAACTGTACAAGGCGTGGACGACATATTCTCCAAAATTGACACAATTTAAAGGATTTGGGATATAACTGGCCCACCCGATACCTAAAAGTATTGACTAGATTGCGTCAGATGCGACTTAGAACCTCGATGCGAGCCAGATGCTTCAGCGAGGAAACTTTGAAGTACCGGGTAGCGTCCATTAGCAACACCAACTAAGTTAATTGACGGACAAATGAGCTCCAAAAAAAGTTGCTGATGAACGCTAAGCAGCTTTATAGATTCGAAGGGTAATAATAAAGATTTGAGATACTATTAGTGTTTTCTTTTTTTTATCAGAAAATGTCAGCAGAGTTTTCCATGTTGGAAAAAACAAAGCTGATTATTTTCTTATAGCTACGTAGATATCGGAAAGAATTTCCTTTTTTTTTTCTTTTTATTACAAAAGATGATCCAATTCATTCAATTTTTATGGTTTATATAGCAGCATGAACATTCAGTCTACAGCATGCCTGGCTTAACCTAGTAGTGACGAGGGGTCCAGAGCATCATATATGGATCACCGAAGATATTTAGCATGAAACTTAGGCAATCCCACAGCTGTGAAAAAATAACATTGCTACATTTTAATCTGTCTATTTTGTTGTTTCGGCTTTCGTTTGATTGCTGCTGACAAGCTGTGTTGTTAGTTTGTGTACAAGCATCTTTTTTTTTTTTTTTTTTATTCTTCAAAAATTTTTTATTTGCTGAAAGATAATGAATATTTTGAAAAAAAAAAAAAAAAAAAATCTATATCAATTATAAATCTACTATTACATCTTGAATCTAAATAGCTACCTGTAGTTCATTGGCTCTTCAAGGGTTGGTTGTGCTCTTCAAGGGTTGGTTGTGCTCTTCTTTGGAGCTCATTTTTTTCTTTTACTGACTTCGTTTTTTTTTTTATGGTACCCTAAATTTATTAGCAATAACAAATCACAGAATACTTGTTTAATCCAAGAGTAGGCAAAACAATAAGATAAAAACCACAAAAATCTCTTTTTTTCTTAAAAAAAAAAAGCCATTTGTCTTGTATTTTTTTAAGCTCACATTACTCAACTCAAAAAGCCATCCTTTAAAAATGAAAAATTTAGGCCTGCGTAGCGTAATGGTTAACGCGTTTGACTTCTAATCAAAAGATTGCGGGTTCGACTCCCGCCGTGGGTTATGTTTTTCCATTTTGATTCAATCATTTCAAGTTTTTTTTTAGTTTTTTTTTTTTTTTTACTTTAGATTATTTAAATCAAACTTTCAACAATTTGATTAATGCTATAAATCCCAATTATTAATTATCACCTGTCAAAAATTGTAATTATGGAAAGCAATGACGGCTTTATCCCGATTCTTGCCATATTTTATGCTGTTTTCCATCCTACCGAAGGTACCAAAATAATTCATCAAGTACCTGAAGGATCAATAATTTCCAATGTATCACAAATTACTGATAATTCATTATTTAATTTTGATACCGTGAAGAATTATATTATTCCCAAACCTCAATTATGTAATAAATTAGTATCATTTAAAATTGATAAATTTAGAGTATTGGGATATCCCGTTAATATTGAAAGTCAAGATTATAGTCGAAATTCATTTAATTTTAATTTTGGATTTGTATTTCCATATGATAGTGATACTACACCATATGAACCAGCCATTAAAAGAATGGGTAAAATGTTTCGAGTTTTAGAAGAACAAAGTTTTATGTTGAGTAAACTTGAAAAAAAATTATCATTTTTTCCTCGACTTGCCAAAGATGATGGTGGTAAAGATCAAAAAATTCGAATTCCACCACTTATAGCGGGTGAATTTAATAATAGTAATAATCGATCATGGGTTACACCTGGTCATTCAAAAATTAAAAAATTTAATTTATCTTCCATTGAATCACTTATTCATCAAATTTATCAAGATTTAAATAATTATTCAGAATGTTGTATTCCTTTGGATAGTGCCAATAGTGTTGATATTAAATTATTTCCAATATTACCACCACCAATTAATATCAAAGCATATCAAGTTCCAGTTGCTACTGTCAAATTAAATTCATTAGTGGATGTTAATTGGGATCCTACCATGTTAAAAATTTTACCTTTTATTAATGGAATAAATTCAATTAAAAGAATTAGTGAATTGGCTGATGCAGACTATCTTCTTACTAAACAATGTATTCAACATCTTATGCACTATAAATGTATTAATATTGTTGATATTTTCCAATTTAGTAATATTTATGCACCTACCAATAATATTGGTAATTTTTTAAAATTAAGTGGTATGGCAGAAGAATGTCAAGCTTATGTTGTTACTACACAAGAAAATTATATTGAAGGTACTACCAATTTACCACCACCAACCAATTTGAATGGTGAGCTTACAACCAATAATTTTTTATCGGGTAAAATTGAAGATGGTAGTGAAGAAGATGATCATAAACATGTTAATAAAAAAAATTATGTTAAAAATGATGTAACAAATCGTGTACCACAAAAAAAACTGATTAAAGTACCTTCTAAGGCAACATTATTTTTTCTTTATCGATCACTTAATCAAGGTCAAACTGTTAAAGAATGGTATATTCAACATCGTAAAAAATTAATTGATATTGATATACGACGATTTATTAATTTTGGTATGTTACGAGGTATAATATATCGAGTTTATTCTTATCCAATGGTGAGTCAATTTATAAAAGCAGTTGAAAGGAATAATGATGAAGAAATTGATAATTTAACTCAACAAGCATTAAAAGATATGGCAAATGAAAGATCATTACAATCTCAAGCTAAATCAAATAATCGGAAAAATTCATTTATTAAAAGATCATCATCAAGGCCACTGATGCTGCTGGAAACTGATGATGGTAAATTATTGAAAAACACGGTTCATGCTACCAATTTAACCACATCAAGACAAGTTGATAATCGTAAGGTTAGTTTTGGATATCAAGTTGATGGTCGCAATCATATTATGGCACAAATTATTGATGATGATGATGATGATTTTGAAACTTCTGATAATGCCTTTGATAGTGAAGATGCTAGTGAAGGTGCTATTGAAACGGGACTGGATGATGATCTGGTCAGCAATGAAGATGATTCAGGTAGTAGTGATGATGAATACTGGCATGGTGAACGTGATGATATGATCAAATTAGTAAAGTTGCTAAAGGGGTATCAAACAATTGATTCTATTTGTACTGAGTTACAAAAATCACGAAATGATATTGAACTGATGATTGATCGATTGGGATCTTATAGTATTATAAATAGTTGAAATTTAAAAAAAAAAACAAAACAAAAAGAGAAAAAGTTGCAGCATGTTTTATTGAGGTTGGTCCGGGTAACAGGGTGAAGCTCACTACACCAGTACATCCCCGCGCAAAATCGGGTCAAAAGCCAGAACAAAAAAAAAAAAAAAAAAAAAAAAAAAAGAATAAAATCCCGACCCATTGCAACAATTCTCGTTTTCCTATTTTTTTTTTTTGTTTTTCTTTTAGTTTTTTTTTTTTTTTTTTTTTTTTTTTTTTTTTTTTGTTTTGATTGTTTACTTTTATTTGTTTATGTTTTTGGGGTTTTGTTAAATTTATCATTATCAAAACATTCAATAAACAAAATACACTACTTCTCTCACTCCTTTCCTCCCCCGATTTTTCTTTTTTAATTTACCTCGCTAATACTCAATTGAAATATAATCATTACAACTAATCATGTCTGGAAAAGGTAAAGTTCATGGTGGTAAAGGTAAATCATCCGAAACTTCCAAATCAACCACTTCTCATTCAGCTAGAGCTGGATTACAATTCCCCGTGGGTAGAATTAAGAGATATTTGAAGAGAACAGCTCAAAATAAAATCAGAGTTGGATCCAAATCTGCCATTTATCTTACTGCAGTTTTAGAATATTTAACTGCTGAAGTTTTAGAATTGGCTGGTAATGCTGCTAAAGATTTAAAAGTTAAGAGAATTACTCCAAGACATTTACAATTGGCAATTAGAGGTGATGAAGAATTAGATAATTTGATTAAGGCTACTATTGCATATGGTGGTGTTTTACCTCATATTAACAAGGCATTGTTATTAAAGGTTGAAAAGAAGAAACAAAAATAGTATGATTTCACTTCTTTTCTTTTTATTTCTTTCTTGCTTTCTTCAAATTTTTTTTTTTTTTCTTTCCTATGTTATTCCCTTTGTTTTAATTTTATAATGTACTATACTTTACAATCGATTATGGAAACTGTAGTTATCAAAATGCATCCTGTTGTCTAAAAAGGGGAAGAACTATTTACAATATATACATGAAATGTGTAATCATCTATTCAGTTGTCTTTGTTGGCTGCGTAGATGTTTGTGATGGCTGGGGTGGCTGAGTAGAAGGTTGAGTTGACTTGGTAGATATCTGAGTAGATGTCTGAGTAGATGTTTGTGGTTGTGATGGCTGAGTAGATGTTTGTGTGGGCTGTAATTGATGTGATATTCCTGAATGTACTTGATCTAATGGAAGTTTCTGAGGAGCCTGCAGAATTACGTTTAAATCAATAAATTTTGGATTTACACCTACTGGAGGTTGATAATCATCCAATTTAAAATTATAATCAATTAATTTATTTTTGATATATTCAATTTCACTTTGTAAAGTGGCAATATCATCAAATAAAGCATCACGTTCATTATTGGCCTTTTTCCTACTTCGATAAGTTTCATAAAATATCAATGAACCAGCCACCATAAAGATGAAACCTTCCAGTAAAAAATTAGCCCCATTTTCAATGGCCTTGTTATCATTAAGAGGTCTAATTTTGATTTTTTTTTCACCAAGTAATGACATTCTTAAACGAAGATCGGTACTATGCATTGTTTGAGCAATACGTATACATGTTGTTTTGAAATATTCATGTTCTTTAGCATGGTGTTTGAGCGTGGTTGCAATTGGTTTGGCCACTGTTCTTACCAATAGGGAAGTTAACTTGAGTGCTATGCCACTCATATGGAAGATCTAGTAAAAACCAAACAAAAAAAAAAGAAATGGAAAAAAAAAAAAAGCAAAAAAAAAAAAAGAAAAAAAAAAAAAAAAAAGTGACGAGTAATAAGAGAAGTTGGCCTTGTAAGGATATGAATAAATAGAAGGAGTGAATTGGAGTTGGAGTTGCAATGCAGTTATTTTTGATGTAATTATTATGGGTGGCGCATACTTTCTATCAATGTATTTCTTGTGTCTTTTTTTTTTGTTGTTTGAGCTTTGCCGCTTTGGTTTGATGGTCGCCATGGCTTACACACACACACACACACACACGCCAGCAAAAATACAGACATCCGTACACCAGCACTCATTTTCCTTTCAATTCATTTCCATTTAAACACGATATATACGATGAGAAAGTAGTTTGTATAAATCGAATGTTATGTGTATGATATATACTGTAGAGTGACTGGTTAAAATAGGTGGAAGGAGGGGAATTCCCCTCTTTCTGCTGCCCCAACCCCCTTTTTCTTTGCTTGACTGGGTTCGCTTTGGGTTTAACCTGCAAACCAGCGCCACCCAACACGCAAAGCACACCGCAAACTGCAATCCTGCAAAACTGCAAACCTGCAAAACTGCAAACCTGCAAAACTGCAAACCTGCAAAACTGCACCTTTTCAAAACCATACCAAAAACACAACAATAGTAAAGAAAAATGGAAAACAAAAAGTGTGGGGTAAAAAATATAACATGGACACAACAAAATGATGATACACACATAAAAATAATAACTACTGGCACCAAGAATAATTATCTCACCCTCTCGCTCTCATTGAACTAAACTCCGACTACGATTTTAATCTTTCCACCGCTTTTGAACTCCGAGATTACATTGTCCCATTCACCCTTTAAGCTTTGATTCTTTTTTTTTTTTTTTTTTCTCTTTTTTTTTTCTTTTTTTCCTTTTTTTCTTATACTGTTGGGTGTCTACCCCCTCATTTAACAATCAAAAAAAAAAAAAGTAAAAATAAGACCAATTTTTATTATAAATACCATTGCATCCCCATTATTGTTGTTTTGGTATCAATTGTTTCGTCAGTATCAACCATGCCTGAATCAACCATCCCAGAACATCTTACCTTGGATCATGAAAAGGCCCAACCGCCTCCATCAGGTTTCAAATCAAGATCCACCACCAAACCAAATTTACCTGATTATGAAACTTATCAAAAATTATATAAACAATCAATTGAAGATCCCAATACTTTTTTCACCAATCAAGCCAATCAATTTTTAGATTGGCATAAACCATTTACTCACGGTAGATTCCCTCGTGATCCCCAGGATGATTTTAAAAATGGTGATATCCCCGCCTGGTTTATTAATGGAGAATTGAATGCCAGTTATAATGCCGTTGATCGTTGGGCTTTACAAGATCCTAACAAGACTGCCATTATTTATGAAGCTGATGAAATTAATCAGGGTAGATTAATTAGTTATGGAGAATTGTTAAAACAAGTTTGTAAATTATCTCATTGTTTAACTAAATTGGGAGTTAAAAAGGGTGATTCAGTTGCAGTTTATCTCCCCATGATTCCTGAAGCAATTGTTACCTTACTTGCAATTACAAGAATTGGTGCTGTTCATTCAGTGGTTTTTGCCGGATTTTCTTCAACTTCATTAAAAGATCGTATTTTAGATGCCGATTCTCGTATTGTGATTACTGCTGATGAATCAAAACGTGGTGGTAAAACAATTGAAACAAAGAAAATTGTTGATGATGCTTTAAAAGATACTCCCAATGTTCGTAATGTACTTGTTTTCAAACGTACTGGTAATCCTCATGTTCCATTTCATGATGTTGATAATGGTGGTCGTGATTTATGGTGGCATGATGAATTAGATAAATATGGTAATTATTTCCCTCCAGTACCAGTTAATGCCGAAGATCCTCTCTTTTTATTATATACTTCTGGTTCTACCGGTAAACCAAAGGGTGTTCAACATAATACCGCCGGTTATTTGTTGGGTGCTTTACTCTCTACCAAGTATACTTTTGATGTACATCAAGATGATGTCATATTTACCGCTGGGGATATTGGTTGGATTACTGGTCATACTTATGTTGTTTATGGTCCATTACTTAATGGTGCCACCACGGTGGTGTTTGAAGGTACTCCTGCATATCCTGATTATTCTCGTTATTGGCAAATTGTGGATCAATATAAAGTTAATCAATTTTATGTGGCCCCAACTGCTCTTCGTTTATTGAAAAGAGCTGGTACTTCCTTTGTTGAACCTTATAAATTGGATTCAATTCGTGTATTGGGTAGTGTTGGTGAACCAATTGCTGCTGAAGTTTGGCATTGGTATAATGATAATATTGGACGTGGTCAAGCTCATATCGTTGATACTTATTGGCAAACTGAATCTGGTTCTCATTTATTAACTCCATTGGCTGGAATAACTCATACCAAACCTGGTTCAGCTTCATTACCATTTTTCGGTATATTACCTCATATTTTAGATCCAGTTAGTGGTAAAGAATTAACCGGTGCTAATGCTGAAGGTGTACTTGCCATTAAACTGGCTTGGCCTTCAATTACTAGAGGTATTTATAATGATTATTCAAGATATATTGATACTTATTTAAAACCTTACCCTGGTTATTATTTCTCAGGTGATGGTGCTGCTCGTGATAATGATGGTTTCTTTTGGATTTTGGGTCGTGTTGATGATGTGGTTAATGTTTCGGGTCATCGATTATCAACCGCCGAAATTGAAGCTGCCATTATTGAACATGAAATGGTGGGTGAAAGTGCCGTGGTTGGTTATGCCGATGAATTGACCGGTCAAGCCGTGGCAGCTTATGTATCATTAAAGGATTCAGTTAAGATTGATGATGTTGATGCCATCAAAAAAGAATTAATTTTAACCGTTCGTAAAGAAATTGGTCCATTTGCAGCTCCTAAATTAATTTTATTGGTTGATGATTTACCCAAAACAAGATCTGGTAAAATTATGAGAAGAATTTTAAGAAAAGTTTTGGCAGGTGAACAAGATTCTTTGGGTGATATTTCAACTTTATCTAATCCTCAAGTTGTGGCTCAAGTTATTGATGTTGTTGCTTCTTCAACAAAACGTAAGTAGGTGTTTTTGCCCTTTGATTGATTGATTGATTATTATTATTATTATTATTATTATCATTGTTATTATTATTAATTAGTTTGTGTTTCTCGTCTCTGTTACAAGAATGTATGTTTTACGAATTTCTGTTGTATGTTTTACGAATTACAAAAAAAAACAATATAAAAAAAAAATAAAATCTATAAGATACCCGATATAAAGTTATTTTGAAAAATTTAACATTGATTGTAATAAAGCATTAGCTTCTGGTTTAGTAGCAACAATATGAGGTTTAATTCCTCGATCCATTAAATATTCTTCCGTAGTAGGACCAATCGAAGCAATATTAAATGATTGAACCCCACCATTCAGAGCAATATAATCAACAATAACCTCAGTACCTTGAGGACTGAAAAATACAATCCAATCATTTATATCAAATTTGGTATTAAATTGATTAAATTTATCAACAATATCATTTCTTTCAATTGTTTTATAAATAATTTTTTCCACAAATGAAATATTGGCGTGATTTAATTTTTTCGGTATAATATCCCTTCTAATTTCTCCCGTGAAAAACATAATTGGTTGAGATTCAAAATTTTGATTATAATCATTGATTATAATATCAGATAATATTGATCCATTCCCCGCTTCATTACCACCTCTAACATCCTTAAATCCACTTTCTCGTAAGATTTTGGCAGTATTGGGACCAACAGTATATCCTCGTTTACACCAAATTTGATTTTTCATAACTTCATCATTAATAAGTTCAATACAACTATTTAAAACTTCAACGGCTCGATGACTGGTAACAATAAATGTGGTGGTTTGATTAAGAAATTCATCACTGGTTAAATATTGTATAAGTGATGGAATATTTACCGGTGTATGTTCAAGTAATGGAAGAAATTGAGGAGTTATATTATGATTGGTGAATAAATCATGATATGGATCTCGTGGGGTTGTTTTGTTCTTCAATAGTAATACTGTGTTAACCATTTTCTTGCTTTATATATATATGAGTGAATGAAATCGCTAATGATTGGTATTGCAAAAAAAAAAAAGTATTGTAAGATCACGAAAAAAGTTCACAGAAAAACATCATTTCAGATTACCAAAATCCACCGAGTAATTGGATGCGATTTTTTCAACTGCTTTTTGCTTCTTTGCTTGTTTTTTTGTGACGCTTTTTTTTTTTTTTTTTTTTTGGGACGCTTTCAATTTTGCATTCACTTAAATTGAAGCACATAAATATTATCACAAACCACAATATTCTTTAAAACCTACTAAATTTAATAACTGCAATATTTAAATAACTGTAATAATCTTTAAATCACAAAGACTGGGAAGTATGAGTAACCACGTCAACATCTATTATTCTACATTGCTATTCAACAAATTTGGGAAAATTACACATAAATTTCTTAAAAAACTTAAAGTGAAAAAAAAAATTTATTTGATATCATGGAAAACCTATAGATCAGAAAAAACAGAACACAGCAAAGAGGCATTAAAAGCCGTGTGTAAAGAAAGTAAAGAAACAAAAAATAAATGTAAAAACAAAGATAACCAGTATTTATGAAAAAGAATAGAATAAAAAAGAAAAAAGAAAACGTAACACAAAGTACAAAACACAGAAGAATAAAAACAAAGCACTAAAAAGAAAAATATGGAGTGCTTATAATAAAGACACCCATAACAGACAAAAAAAAAAAAAGGGGAGAAGTTTAAGGTAAAATTAAACGGGAACGTCCTCATTGAGAATTCGCCTTGTGGCATGTATGAGTTGCTCATTTGAATTTTTAAACACTCGTCCAATTCTTTCATTACCAACCATTAAATTACCAAGAGCACTTCTAATATAAAATTTAAAATTTTCAATTGCTTCAACCCGATAACCCATAATTGAGATATACATAAATAATCCAACAATTGTTATCAACATGGGGAACCAGAAAAATAATAACATTTTATCATTTTCAACCGTTTTACGAGGACGATTGATATAAGATACAACCATATCTTCCGATGAATCAGATGCCACATCATCTTGATCCACATTTGAATCATGTGCTTGGGAAGAACCAGTCTTCAATTCATTAGCAGCGGTACCTGAAGATGTTTCTTCAACAAGTTTATTGAGATTACGTTCAACTGAAGTCTTTGGTTTAGAAGAATGGAATGATGATGGTCCAAATGGGAATAAATCATCATAGGATGGTAATTCATTATCTTGATCATTATTAAAAACATTCTTTACTTTTTGCCATAATCCATTCGCAGAAGAAGATGATCCTACTTCTTCTTCATCACCTTCATTGTCACTGGTGTTACCATTACCCAATGGAATAATGGTTGAGTTGGAACTTTCTTCAGCATCTGCAATAACACCAGATGTAGTATCGGGAGAACGTACAGTATAACTCAAGTCACCAGCTAATGATTCAACTTCAGAACTTTCATAATCTGAATAATCATAATCTTCATAATCATCTTCGGTATCATCCAAATCATCGGTATAATTACCCTGATTATAATCATCTTCAAAATCATCATTTGAATCATGTTCAGAATCAGCAAAATCAGATGAATTATTTTCATTCTTATAAAATGTAGAGGTAGGTTTAAATTCTTTACGAACAATATGTCTATCTCCACTTTCCAATTTATTTCCAGTAGATTCATTAACTGAATTTTCAATAACCATCTTGGAAATATGACGACCATAATTCATGGTAAACATTGAATTTAAAGAATCTAAACTTATTGATTTAGTAAGTTTATCATCCTTATATTGAGAAATAACATTGGTGGTAAAATCATCACTTTCCAATTCTTTTTCACCCAATTCATTAAACATATCAAGTACATTTAAATCACAATAATCCTTCAAAAATTTATCATTAGATAATTTCAAATTCCAATTAGATTTACAATCAATGAAAAGTTTAATTAAATCACGATGACCACACATTGATGCCAAAAACAATGAAGTTAAACCTTGATTATCCTTAACGTCAACTTTACAACCATGAGTAATTAAAAATTTAACCAAATAATCATAATTTTTCAAAGTTGCCAAATGTAACAAGGTTTGACCTTGTTTATTGGTTAATTGCCAATTGGGGATGATAATAGGACAATTTGGTAAATCAACAAGGGAAAGGAAATTAATTAAAATATCCTGAGTACATAAATCTGATTTTGTTAATCTTTCAACTGCTTTATGAGCACTATCATACCATTCAATGTTTTCTTGTTTGAAATTTCCATGTGAATTGGTATTGGTATTACCATTTCCCAAAGCATTATTTGAATTATTACTTCCATTATTATTATCAGAACCAACAATTCTTTTGGCAATATTTTTGGCATCTTCTAATTTCCCATTCATTTTCAATCCAACAATTTGTAATGCCAATTCAATTAATTGACGATCAGTATCATCAGTATAGGTGAAAACCTGTTGTTGTTGAGCACCACCCAACATCATATTTTCATGATTTTCAAAACTAACTAATACTTGACCGGGTTGACTGGCTGGTGGTAAGTAAGTAACAATGGTAGTTTCTGACCAACAATGAGTAGCCAAGGCATTATTGGAACCAAATTTGACGGCTAATCCAGGACGGAAATTGAATCCCAATAATGTAACTTCAATCCCACCTCTAATGGGACCCTGAGCAGGAATAATTCTTTGAATGGAGGGAAGTGATTGTTGTAATTGTTGCTGAGGTGATGGTTGACTAATGATCAGTGGTACGCCGCCGCTGATACTACCCATGGTAGATCCTGGTTGAGCTGATTGTTGTTGTTGTTGTGAAGGGGTTGTTGTACCCAACATACCAAATTGACGATTGGGAGGAGGATGAATTCCCGATGGTAATGGTTGATGTTGGAATTGAGGCATGATTGGTTTGGTATTGATATTAGTTGTAGAAGTATTGGTATCACTATTACTGGTTGGAGAAAAACCGGTGATGCTTCCATTAAACATTGGATTGGTGGAATTATTATAAGAATCATCAACCGATAATTTCTTACGTTTGATACCACGATTATCTGTATCAGTATTGGTTAGTATTTCTGAAGCTGATTCATCGATTGAGTTGGGTGATAATGGCTGAATGGTATGAGTATTATTATTATTGATTGAATCGACATCAAGTTCATTCTTGAGGTTAGCAGTTGAATTTGATTTAGATCTAACATTGAAAGTATTAATATTAGAATTTGATGCAGAAATTGATGCTGATCCCTCATTTTCAGAATGCATGTTTGATTCAGCAACATCCTTATTTGAATTCAAATTATCATTGGTAAATGATACATCATTAGAATCTTTATTGTTGGCGGTATTTTTCTTTCTATCCATAATCATGATGGGAGTAGATAATTGTTTGGCCACAACTTCATTTCTAGCATTTCTAATAACAAATAATAATTTGAAACCTTCTGATTCTTTATGATGTCTACAATAACAAATTATTCTTGCTGAAACTTCCAAGGATTTACTCAGATCATTATTTAAACCATTTGGAGGTGGGAAAGACACAATTTCTTTACAATTGAATATTATTGCCTTCTTCATCATTTTTTCATCAGCCCAAGAATTAGGATTGTTTTTAACAACCCCACCATTAGTACCATTGGCAGTTTTGCTGCTGGTGGTGGTGGTGGTGGCATTGGGTGAATTATATTCCATATCACCATTTTCAATATCATGACCTGATTTTCTTCTTGAAGCCCTCTTTTGTTCTCTTTTGATACAACGAGGACATATATTACAAGATTTTTTAAAATCCGAAGTGAGAACATAAGTATCAAGGTATAATAAATTTTCTTTCAATTTATCTGATAAATCTTGAACTGACTCATTAAGACAAAATTTATTTTTAGAAATCAAATCTTGCGGGATATGCAAGAGAATCTGTGGAGGAGGAGGACTTATTTGAAATTTTAATTTAATTTGAGTTTCAACACGAGAATAAGTGGGTAGTTCGGATAATTGTAATTTATACGGCAAACGATCCATGGCTGCTGGTGAAAAATCAAGGTATGATGGATCAGGAACTTCAACTGAGGGAGGACAAGTGTTCATATTATGGTTACCAAACTTCAATTTTGATAATTCATCTCTTACAATGTCATAATCAGATAATTGAGAAGAGATATGATGTGGTATGGTATTGGGAGAAACGTTATTTTCAGAAAAGGATGATTGTTTAGCTTGTTGTTGTTGTTGTTGTGTTGGTGGAGGTGAATACTGACGATGAGGAGAAGGAGTGTGATTGGTACTATTGGGGACAGACTGAGCCGGTTTAACTTCGTTGTAGGGACTTTCGTACACACTATTGGAGGATTGTGATTGAGTGGTTTGATATTGATAAGGATCGATATACAAGTATTCATTATTGTTGAAGGTATTATTGTTATTGGAAGGAGTGGATGAAGGTTCGAATTTCATAGTTTGATCAACTATTGAACCATTTGTAGAGTGATTATTGTTGTTGGATCCATTATTGATTTGCTGAGTTGGGGTATAAAAGTTATCAAACAACTCAGAATTCGGTTGATGATGCTGGTGTGATTCATGCTTGGAAAGGTCGGTGTTGGTGATGCCAGAAACAGGGGTGTTGGGGTCTAAAGAGTCGTATACTCTTTGATCAAGGAATTCATCAAGAATGTCCTGGTCATCATTCTGGAGATTTGTGAGGAAATTGCTATCCAACAAGTTGTTGTCATCAGCTATTGAAGACATGATTGACGTGAATTTCTCAAAAGAAGGGTGTGCTTTCCTTTACAACCAGGGATTAGTGATATTTAGATGATAAGTGAGAATATGGAAAGATCAAGGGCACAATAAAAGATACACAAATGTAGATTGGCGGTTACTCAAAGCATATGAAGAATTGATTTTTGCTTTCTTGTTTTTTTTTTTTTTTTTCTTTTTGTTTTTTTTCAAAATCAGAGGTCTAAGAAAAAAGTGAAGCAAAAAAAAAAAAAAAAAAATAAAAAAAAATATATAAAAAAAAAACAGATAATATTAAGAAGGTAATAGAAGAAGGGAAAAAGACAATTGTAAAAGACAGGAGAGGGGCAAAAAAGGGAAAGGGCGGCAAATTAGAACCTTGGGAAAAGGGGATTATTATCTGATGATGATGATGATATTGTTTAATTCCTAAAATTGTTGATACTGATAAAAACTATACAATTGTTCGTTTGTAATATTTGCTTCTTTTTTGAGTGCAAAGATCTTTTTCTGCTTTTGTCTTTTGTTTTTTTTTTTGTTGGAACTTATTTTTTGTGTGCAGGCGTCACTCTTTTTCTGCTTCTTCCCTTTTTTTTTGCAATACTAAAGCGTTCCAGGCAGCCAAAAAAAAATGTTGGGTTCCCTTTTTCTTTTTCTTTTTTCATTGTTGTTTTGTGTGAAGCCCCGAGGAACAAAAAGAAACAACCAGATTTGTTTCGCGAATTTTGTTCAAATTCGGGGAAAGGAAGAAAAAAGGGGATCGAGGGTGAGGAGGTACGGATGGATAAAAAAACGGGAAGAGAGAAAATAAGTCACATGACCTAACATCACGTGCCACGTCATGTGATTCGAATTTTGCTCTTTTGTGCAGGACATCTGTTATTGAGCGGTTGTTTTTGCGGAGACGCCTAGAGTATGAGGGCTTGCACAGGAAACAAGCAAAAATTATCAACGAAAAAAAAAAAGTAGTAGCGTACAAGAGAAAAAGAACAAATATATTAACGCCTTCATTCATTCTACATTCAACACTACATATAACAATGCCTAAAAATACCTTATACGTGACTGGTTTCAGTAAGGACTCCAAGGCTGCCGATTTGGCTCCTGACTTTGAAAAGTATGTATCATGATCATCTCCATGCACCTTTTTCTTTTCTCTTTGTTTTTTTTTTTTTTTTTTTTCTATCTTGTCATTTGAAGACTCAGTTGGACAAATCGAATGGTTCAGCAACCACTCACCTTCAATTGATATCTATTTTGTTTCAACTCATTCGCTATATTTTCTTTTTTTTTTTTTTTTTTTTTATGTGTGCTTTCATAGCTTTATCTTGCTTTGCGTTGTTACGCTTTTTGTTGACTAATCATCGGGTTTCTTTCTTCACTCTATCTCCTTACTCTATCTATACCATCGAATCCAGTTTCATCCATAAATTCAGGTATCCTTATCCTTGATCACCAATCCTTCCTTTTCTTATTTCTGATTGCCTTCCCCAGTGGTTGTCCTGTTCCCTTTTCTATCTTCCTTTCCCCTTTCCCTTTCCTTTTCCCTTCCCTTCCCTCCTTTTTCATTCCCTTCCCTTCCCCCTTTTCCTCTCGATTCCTTCCTTTTTTTCCTCAGATCCCCTCCAATCAAATCAACACAAATAAGCGTCGGATTCCAAGCAATGCAATCAGAAAGCAAATATTGAAGACAAAAAAAAAAAAAAAAAAAAAAAAAGATAAAAACAAGAACGAATGATACATTGAAGCATGATTGGAGTTAAAAAAGAAAAAAATTGCGATCTATTACATCCCAACTCCGAATAATCAACTAACATAATTTTTTAAAATCAAGATTTGGTGATCTCGTCAGATTGGATATTCCCCCTCCAAGAACCGATGATGGTGAAAAATACGCATTCGTAGAATATAAAAATGCCGAAGACTGTGAAAAAGCTTTGGAATTAGATGGTAAAACCCTCCCTTATGCCTTGAAAGATGGTTTGGTGGTTCAATTGGCCAGATCAGATCCATTTTCCATTAGAAGAGGTGGTATAAGAGGTGGCCGTGGTGGATTCGGTGGCTCATATGGTCCTCCAAGAGGTGGTTATGGTTCATACGGTCCTCCAAGAGGTAGAGGTGGCTATGGTTCCTATGGTCCTCCAAGAGGTGGCTACGGTGGCTACGGTGGTGGTGGCTACGGTGGTGGCGGCTATGGTGGTTACGGTGGTGGTTATGGTGCTCCAAGAGGTGGCTACGGTTATCCACCAAGAGGTGATTATGGTGGAGGTCGTGGTGATTACGGTGGAGGTCGTGGTGACTACGCTAGTGCCAGAGGTGATTATGGTGGTGCTAGAGGTGGTTATGGTTATCCTCCAAGAGATGATTATGGTTCAAGAGGTGGTTATGGCGCTAGAGGTAGAGATAGAGGTGAAAGAGAATATCGTGGTGGTCGTGGTGCTCATTTAAGAGAACCAACCTATGATAATCGTGCTGGTGGTGATAGATATGGTCGTGGTGGTGAAAGTACCCGCGGTGGTGCCGACGGTGAAGAACCAGCTAGTGGATCTGCAGGTCCTGAAGATAGAGAACGAGAAAGACCGGAAGGTGGTAATGACTATGGTAGAGGTCGTTACTCTAGATCTCCTTCAAGATCCCCAGTCAGAAGAGATAGATCTAGATCTCCTGAACGTTATTAAAGGAGTCATCAACATACAAAATCAATTTAAAAAAACTACCGCCTTTATTATCAAAACATCATTTCATATAAAAGTTCACATATATAGTTGTTAGCCTGTAGTATATAACCTCCTCTCTATGGTTGAGAAGATATCAAAGAAATAATAAAAACATCAAATCAAAGAAAATAATAAAATCATCAAATCAAAGAAGAACATCAAATCAAAGAAGAACATCAAATCAAGGAGCATTCGTTTGTCGGTACTTTTTTTCTTTTTTTTTTTTTTTTTTTATGGCTAATTTTTTGCAGCCACTCTCAATATGCCCCGCCCCCAATCATTAACAGTCCCATGGGTGGTAACATGGGACCAAAGGTACCCATCCTAGTAACCGCTCCATTATTAGCACTTCTACTTGAGCTTCGAACATTATTTTCCATCAATACCAAAATAACCGTACTTAATACCAAACTATCCTGATCAACTGATAACGTACTCAGTAATGGACGATCACGTAGTTCGAAATTTTCAATATCCTGATAAAGGTCAATTTTACCCACCTCAGCATATTTCTTGGGAAGTAATGGTTGACGACTTATATAAGTTCGAGCATCATTAAAATTACTAAATGGTGGACAGTTATTGGGAACGTATTTTTGTTGCAGATCACTCACTCCATGATAACCATGGAATGTCTCACTCAATAATGGGTTATTGGGATTAGGAATTGGATTGGATAATTGACTTGGATCATCATTATTCTGAGTATGATCAGGTGATATAGATGCAGGAGAATTGGATGATTGTGAAGAAACAGGGGGAGATTTATTTGTTTCACTAAAGCTATTACTACGTGATTTGCTAGTGCTCAGATTTTTATTGGACTTCCCCGTGGACTGACTCGTAGATTTTCGTTTAATTAAAGATCCAAATTCACTTCCTGAATTTTTATTAATTACATTATCCATCAATGATGCTTGATCAGGATCAATCACGAAAAGTTTCAAATTGGGATTATAGGTAAGCATGTAAACGGATTGAAGTGAAGTACCAACTATTCTAAATCGAGTGTTTTGATAATTGAAATCAGTAAAGGGTCGAAAGTTATGTTGAAATAATAACATGGTAAAGGGTGGTTCGTCTAATGGAGTAAATTTTAATGTGTAACGTTTAACGGTTTGAAAATATTTGACATGAACCGTACAAAACACATAAGTTTCAAAATTATCACTTTCACCATTTTCTTCCAAACTTGAAATATCACCCGTTGGCTTCAATGGTACTTCCCGATACCTTTTAAATACCATAAATGGAGTGTTTTTTCTAAAAGCTGATAGGTAAGGGGTCAGAATCTTGAAAAGTGGCAACGCTTCACCCTTAACTTTGAACTCAAGGGGCACGATGTGTGGTCGGTTATCAATTAGATTCCCATTAAAGGTTGACCCTGAATCAGCCAGAGCTCTATTTTGTTGGGATAGATTACGATCCTTATCATTGGCTGTTGTTAAGCGTTTGATATTGCCTTGGGTATCGTACATGATAATTGAACTTTTCCTTCTTTTTTTAATATTTGATCGCAATTCTTTGAAAAGTTTGAAAGAATTTTGATCGGTAAATACAAGATAATTATTCTTGATAAACTCGTTGGCAATTATAAATTCCCTTTTAATACTGAATCGAGTTGTTGGTTTGTCCAAAATTCTTATTCGTGTTGGGACAGGATAGTGAGTATTCCCTTGCATTAGATTATTATGATCACTAAGAAGATCAGAATCATTCATTGCCTCATTGAAAATAGTCAGTTGATCATCATCGTATGCTGCAAGTGAGCTTTCGTCATATTCATTGATATCTGGGTCAGAATGGTTGGCGGGATTGGCATTCTCACGTTGCTGTGCGTCCAACCTCATTCGTCTCATTAAAAAAGGTAGATAATGGGTAAAGTTCTCATTATAAGTCTCTTGTAACACTAGGCGATGGTTGCGATCAATGAGTAGGGTTTCCGTGTCCGATAATGCCACAGACTCATCGTCATTATCAATATTGTTATTAGGAAGACCAGAAGTGTTTGTCGGTGAGATGCTAGTTTCGTCGTTGGCGACATTTCTATTTATTTGAAAGTTTGGATTGTCGAGATTGGAAGAAGAAGAGGAAGATGAATGAATTATTTCAAAAGGGTATTCATCCGGTAAGCTTAGTCGTCGATCAAGACCCTTTGAGTCGTGAGGCTTGTCCTCAGACCGGGATCGGACAAAGGGTTTTGATCGGAATATTTTCTTCATTATGGTTCTATTGTTGGGTTGGGCTAACAAGTGGGAACAACTGTCTCGAGTATTACACAAATTATCTTAAAAGAAGTTTTGGTCCATAAGGAATTGTAAGCAGAGAGAAAATCTTGGCTAATTATTCTTCGTTCTTTTCTCTCAAAATCCGTGTCTGGTATTTTTTTTTTCTATTTGTGCATACGAGGGGCCCCGCCCTCGTAATTTTTTGCAAAGCCGCACCGTTATCTCGTTCTACAAATCAAAAGAATAATGGGAAGAGCAAAAAAAAGAAACACAACCTAAAATTGATTATTGTTGGCTATTTTTAAACATAATAGGATGCGTCATCGCAACTTTTAAACCCAATCAACAGTATTTTTCACGGCTACATCGTGATTTTATGTTGGAAATTAATTCAGTTGATAGCTTGGACTTACTGATTATAAGCAATTACCTTGATCTCACGGCATTCAGAAACAATGCGATAACTATGATCAATCGAAAGCATCATATCATCAACATACAAAGCTTGCGAAACTGGAACATCCTTCATATTCGTTGAAAACTTCGAAGTTACCGGGTTACACCTGATCAAATGAATTTTCATTTGTGCTTTATAACGTGGGTAACAAACCGTTTGTTTTACCCATTCTGCATTGCACAATTGATCTGTGTTTGCAGTGACTGTTTCAAGTTTAATGGTTCTTCCATGGATATTACGAATTACTCTCACAAACTGAAATCGATCCACGCTGAAAGCATGACAAAGCTTGGGTTGCAAGTCCGTCATTGATGGTAAATTGAAGACAATGTTCTTACACTGGGTTATTGATTCCGTATTCGAGTGATTTTGGTAGGCTGAAACAAATTGCAACTCGGTCTTTTCAAGCGATGGGTCATTGGTAGTGTATTTGAATGATTTGACTCGGTTTAAATGGCACAACATTTCTTCGAGAGAAGCATGCAAGTAAAAGCGGGCATTCAAAGATGCGGTGAAGGGCCTTCCTCTTGTTGTATTATGGTGCTCCCTGAGCTTGGTCACGTTGCAGATGCTACTACTCAAAGCCTTTGGTAACGAAGTTAACAATTCGGGACACCTTCGATTTGAAAGAGAGGGTTTCCTGATCACGTTCTTTGGCTGTACAGAATGAGGAGCATACAAATCTAAATCCAGTTTCAAATTGGTGTCACTTTTGGCGAGACTTGTCTTGCCAGAATTTGTCAAATTCTGTTTAGGGTGTTGATACAGGTATTTGAATCGGAGCAAAGTATCAACGGCATGCAAAGAGTCCTTGAATACGATATCAGAATTAGGTGGGTCCCCTTCCACCGGCATAGCTATAGGTGATACGAATTTACCCGAATGTGTTGTGTCACCACTTAAACAAACATGAAATCCGACGGAAGAGCTCTCAGTAATGGTTGCAAATGAGGTAGCCGAAGGAGTCTGAGTGATAGTGGAATACGCCATGTTTGATGTAGGTCGGAGGAGTCAATAATGCAGCAGGAAATTAAGGTCCTTTAGCGCACTGTATATCAATAGGGAAGAAGTTAAGAAAACTAAAACATTATATAGGTTTATGATTACTTGATTTGCAACTACTCAATGACCTATCTCATATGGAACACCCGTACGGCGGAAAAGTTTCGGTTACTCCACGACCGATCAGAAGAGGTACGGGTGCCGGAGCCTCCTCTGGCTGCCCTACTCCTGAAAACTGCTAGCAACTATTGAATGGACCACAATATAAATGCATTTGAAAATATTTCTGGCTTCGATGGTTACAAAGTCAAAATTCCATTTGCTTCTCTACAATCTTCTTTCGCAATTCCGATACGCAGAAGCGATTCAGAGAATGAAAACTCGAGAACAAAAAACATTACCGAAAAACACGAAGATTATAAGATGGCATCAGCTAGGGGGTTCACAAATAATGGTACTCGTGCGTGATTTTTTTTTGTAAGATTCTGAATTAAAATGAAATATGACTTTTCCAGTGGTTAGAAGTCATTTCGGCCCATGATTACCTGCACCTTTACCCTTTTTCGTGTGGACTGAGTGGGGAGAGTTAGCCGCAAAGGTGCAAAAAAAAAAAAGAAAATTAAACAAAAAGAAGTGAATATTTTTTCCTTGCTTTACACCTTTAAAGGTTGGATTTTACACTTTTGCATCCTGCAGCCTTCGCCTATGTTCCGTGCAAACTATGACAAATAAAGAAGAGCAAGTGTTTCTGTGCAAATTTACCCACCCTGGAAAATTCAATTATTCCTGTTTCTAACTGTTTCTTTTCTTTGCTGTCTCATGTTTTTTTGTCAAATTAATAATTTGAGAGTTGAAATTATTTTCAATAAAGCGAAAACCGCAATGAAGTGCGGCAAGCTTACTGAACTATGTGGGCAATAAATAAATCCATAGTATCCTTTTCAGGCCCCTGGCTAGACTATTTTTTTTTTTTTTTTTTTTCTCAATTGCTTAATCGGATCTACGAGTAGCTTGTTCATGCTGTCGCCTACGCTTCCATCTCAATTGATCTGAGCTAGGTTCGTATTACATAATGGCTATGGCCATAGAAAGACGCATTTTGGAAAATCTCTGTAGAACAACACTATCCCATTAGCTTTGACTTTGAATACTTATATCGTACATCTTTCTCTAAGTCTAAAAGATTAAGGTAAGCAAATTAAAAAAAAAAAGAAATAGAAAAAGAAAGAACAGAAGCAAATGGAAAATTAAAGAAAAAGAAAAAAAAAAACCATAAAGGCGCAACAGACTCCACATTTTTCATAAATTTCATTGCACCGACTTTTTACAGAACCATCATTTTCACTCAATTGACTTTATATTTACTCAAAAATAGTCAAAAGACACTTTAGTCACATATTAAAATCCTGACACACATATCAATCATGCCAGAATTACGTCGCTCATCTAGAATTCAACACAAACCTTCCCCAGAGAGGGCCCAACCCGTCGCCGAACCTCCTCAAAAGAAGGCCAAGACATCCGAACCAAAGGCCTCAGAGGCTGATCATGAATTACAAGTTGGTAGCAAAATTCCCGACTTGACCTTATTAGACCAAGACTCAAATGACGTCAATTTGAGTGAAGTGGCCTCTAAAACTAAATACCTCGTTATCTTTGCATACCCAAAAGCTTCTACTCCCGGTTGTACCAGGCAAGCTTGTGGATTTAGAGATAGCCATGACTACCTCAAAGGTAAGGACACTGCTGTTTATGGGTTATCCAGTGACACTCCTAACGCTCAAAAGAACTTTATCACTAAACAAAACTTACCTTACTCGTTGTTATCAGACCCAGAAACAAAATTGATTGGCCCATTGGGTGCTAAAAAGTCACCTTCTGGAATCAAAAGATCTCATTGGATTTTTGTTGACGGAATATTAAAAGTGAAGAAGGTGGGAATCAGCCCAGAAGAGAGTTTTGGAAGTGTCAAGAAAGACATTGACAACTATAACAGTGAGACGAAAGAAGAAAAGGAGGAGGAAACAGGAATTGATGATGAAACGGCCGACGCACTTGCTGAAGGTGACGCAGAAGCCGATAAAGTTAACGCTGAAAAAGACGACGACAAAAAATATGGTGATGAGGCAGCAGCTTTTGATGCCAAAGAAGAGGGCCTGGGTGACAAAGAAGATGATAAAAATTACGTTAAGGATACCGATGATAAAATTGAAGAAGATGCCGAAAAAGGTAACGTTGATGAAGATGCTGAAAAAGAGGCTGCTAACGAAGAAATTGAAGATGAGGCTGCTGATGAGATTGAAGCCAATGGTGACGTCAAAGACGAAGAATAATCACTTACACCATGAAGTGCCTCACACTTTACCTCAGGGAATTACCAATTCGGTTTGATTGCTTACTCTTCTACATCATTTGACCCGTTTGTTATATATTGCCACAATTTTGCTATCACTAAGTATGAACATGTTGAAATTTTTTTCTTTGTTTTTCTTTACTATGTAATTCGAGTAGTACACCTAAAAAGCACTCTGGTTAACGCGTCAAAAACGCAATTGAATGTAACAATACTGAGACCAACGTAGTAACTTTGGTGGCCCACCACCAATGTTGCACGGTGAAAGAACAATAACTGAATTCAAACTTCCAATTTGACTTTATATAATCGAAGTGACCGGTAAAAATTCCAGTTTGTCCATTAAAATCACCCATCATCGATCTCACCACAATTTCCCTGATTGGAGCACGTACAGATTCATCTTTGCTCTTGTCGGCGATCCAGTCACCAGACGAGGCATCTTTACTATACCAGTTGTCACAACCAACATGATCATGTCCAGTTAAAATGATACCTTCCTTGTCAGGGTTAGGGAATACAATATCCAAAACTTTTTGTGATGTTTCATAGCTTAAATGATTCTGAGATCTTAATTTACCATTCTTGTAAGGTTCGTTAGTGTTATTAACGTAATAAATATGCTGAGGACCATCCGCACATAATCCAGCTTTTTTGAAAAAAGGAATATGAGTAAGCAATACGGTAGATCCTTTGAAATTAGGATTGGCATCCTTATTCAAGTGGTCAATGAAGGACCATGTGTAATCAATAAATTCTTGTTGTAATCCAGGGCCCTCCATTGTGAGTGAATCAAGCACCACTAATCTCCATTCTTCTGGTTTACCTTGATTGTAATTAATCACATAATTATTTTGCCCGAACAAGTGGTGGAAACGGGCCATATGTTGCCAGGTGGCATCACCGCTGTATCCAATATCATGGTTTCCGGTTAAGTTAATGAATAATGGGTTATCAAAATTGGGGAATGCTTTGCTTTCAGGGTTGAACCAATCATAAACATCATTGTAAACACGTGAGTTATAACGATGAGTTGGATCCATGGCATGTTCGTCATTCATGAATCGATGCCAGTCGTAATTTTCGTGCTTGGTCCAGGTATCAATCACATTTTGTTTATGATCAAGAGGTCTAGGAAACAATCTCTCAACAAATCTATAAGTTCTGTTATAAAACTCGGTGTCATAGATCCATTGTGACGAAAACAAATCACCCATGACTGCTACATGACTTGGTTTTAATCTATTTTGCATGACATTGTAAATGTGACCCAAGTAGTAGTCGTTGCCGTAATTATCAAGTCGTTTGATATACTTGGTCAGTTTCCAATTACCGTTAATTTGTGGGTCACCAAATGCTAGCATATGTATGTCTTTCACTTTAGTTGTAGCCTGTGATGAGGTGGATAAATCATGATAGGCGCCGAGAGGTTCGGTCTTGTTTGCTTGTAAAGAGGGGAAATTCAATAAAAGTTTCTCTGTGACTAAATCAGGAAGGTATCCCTTGTTCAAGAAAGAAAGGTTGCTTTTTGGTCGAATGTCATTGCTATCATCGTCTTTAAATTTTGCCCAGGTACATTGATCCGAATCATTGAGAATCTCAGGGTAAAAGTATATGAATAAGTTGAGAATGATCGTTAAGGCAGTGACCATCCACTTGAAACCCTTCAACAGCGACTTAAACAGATTTGCCATTGTTTCTGGATATTCAAGGTGTAATTGAAAATAGTGCCCTGCTCTTTATATGTATGTAGGAGTTTACTGGTATTTTAATATCAAACCTAACACGAGTAAGTTCTTTATTTTTTTTCACAGTTTATTTTTGGCCTTTCGTCTCTTTTTTTTTTTTTTTTCCTAGTTAGCTGACCTCATATCATGAGATACAGAAAGTGATTTTCTTTCATATTTATCATCGTACTCGTCTTATTTCTGCTTCGTCTTGTGGTTAAAATGCGTGACGTTTGCAGCGCCTCGAAGATATTCTAAGAGGCTTGTTACTATGTTGCATGCCAATAGCCTAAATATAAAAAAAGGAGATTCTACGAATGCATACTGCATTTTCCGGCTGATTCTACGACTCAATCTCAGTGATCCTGTTATCCTTCCTTCACCCCAATGCTTCAATCATTACCAATTCTAGATGAAAATAGATCACCATGTGAAAACAAGATCAACGGTACCTATTCAGGTACATTTGTAGCAGAAAACAGTGATTTGAATTAGATGAGGTGAATTTTCATATTTGAGTTGAATAGCTATGAGAAGTAAGCGTTTCATTAGGAAGAACGAAAGATCGTGATGAGTGGAGATAAAAAAGGGAAAACAAAAAGAAAGAAGGAAAAAAAAAACAGAATAGTTTATTTATTATTTGTATTTTCTTGATACATTAAAGTAGGAACATAAATTTCGTCACAATTCTCTGAAATAATCTTAGGATTCACTTAGTTGCGTGTTCTGGAAGAAGAAAACTATTTTTTAATGATTGAGTGTGGAACCACTTACAAAGCTTCACTCAAAGTTTGGTTTAATCTGGCAACCTTAGCAGAGATGGACAAGTCGACGGTTCTGTCACCAACTTCAACAATCAAACCACCCAAGAGGTCAGGGTTGACTTGGTTGGCAATTTCCAAAGATTTACCTTCACCAACGAAAGAAGATTTACCAATGGCGGCTTGTAATTTTTTCAAGATTTTAGAGTCCAATGGTTTGGCAGAAGTGACATTGGCTTTGACAACACCATTGGAGGCATCATTTAACAAAGCGAATTTCTCGAAAATGTTGTTGAATTCAGTTAATCTGTTGTTTTCAGCCAACACTCTCAAAAAGTTAACCAAAGTCTTTTCCAAGCTCAACTTGGAGGCAATGGTGTCAATGACGAATGATCTGTCTTCTTTAGATAAGGCTGGGTTGACCAAAAATTCACCAACTTTAGTGTCGGATTTCAACAAATCATTGATTTTGGTTAAACCTTGGAAAGATTGTGCAACGGAGGAATCTTGAACAGAAGCAGAGTACAAGGCATTGGCGTAGGTACCGTCAATACCGAATAATTGCACTGGTGGCTTAACAGCCTTGGAGGCAGCAGAGGCCATGGAACGGACAAAGACACGGGAGGACATCATTTTCAATGTTATATCAAAAGTGTGATGATCGAATTGTGATGTTGTGATAAACCTAAGTTTAAAACCCTTTTCAATATGTTCAGTGTTTTTTTTCTTTGGTTTTGAATTTTCGATTTCCCCTGTGTAGAAGTCTCCCAATAGTACTTTTTTTTTACAGTTAAACCTAGTTCGGGGCTAACTCGCAGTTTTTTTGTTCTTTTTTTTATTTTTTTTTTGGTTTGTTAGTTTGGGGTTTCTCAATTTTTACTGGACAGTAAATTTGTTAGTGCCACATTTTACTGCTGAGATGTGAGCCTATGTATGTGGTGTATGGATCTCTGAGCGTATATCTCAGTATTTAAATTTTATATTGGCTTTGTGCTAGGTTACGGTTTCAATTTTTTTTTTTTTTTTTTTTTTCTACTGTCAGTGATATCAAAATCTGAAAAATTGATAATTATAGATGTGCAAAGTAGTGAAGAAGCCATCATCATCACACAACTCCATCCCCGCAAATATACATACCACTGCATACCATGATGTCTTTGACCAAGGGTATAAGGGGTGCCTTACAGCAGTTGCTGCTTCGCCCCATCCCAGCGACACTCGTTCGTTGTCAGAGCACATTAACTAACAATAATACTACCTCCAAAGCTACATCTCTTCCTAAGCTTGGATCTAATTCTCCAAGTTCCTTGGATGATGCTACCTTAACCGAATTAGAAATCAGAGATGCCACATATCGTAGACAAAGAAAATTAAGTTTGGAAAATGTCAAGATCAAATCTTATGCCAACGGTCATTTACAACCAGGTTCAACCCATTTCAAAAAACCACAACATGATCATTTACACAAAGGGAGACCAGTTAAAGAATTAACTGTCCCCAAGAAGAAAACGGCCGGGAGAAACAATACCGGTCATATTACCATTCGTGGTCGGGGTGGAGGTCATAAGCAAAGAGCAAGACTTGTAGACACCCATCGTTTAACCCCTGGTACTCAAACAGTGGTGAGAATAGAATATGATCCTAACAGGACAGGCCATATTGCACTTTTAAAACATAATGAAACTGGAGACTTGAGTTATATCTTGGCTGCTACCGGTTTGAGAGCTGGGGATGAAATTGAATCATTCAGAGCCGGTTTACCTAAAGATTTCATACAGCAAATGAATGAAAGTAATAACGGGGAAATTGATGAAGCATTATTGAACACCAGAATTATGCAAAGAGGGAATTGTTTGCCTTTACATATGTTACCTGTTGGGTCTATAATACATAATATCGGTTTACGCCCCAATGGTAAAGGTCAGTTGGTAAGAGCCGCTGGTTCATTTGGTAGATTGTTAGCCAAACACCCTCAAGATAAAAAGGCCGTCATTAAATTGAGTTCCGGTGAACAACGTTACGTTCACCTTGATTGTCACGCCACCTTAGGGACCGTGTCTAACAAAGAACACCAAGCTGTGTCATGGGGTAAAGCCGGTAGAAGCCGTCATAGAGGGTTTAGACCTATGGTTAGAGGTGTGGCTATGAATGCCAATGATCATCCTCATGGTGGTGGTAGAGGTAAGTCTAAGTCTAATAAGGTCTCTCAATCCATGTGGGGTCTTAAGAAATTTGCCAAGACTAGAAAATTCAAACACGTCAACAAGATGTTGATCAAGGAGAGACCAAGAAGCTCGGGTCAATAATCTTTCTATTTAATGTTGTCATTATAAGTTTTTCCTTCTTTTTTTTTTTGATTCTGCTTGTACATATTATATAGAATAATAAAAATCGGGGTTTACAATAATTACTTTTCATTACTATCAATTACACGTATACCAAATGAAACATCTCATATACCATTGAAAAATACTTTGTGCTTCTCTAAGTTTCCATCCTATTTGTGACTTTCATCTTTATCGGCTTTTTCAACCTGAAACACGGTCACCTCAGCGCCCACAAATGGCCCTGAAAGTTGGGCTGTCTTCATAGAATATGCTTGCGAGCCAGCAAAAAACAATTTTGAAATACAATACCAAGAATGGGAAAGTCCCCGTGAAATAGGTAGTCACAAGAATAAGCGCAATTGCTAAGATCACTAGAAAAATGACAAGGTTTTGGTGGGTCATGAAATACTGCCGCATGGATTCACTAAGCACGTAATCCCAAATAAAATCAATAATGCAATTTGAGTAGGGGGGTCTTTCTGTTTCGATGGGACCAGCATCGTCATTACCATTTGGTCCAGCATGAATAGGCAATAATGGCTGACGATCTCCACGATTACTGTCATCTACCGGGTCATTAAAGTAACAGCGAATAGCTCTGCGAATAGCTTTGAAGTAATTATTGCTGGTAGTGGTGGGAATATCCACAAGCGGCAAGGCGTGGTCATTGACTTGTGGGGCTGCGGATTCCAAATCAGGGTAAGTATCAGAATATGGTACCCCCACAGTAATATCTCCTTCCACGTTTACCATTCCAGTGATCATTGCTTCATCATCGTCCGTGACTCTGCCTGTTGTGAAACTCTCATCATTGGCTAAGATCTGTACTTGGTTGGCATCCTCACCCGTTGTTTCCTCAAAACCACACTCGTGCCGTAAGTCAATGGTGCTTTCATCACTTATCAAACCCTCGGCTTGAGTGTTCTCAACATGTTCTTCTCTAGCGGGAATCATACTTCTATCTGATTCTGGTACGGATCCAGAACCCAACCCTGAAGCTAGATTGGCAATTTCATCCAATTGGTCAGACAATGATGATTCGTCCATCACTGGTGAAACAGCTGGTAAGGCTCTGATATGTTTCGATCTCAAATATTTTGCTGAGAATCGAGAAGTCATGGTGATCTAATGAATGGAAGCCTTCAAGATTAAACTGAGCTTTGGCGTTTCTTTTGGGTAAAACCTATTTAGCCGCCAAATCGAGATAGCTGCAAGAAAAAAAAAGCAGTTTGGGTGGGGAGTGCGCGATTGGACTGAAAATAAAAAATGAAAAATAAGATCGTGAAATCATTAAACCACAAAAACGAACCATCAAAAATATGACTGATGCGGTAACTTTATAATTCCACTTCAAGATTCTAATTTCTAATTCTAACAGTTAGATTCGAATGCGTAACAGAAGGCTGGGACTAAATCGAAACAACATCCTCGTAGTCGTCTGCAATGGTAGCATTAGCATCCTCGTCTGCCTCTGTTCTCTCCTTATTCATACAGCAGCGATCTTTGTACTTTTTGTCAAAGTACACAAATTTGAAAGAGTCGAGAAGCTGATCACTCAATTGGGCCTGGTCTCTTTGAAAGATTTCAAAATCGATAATCTCTAGTAAAGCCACATCAAGGTGGGGCATCCTAAATACACCGAATTTTTCAACAAACTCTTTCTTTGTTTTGATTCCCGTCTCTCTATGTAACTGATATGCTTTGATGAATTTGAGCCTAGCTTCTTTAATCAAGATGACTGAAAGTTTTGTCCCCATAGTTATTCGCTGTTTATGTGTTCGTTCAAAACGATCTATAGTAGAATTATACGGGAATTTAGCATATACTTTATTAATTGAATCTCCAAGAACGGAAATCAAATCGCCATTGGAGCAAACCCAAATATGTTGTAATATCCGGGCAAGTGGGGTTTTGCTGGTGTTCTTTTTATGGGGAGGGTAGTACGTGATGAAGTATTTATCAATGAGGTCACCAGTGTATGTACTGTTTGGTCTCACTGTTTCGAGGATTCGGTCTAAAATCCATTTTTGTTGAAGAGCTAGGGGATATGTGGAGGCGCGATCCATCATTAAGGTATTCAAATGATTCTTACACATCAAACACTTTGAAGCGAAGAATTGTTGAATGGATTTGTTGAATTTTCCATCTTCGCGAGAAAACCTGCAAACGCGCACAACCCCTGCTTCAAAGAAAATTAAGCAGAAAATGAAGACAAAAAAGAAAAAAAAAAGTATATGCATATAATTACTGCAAAAAAAAGTAAAAAAAAAAAAAGACTTTTGAGCTCAGTTTATTGAGGGGACTCTTGCAGACGGTAAGTACCTAACTTTCTGTAGTACACAGGCTACGGCAAACTACACTACTGGAGTAGATGAGATGTTATTACATATTTTTATAATAAATACTTTTTACATGACGCTATATCACACATGCCACTTATAACAACTAATCCGAGTATTCTTCTCTTTCTTCCTCACTGCTCACCCTTCGTTTTTTGTTATTACCTTTCTTCAATCTGGCGAGCCTATCCAAACGTTTACTATCAGAAACTTCCAGCTGACGCTTAATATCTTTTTCTACTTTCGACTCTGATTGTTCTGATTTGAAAACTTTAGCGATTCGTGCATACTTCGTTCGCTGATCTCCTAAATTATTATATCTAATCGTCATCATGTCGAAAGCCATACATATTTCCACATCCTGAATATTCGATATTATAGGCAAGGAACTTGAATATGTGAAAATATTGGGGTAAGACCTCCAATTTTGCAAATACTTCTTCATTTCTCTGGCTCTGTTGTTAAGTTTATCCATGTCATAAAACATATGGGGTCTATTAGAATATCTTGCACTAAAATGAGTAAGAATTATTTTGGGGCAGTTCATCAATTGTGACATTTTCACGGCCTCCACCATAGTGGAATGCTTTCTACCGATTGCTTCTTCAATGAGGTCGTCACCTAGTGAGCACTCGTGGATAAGCACGTCACTGCCGTGACCGATCGCGACAAATTTGGGGTTGGGTCTAGTATCTCCCGAATATGAAATTTGGAATGTTTCTGAGCCATCCAAGTCGAAAGTGATGCTTACTGAGTAAGCCCAAAAGCAGTGGTTTGCTTTACAGGTTTTGAGCACCTTGATACCTAAAGACTGATAAAGCTCATTGATGAGAGCCTGATTCTTTGGTGGCAAGGTTTCATATTGTATACTTTGGGGATTGTCTTGATCGAAATTGAGCTGGAACTCCTCGATTTCTAATTGTTTCTGTTGAGGAACTCTTTCCTGATCTTTCAAGAATTCTTGACAACTCAAGTATACAATTCGATTTAAATCAATGTTTTTATTGGCCTTAGATTCAACTTCATACCATTCTGATACAAAATTGTAGTACTGCCAAGGAGTCACAAGATACAATTTCTTGTCATTGCTTGCATTTCGCTTGAACCATTCATTTATGACAGAAACGATACCAAGGTGATGATCTGCGTGCAAATGGCTAAGATAAATTAAGCTCAATTCATCAAAAATTTGGTTGAGTTGAGCGCCGTCATTGTGGGAGTAATTGCGTAACATCATCGCTAAAGTATTTTCACCCCCATCTAATAAAACGCCTCTGAATTTGATTTCCCCATTTTCATTATAGGGTATTCTAACCAAAGAGGAGACAACATTTCGTTGCAACGTGGGGATAGCAGATCCAGTACCCAATGTTACCACCTGAACATGATCTTTCATTGAGGCAGCATTCTTCAAAGGTCCGATGGACAAAGGCGGACTATGTATAATTTGTTCCTTATCAATGAAATTCAAATTAAGAGGCCTGATTGCTTCGTCAAAGTACGAAGACCATGAAAATTGCTTCATAAATTCATCGGTATATGTAGTACCTGTTGATTCCACAGTAAATTTTTGCAAAGTTTGTAATTTGAAAATGTTAGGGCTATCGGATGTTTCCAAGGGTGTATAGTTTTCCAGGTATGGTAGATTGAAATGATCATTTTGAATACACTTTAATGCGAAAGTGTTAGATGCAACTCTGTGATAGGACAAAGTGTCATCAGAAATCAGTCGGTGACTGAGAACATGCCTGCAATTAGGTGAAAACTTTTGTAAAAATTTTGAATATTCTTGTAAACTAAAGTCAATGGAATCATCTATAAAATGATAAACGAGACCAATATCCTCGTGACCCAGCTGTTCGTCCTTCACGAACCATTTTTCGCTTTCCATTGTGTTTCTATAGTAGGAAGTACTTGGAATGTCTAAAATTAATATTTTTTCGAAATGTTTGGACTCACCGAGCACCTGATGGGGGTGAACCACCTGACCATCAGTATTTAATACTGAAGTCCCTTGGGATAATTGTCTATACAAGATACCAGGCTTGACACCAAGGCTTGCTGCAGCTTTAGGGTCAAATCGGCCTCTTACTGGCAAGGGGCGAATCAAATAACTTACGGATGGCTGAGTTTCAACTGAATCCAAAAGGGAAAGCTGTGGTAATTTGACGTGAGTATGGATATCATTTTCACTGGGATCAGATTTGTAAGAGTCAGGGTCCATAGTGTTTACTTGGCTTGTATCAAGTGGGAACATAGCAGCCGCGATTTTTTGTAAGGGTTTTAATAATGAGTTACTTCTATTTTCATCAATGTTGGGTTGAGAGGACTTTATGGTTGGGGCTATCTTGATGTTTTTGACAACAATGCTGTCAAGTTCTATACTATTATCTTCGCTGGCTTCCCTGACGTTGATCAGAACACCTTTTCTGAACACGAAATATCTCCACGAAGCAATTACAAAGGACATTATTTTACTTGAGTTAACAAACAAATCAATACTCTTTTTAGTGGCATCACTGATAGTTAAAAATAACCCTGGTAGTCCACCTATCTCGGACCAAGAAGTTAATGTCCCCGTTAAAAATAGGCCCTCCAACTTTCCTAGCCTGAATTTGCTCTCATTTATCAGACGCTGTGATCCTTCAGGTATTTTACCAAAGAGGTATCGGCTACCGCTAAGGGTTTGGGCAATAATCAAAGGGTGACTAGTGTCACTATTCTTGTGACAAAGGGTTGTTAGACTGAGCATTGGCGTATCGTGTAAAAGTGTGCGAGATAGTTCTTTTCCTTGCTCTATGTTCGAACCGTCAGGTTTCGCGGGATGAGTGGTGTGATTTTGAGGAGATAGTGACACTTTTGTATGATGGCTTTGATGATAAGGTCTGTATGTTGATATTATGGTGGTAGATGATGCAAATAAGAACTTCGCGGAAACAAAGTCTGGCCTCTTCGAAAAACTTTGAGACACTATCAGTGTAATAAAAGTGGTCCTCCCAAATTTAATTTGCATAGGATCAAATTTTGACTCGACAAGTTTTCGCAGGTGACCATGACTCACAGATCAATTGGGTCTATTCTATAGTTTCATCAAGCATTAATCGTGGGGCCATCACCTTGAGAACGAAAAAAAAAAAAACCGAGAAAAAGAGATGATGGTGTATGGGTCTACATGCTAGCATACAATAGAAGCGATAGTGGATTACCCCAGCTCTTTAAAAGTTCTTTATTTTTTTTTGTGTGTGTGATCAAACCTTATCGGACTTTTGGGGAAGTAAAACTATTCCATGCGAAAAGGACTACAGAAGACCACAACTACCTCACTTTTTCAATAATTTGATAACATTAGACAAACCTCGATAAATAGCACCTCTCCTTATCAACCACCTCCTTGTCAAAAAAAGAAAAAATAAAGGGACCACAGTATGTCCGGATCCATACCAGCCCGCGGAGAAAGATCCGAGGTTCAAGTGAGCCACTCAGATATCATTGAAGCAATCTTTGAGAATAATCTGCATTTGCTACCAAAATCCGTCTCTGCTGAGGAGATCGAGATACCTTCTGCTGGATCTAAGCACTGGGTCTTGAATGGCGCCAGGTACATTCCTTTAGTTAATCGGTTTATTTCTCCTGTGGATGAAAGAAAAATATTAATTGAATCCCTATTGGTGCAACAAAAGACAGCTACTACGTATAGGAAATGGTATGATGTCTCCTTAAAACTAGATGAGATCTTAGGGAACAATTTGTGGAAGCTAAATCCCGAATCTCCTTCCTATGACTATGACCTGATTTATCATAATTTGACAGAAATGCGAGATGCACGATTATCCAAGGACTATAAATTACTTCTCTATTTAATAAGGACTAAGTGGATTCGAAACCTAGGAAATATGGGCAACCTAGACTTATATAGGCACTCGCATGTTGGTACCAAAAAATTAATCGAAGAATACGTTAATGAATGCCAACTTTCCCTTGACTATCTTATTTACGATCGAGACGTCAATTTAGATGATCGTTATTTACTAGGAATGCTCATTCAGACCAGAAAAAACGTTGGTAGGACTGCTCTAGTTTTATCGGGTGGAAGTACTTTTGGTGTCTTCCACATAGGCGTTCTTATCACTTTGCTAGAGTCCAACTTGCTACCTAGAATCGTTAGTGGTTCATCTGCAGGATCAATCATCGCCAGTATACTATGTTGTCACACAAATGAGGAAACAGTACTTCTACTCAATACAATTACGGAGCGTAAGTTCAATATATTTGGTGGGAATGTTGATGATTCGGCTAAAAAATTCAACTTCAAGAGTTTACTAAATTGTTTGAGTCATTTACTCAAGTATGGGACACTATTCGATATCGATGGCTTACAAGAAACAATGATCGATTTTGTGGGAGATCTCACATTCAGAGAAGCATACAACAGAACTGGTAAAATTCTTAACATCACTGTTTCGCCCGCATCGATGCATGAACAAACACGTTTGCTAAATTATCTAACTGCTCCAAATTGCTTGATTTGGTCAGCTGTCTGTGCATCTTGCTCGTTGCCCGGCATATTCTCTTCCACGTCAATTTATGAAAAGAATCCTAGAACTAATGAAATACACGAATGGAATAATGATGTGACTATGAAATATGTTGATGGATCAGTTGATAATGATTTGCCCATCACAAGGTTACTGGAAATGTTCAACGTTGATCACATCATTGCTGTACAAGTCAATCCACATGTTCTACCTGTCTTGAAAGTCTCCGTGAGCAGTGTTGGAGGTGAAATTGAAAGTGAGTTAAATAAGAAGGTTCGGGATCTTATGAACAACTGTTATGATTTTGTAACTTGCGAAATTGTCCATTACCTTCAAATATTGAGTGAGATGAATGTTTATCAGAACCTTTGCAGCAAACTTATAACTTTGCTTTCACAAAGTTACTCTGGTGATGTTACTATTTTACCTGACTTGACTGCGATTGATTTCCTTAAAATTTTCGAGAATCCTTCACCTGAATTCATCCTAGATTTCATAATCAGAGGCGCTAGAGCCTCTTGGCCAAAAGTAACTGTTATACGCAATCATTGTGGAGTTGAATTTGCTTTAGATAAAGCTATAAGCTTGCTTCGTGGTCGGTTAATTACCTCAGCAAACAACAGGATTACCGGTGGTGGACAAACTAATTCATCTAAAAATAAGTCAACTCCGATGGACAATACCAATAGTAGTAACTCTACATATTATACATTAGTGAACTCGCCTGTTTTGAACGACCATGATTCTTCAAGATCTATCGATTCTATCACCGCCGGACCCCCTACAAAAGCCGCTCCCAAGATTAAAAGACATAACTCAGTTTCGTCAGCCCTTCCCAAAGTGTCACCCAAACCCAAAAGGAATTCTATCAGCACCCAAAATGTTGATGTCAAGGGTGAACGAAAACGTACTAGAGGCCAGTCAACAACTTCTTTATTCTCTCTTTCGGGTGTTGAAAGTTCGGGTACTAATGTTGGGTTGCATGCTAGATTTGAAAGTGATCATCCACAGCTATACGCTAATCACCCTGAGCTGGCTCATAAGACTCCAGTACGTAGCGAGGAAAGTACACAAGGATTTTTGTCTAGAACTCAGGACACCCGCCTTGAAAATCAAAAGAACATTCGCAAGGCAAAAAGCTCCTCTAATTTTCACAAAGAGCCTATACCTGATTCCACCTCAAGAAAAAGTTCCAAATTGAAATATCAATCAGAACGAATCCCATACTATAAGGGTAATCCATACCTAGAGTCTGTTAGCAGACTGAGAAAGCATAGCTTTGATTACGATCATGAAGTTTCTGACAAGTCCCTGTCCATCAACTCTCTGGGAGAGCCAGACAAACCCAACTTGCCCAAACGGTCTAACAACAACTCCTTGAAGAATTCTTATATCGGTCTCAATCGACTCAAGGACCAACCTCCAAAATCGTCGGCATCAAGCTCTGCTGCAACTTCTCGAGACAGCTCCACGAGAAACTCTTACTATAACCTCAAGGAGCATCCAGATCTTCTCAAGAGCCTTAACTCGCCTGACATTAGGCGAAGCCTTACCCGCCACTTGACACGGGAAAAGTCATTATCTGCTAGTCGATTCAATACAGACGACGGTGATACGAGTACAGATCATATCAGCGAAAGTCATGCGCCCGAGGAATCAGGAAATGATCCCGAAGCTGACGATCAAAGTACTTCATCTACTAAAAGAGGGGAAAGTGTCGAGTTGATTGATGACACTACTTCTGTTGAATCTACCTCGGAAACTGATTTATGTACTAGCCCCTTCTCGAATGATATAGCAGTAGAGGAACCTGATACCAAGCCATTGAAAACTACGTCCCATGAAGTAATTGGTGTTAATATGAGCGAGAAATCTCAAATAATTGCGGACGATTTTCCCAAAAGATACTCTGACACCGACATTGAGGCTAAAATTTCCTTACTCAATACAGGTAATGCCGAGGATGATGATATATATGATAATGACGACGATTTCTATGAATGTGGCTGATTTTGAGACATCATTTTGGCTCGCTTCCTTGCCAATTGAAGTACGTAAGTCTCGGAAACTCTTTTCTTGTTGAATAAGAATCTGAATTCTTCCGTTTGTTTGTGGTCACATTGATTGAAGTTACATAGTAAATCAATGTATTTGAAAAGCATAACCTGTATGCCTTTGTTTTATGCTTTGTTTTGTTTTTCTTTTCTAGTCTCTGCTCTACTTTTGTATACATTAAGCTCTCAAGCTTTCTTTTGAATATTGCTGTACATTATATGCCGGTGATATCACCAGCTCAATCTACGAAAAAGTGTACATAAACAGTGACATCACTGATTAAACTTGGAGCATACTTTCAACGATCAACGTGTATACTGTACCAGATAAAGCTTCAGTGACCACCCAAGAAGCTCATAAGTATAGGCACAACCATCCCTATAATGGACAAGCCTAGTTCTGAAATAGTGAGCTTCGTATGTTCATGGTCGCCAATAGTTGTCTCACTATCACTGGTTTGAGGAGGTCTGTATTCGTCGTCTCTTTCCCCCGTGAGAATCTCGATCATCACGTGAGTGACAATGTAAATGAAAGTACCTCCACTGTACAAAAGTAAAAGACTGATCGTGAATTGATTATCCATGTTCAATGCCATTATTATAAAGTAAGTTGAGATGGACGTTAGCGGAGTGATTATCGAAAAAACAAGTAGGTGTAATTTGACTAACGAGCTCGGTAAGCCTTCCTTTATTAACAAAGTCGCTAAACTGAATGCGGTTGGCAACTTATGAATAATGATCATAACGAAAAATATGACTCCGAGTGCTGTGTCGTCATTGCTAAATGATGAGCCAAGAGAAATTCCGTCTACAGCAGAATGTAATATCAATCCCAATGTCAATGGGGATTGAAAAATAGATTTCACTTTCTGTAAGAGCGAGTCAAAATTGACCTTTCGAAAATTTAGATTGTCAGTAATATTGAGACCCTCCAAAATGCTTGAGGAGTTGTCGATTATGAACATGGACATGAAACCAAGAATCAATGAGATTCCAATGAAACGAGGTATTGATTCTGATTCTTTTTCAGAGATCGAGTCATATAGTGTCTCAATGCCCTCTGGTATGACAATGACTAGAGAAGTACCGATGAGCATTCCCATACTAAACATCGATACTAGATTGAGGTGCTTGGATGATAATGGGAGTTTGAGAGGTGCCAAACCTGCAAGGAATGAGGTAGCACCCATTAGAATGCTTAATAGACAAAGCTCAAGCGACCTCAACGCTGACATTGTGTACAAAGTGGTAATACTTAGTTTGCCCTTTTAATTCTAGAGTTAGAACACCAAGAAGGCAATAACACCCTGAGAGTAAGTTGATGAAGCTTTCAATTTAGCTAGCATTACCGAAAGTACCTGCGTAATTTCGCACCATGAAACAAAATTCGGGGAAAAAAAAGAATTTGCTACGCGTGAAGCATTTGTAGGCGTTAGGCGTTCTGCATAAACATAAACAGACATCAAAAAAAAAAAAGGAAGTAGAAACACCTTTAGGCTTGAAACCTACTTTTGAGCAAACTTTCACATTGAAGAAATGTCTGAGGAAGCTAAGCTTATCGAGGATAAGATTGGCTTGGCTGTTCTTTATTTTAAATCTTCTGATTTCCACAAGAGCTTAAAATTATACAATGATTTGACCAAGGACTTGACAAGGTACACGCCATCTCAGATTAGAGATTTACGAACCAATGTATACAAATTAAATGCAAATGTTCCTATAGGCCCCTTGGTTCACCCAAAACTTCCTACAATTCTTGATCAGAGAGCAGCAACATACGAAAAATTAGGTGAGGTAGGTCAGGCAACCAAAGATGCGGAAAGATTGATAAAATTTGACCCGTTAGGCTGCAAAGGGTATTTAAGATTGGGCAAGTTATATTCTAAGAAGGGCCAGATAACTGAGGCTTATAAAACCTACCAAAAAGGAATATACATTATAGAGAAAAGCAAATTGAAGTTCGATCTACAGGTACCAGAGAAATTGTTGAGGAACTTGAAGGAACACTACTCAAGTCTCAATAAACAGCTCAAAGCTCAAAAGCTGCAACGAAACCAGAACAAAACTGAAAGTGAACTATTGCCTCTGTCAGATTCGCGAGGCTCAAAGGGATTTTCTTCAATAAAGGAAAACTCTTTTCCTGTTATAAATGTTTCCCGTACTCCATCGTTTACAACCAATACGGGATTGCAAAAGAGACTAGACGAGATGATACCCTTGCCATTAAAACGTGCGTCATCAGTCCTTACATCCTCCATATCGACCCATTCTTCTTCTTTTTCCACTCAAGTTTCATCAGCTACATCACAGCAGCAGATGCTCGATTCTGAAAACCTCCAAGGATTCAAAAGACCCAAGATTACAACCGATCCAATGTACTGGCTTCCCATTGAAATTATACTGCTTATATTCAGTCATGTCAGCTTGAGGTCCATTTTATTGTGCCATCTTGTATCTCGAGATTGGTACACGCTGCTCACACATATACCTTCCCTTTATAATAATCGTGTCATATTCAAAAGCAAAATAACTGCTAGCGAATTTTTTGACGGTTTCAAACTTTTGAAACGAATTGTGGCTAGAAGCCATTCTAGAGAGATCAAGGTGCTAAAACTAAGATCAACTTTAAATTGGAATCATCTTCATAGGATTCTTGATGCCTTACTCAGTGAAAAAAATATCAAACTCGAATCGGTAGATATTATCAACAAGGACTTCAATATGGAGCTATTTTTAAACAAATTAAATAAGTTCAACTGGAATACTGACAAGTTTTCGAACATGAAAACCTTGAGAATTGGTATCAACTCAAGTTTAAGGTTCGAAAACCTGATATTGAACATGATGAAAAAATTGCACACGTTGGAAATTGTCATTCTTGATAAAACTCTGAGCGGGGCCAGCAAAAGTTTAATTCCAAGCAATATTCCAGATCATTTGAATTCGGATTCTGAAATTTGGGAAGAGTTGAATACACTAACAGTGGTAAATCATCCCCATTTAAACAATTCTTTCATGGGAATTAATGTGAATGATGGTACCTATAACCCATATCCACCATTCCTCAATGAAGGCTTCCCCAACCTCACATCTTTGACAATAGTTTCCTTTGAATTCACGGACAGAGAAAATGAGCTTGGAAAGTTTTTCACCAAAACCCCCCATCTCACATCCATATATTTGGAAAATAATCAAGGAGTGTCACTAAAAGGCTTCTTCACGTTATTATCAAATTATCAGCCCACGTTCATGTTGAAGAAGCTTACGATGCGTGAAAAGGCCATAAGTAAAGCCTTTAACATGAATGAGTTTGATGCGACTGACCTCCCACAATTATCATACCTTGAATACCTTGACTTATACTCATCCTCGTTATCGATATTTGGTTTGATTAAGCTCCTAAAAATAGCCAATACAACGCAAAATCTAAAATCTTTGATGATTGGCAATTCAAACTACATATATTTCAAAAATGACCGTATTTCAACTAGACCCAAACTTGATTTAGCGACCATACTACTATCCGTGCCCCTGCTTGAAATGTTATCGTTGAATGAACTCGAGCTAGATAATTCGTCCATGAGATTTTTCCACAAGGATCTTCATGAGGCTGTTGGCCTAGACAAATGTAAGTTGAAAGTGCTCGATTTGAGTTTCTGTACATCTTTAACTGGAGCTGGGCTCATGAACCTATTCACCAAAGTATATGGACCTTACGAAGACACAGCACAAGTATTTCGGCTCGAGAAGTTGGTTTTAGATGGGGTTGAACTACATGAAGAAACTTTAAAAAGTTTGAGAAAATCAAAATACGTAGAGCAGATAAAAAATGACCACTTCAGGCCGCGATGGAAGCAGTATGGTGTGAACACGCTTGTCCCGGACATAGCGAGATGATAACAATGCGTGGTGATTGTGTCCATCGCAGTCGGATAAGATTATGCTGTTTTTCTTTTGTTGTTGTTTTTTCTCATTTTGCATCCCAATTTGGTGTACGGGATTTCTGCACCGAAAGGAAAAAAAAAAATGAGGGAAAAAAAAAACAAAGAGCAGAGATGAGGTCGAAGGTCAAACTCGATTAGAGCTTGAAACGAACTTCTTTCAATCCACTCATTCACTTCAAAACCAACCTCAATCACAAATCAAACTGCATAACCAAAAGACATCATGGCTAACACAAGGTCGAAACAACAGCAACAAGGGACAGATAAAAAGCCTACTAAAATAAAGTTCTCCGAGCTGGATGATGAACCATCAAATGCAAATGATAGCCAGTATTTCTCTGCTGAAGATGAAGGTGAAACGAATGAACTTCAACAAGATGCTGGTTCTGATGAGTCCGATTCAGAGTCTGATTCGGATGCAGCTCCAGAGGAAGAAAGTACGTCTACATCTAAAGAAGCTATACTAGAGAAACAAAAGGAGGAATTTCGATTAAGGCAGGAAAGAAATAGGCAACAAAGAGAAAAGAGAAGGCAACTAGATCTACAAAATCAGCAGCAGCAAGAAGAAGCTAAGAATTCGAGAAAAAAGCAAGCCAGCATTGATGATCTACCCGAATTTTTACCCACTGATATTCTCGGATCCGATGATGAACAGGAAGAGTCGATCCCAACAACCATAATTAAAAACAAGCATTTAAAGTTAGATGATTTGGATGAAATAGAACTCAAAAGACAGGCAAAGTTACAAAAGTTAAAAGATTTGAAAAATTCCAAAAAGACTGTTGTTAAAAAGGGACCTGTTATGGTACAAGTTCAAAATTTCAACTCGCGGAAGGTTATTGTACCTGCTGCTGAGAGCAAAATCATTGAATCAAGAGAAAATTGGTTGAAAAGAAAGTCTTTACGTAGAAAGTGAATTTTAGGGGTACTCAAACATCTTTGTATAGTATAATAAGGTTTATCAAAAAAGCTGAGCGATCTTGATAGAATATATATTTGGAATTTTGTGTAACATAATAAACAGTAGGAGGGAGCTAAGCTAGAGTAAATAACCCCATGTTATTGATCACCTTATTGATTTCTAGTCACCCCGATTCTGTCATCTCTATTGAGGGGTACTTGTCCAGGAGCCTGACCTTGACTGAAACTTGAAGGTTCTTTAAAGCTTATGTTACTTGAGTCTGGATCACTGTGATGCTCTTGAAGACGGTGAGTTTGTTGTTGTTGTTGTTGTTGATGTTGCTGCTGTTGCTGCTGTTGTTCAATTTCTTCGAGCTGCTGTTGTTGTTGCTGCTGGGCTAGAACATCATCATACTCAAGTATATCTTCTGGGGTGAGCTTTATTGATGTTGCTGGTCTCCTTAACATTTTGTGATAGGTGCTTCAAGATGATGAATGTTATATGTGCTTTTGTGCATTAGCTGATATTGAGATATTCTTCGGGTTTGTTTTCATGTAATACATCCGTACATTCTTTTTTTTTTTTGATGCCTTCACTTTCAACTTCTCCTGAATGAAGTAAGCGCTTCCTCTTTTGCAGCTATCTCATCCGCTGATTTCTGTGCATGGACTATGAATATTCTCTATGGAAGTACCATAACTTACTTGCAACTGCTGATTGAGATGTTACAGACTAATTCTTAGGAATAAGCCTTGCTTGAGTGTTTAGGTCGAAATTGGTCAATAAAGCCCGAGATATCTTGTTGATTGTGTTTAGGTTTCGACCTTGAAAGTTCAATTACTCCTCATACTACCTTCAAGATGTGAGGTCAATTACAATTAATCACACTCCACACTCAATCTAATATCCACTGCACAGTATTCATTGTATCCAGCCATGAATTTGCAACTTTATTCAAACCTTACACATTCCTTATACTTCCTAATTTTACGAATTAACTCCACCAGTTGAACCATTTCTTGGTTTTTCTTTCATCACCCCGTAAATTGCCACAAACTTTCAGTTCACAGCAATAGGAAAACGACTTCAGCTGCAAAATATCTCTCCTTCTTTTTTTTTTGCTCAATTTTTCGCGCCAATGGCCCCACAAAAAAATCCACCATTAGCTGTCCCTCCGCTTTACCTTCGTCGCTAGCAGAATTCAATTGCCATAATAGAAGTTGTTTATCAGGAGTACAGTCAGAAAGTCGTCTTCTTCCATTAGAGTGAGAACGTATACAATTCATTTCTAGTGCTGTGGATCATAAGGAATCCCATAAAATTATTTAAAGTGATAAGAGAGAAACCAAAAAAAATGGCTAGACTTTCATAGCTAATAAAGCCATAGAGGCTGCTATTTCGGCCCAAAAAATTGCTCTCGAATGGTCAAAATTGACTGATGGAACAAACCAAGGAAGAAAAAGTGTTTGTTTTCCTGCCGCTATTGAATCTCAAAATTGGTTTACTGATATTCAGAGGTTTTCTCAAATTGGCTAATCACTCTTTTTGTTTTACATGATGTTGAGACTTTCTTCTCACACTCCTTAGAAGGCGGTAACTTCGATGTTAAAGAAAACGGTGAATACAGGTGAAGAAATGCTTTATTGACAAATGCATAGATCTAACTTCGTGGATTCAGTCAACGCGTCGGGCAATTCTGAAAACTGAAAAATATATGGAAACTGATTCGAAGTCACAAGCAGAATGTTTTTTTTTTGTCAATTCTTTTATTTTTTTGTTTCTTTTATTTTTTTTTTTTTTTTTGATTTGTATGTAATTCTATGTTGATAATGTTGTCTTTCGAAATCTCAACTGATTTTACACAGGAATATCAGAATATTTTCATCGACCGATGCTTAGGCGAAATAGTTTATCTGTGTACTGCATATAGCAAAGCATAATTCCCATGAATTACCAAAAGAACAGAAAAATGATAACAGAAATGTTAAATCTGTTTGCGGATTTTACGCATTGGGATTTATAGCGAGATCGTAAATCGATTGTTGCACTTCAAACCAAATCTCACCCACTGAACATCATCAACTAGTGTATATTGGTAGCATAAGTGTACAGGCAGTGACCTAATTGGAAAAGGAAGAAAAACAGAAGATATTAAGAAAGGGTCAGATTATACAACACATTGAAAAAAAAAGAACCCTTTGCCCAAATAATAAAGGAGAAGAGGACTGTACATTGAGAAAAAAAAATAAAGAAACAAACCATATGTCTTGATATTTATAAAAAAAATAGAAGGATTTGAAATTCACTCACAAATTTGTGAATTCAGATCTTTCAATTTACCTGCCCAAGCGGCAAGATCCGACAGTGTCGCGCAACTGAGTTGGTTATGTAACTTTACCTTGGGTGTTGGTTTTCTGATTGAATATTTCTTGCTCCTTGACTTTGGGGTTGCTTGAGCATAGGTGCATATGGGAAGCGTCTGGTGTATTTTTGTGAACTCATGATGGTCTATATTATAGTGGAACAGTTGAAAATCTGGGGTACGACTAATCCACTACCGCGCAGAACGTATTATCCTCCTTTGTTTTAATGAGAAACCTCTTTCCTCTGTTCTCTTTCGAAAGAAAAAAAGAAATTGAAAGAAATTGAAAAATAAAAATAAAGATAAAATAAAATCAACTAAATCACTCGAGAAGGCGGACTAGCTGCAAAAGAAATGCATTATATCACCTGAATCATTCCAGTATCCTAACATCGGCTTGCCCATTTCCCCATTCAACAGAAACTTATCGGTTTCTGGTATTGAATCTGCTTGTTTGGATGTGGATGCGACGTAATTGACTGCCCTGGATTCGCCTTAAATGCCCTTAAACGTCATTTTGGATTAGGATGATGGACATTGGTGTGTAAACAACAAGTATGGTTGCGGAAAAGTTCTATCGGTGCCTTTGGCAATAATCCTTTTGCTCAGTTTGTATGCCTTATGTTTATTTTATTCGTATTTTGTTAATTTCATATTTATTTTTACAAGTCAAAACCTTACATCCCATGCATCTCTCACACTCCGGCAAAATAAATCAGCAAATGTGAGATTATCAAGGCGACAATCCAATCCTTGGATCATATAAATATATATGAGTTTCTTACTTATCGGAGTCACTGCTTCGAACTAGCATACTTTCCCCATACTACCTGTCCTTCGCTCTAACAAAAGTTATCCTGCAATATGATGATAACCCCAACACATGCTTGGATATTTTTATTTTTCTTCATATCATCTATTTATGCCAGGGTAATATCTACAGATACAATCACTCGTGGTACCATTGATCTTTCGGTTGATGACATAACCATCAATAGTGGAGTTTACTGGTCGATCATTAACAACCAAATTTCTACCATCATTGGTACCCTTACCAATAATGGTGGATTCTATATAACTTATAATTCGGGTTTAATTGCTCTACAAGTAAGTATTACAGGTCTGGAGTTTATAAATACCGGAACGGTGTCGTTCAACTCTTTGAGAAGTCTGACCACTCCAAATTACGCTATCACTTCCATCTCTTTCCAAAACAGTGGTGATCTTTTTTTTTCTGCTGATGGTAGTGTTGGAGATCCCAATTTTGTAATTACTGCTAATACCTGGGTGAACACTGGTCTGGTCACGTTATGGCAAACGCAAAGAAATACTGCTATCGCCAGATTAGGTGGTACTTTAAATTCCAATATTCTTAACAATCAGGGTAGTATTTGTTTACACAACCAAATTTGGCGACAATCGAGCAGAATTAATGGTCCTGGTAATATTGTCGTTGGTGAAGGCAGCGTTTTCTGGGCTTCGGGTGCCTTATCTATTGATACAGAACAAACCCTCGTTTTATCAACCCCAACATCCGCTCTTAGAATTGATACCACAGTTGTGACCCAAACCTACAAAGTTGGTTATTGGGGTAATGGTAACGTAATTGGTTTTAGCCTGGGAATTGTATCATGGCTTTATTTTGGCGCTGGTTACTTATCTGTCAAATCTACCGCTGGTTCTACCATTCTTATCAACGTTGGTCTAGGCTATGTCTCAGGGTCCATTGCTCTCATTAGTGTTGATTTTGGGCTTGGTGTTGAAACTGGTAGGGGATTAATTTATAGAGGAGACATTCCCGCCCAAGCAAATGCCCCAAGCTATCTAGAATGTAAACCAATTCCTGATGTTCCCGGTGAAGATGAATCATCTTCTGCTGCCCCATCTTCTGAAGCCCCATCCTCTGCTCCTCCGTCCTCTGAAGCCCCATCCTCTGCTCTACCATCTTCTGAATCCCCGTCTTCTGAACCTCCTTCTTCTGCTGCACCATCTTCTGCTCCACCATCTTCCGAAGTTCCATCATCTGCTCCTCCTTCCTCTGCTCCATCTTCTGAACCTCCATCTTCTGGGCCTCCATCCTCTGCTCCATCTTCCGAAGTTCCATCATCTGCTCCTCCTTCCTCTGCTCCTCCATCTTCTGCTCCTCCATCTTCTGAATCCCCGTCTTCTGCTCCCCCTTCTTCGGCTCCATTTTCTGCTCCACCATCTTCTGGACCACCATCCTCTGCTGCACCATCCTCCGAGTTCCCATCTTCCGCTCCATCATCTGCTCCCCCTTCTTCAGCTCCATCTTCAGTTCCACCTTCTGTTCTCCCATCTTCCACCCCACCATCTTCTGGAGCTCTATCAACTCTCCCTTCTTCTTCTTCTCCTCCATTTTCAGCTTTACCATCTTGTGCCTCACAATCTTCTGGAGTTCTATCCTCTGTTCTTTCATCATCTGCCTCGCCACGTTCTGAGGCACTGGCATCCGCGGCACCCTCTTTTGCATCTCCATCTTCTGCTCCTCTTTCTTCTGTACCACCTTCTGTTGGTTCATTTTCTGTACCACCTTCTGTTGGTCTATCTTCTCTCTCACTTTCTGAAGTTCCATCCTTAGAGGGCACATCATCTGTTGTTCCATCAACGACTGTTGGCTCGTCGTCTGTCATTATACCATCTGCTCTTCTATCATCTGGAAACCCTTTATCTACAAGCGCAGGTAGCCGAGGTGGCACCTCTTCCACGGTCTCTTGCTTTGTCGGACTCTCTTCTACTGGACCTTCTTCTATAGGTCCCTCTAGTTTAGCTTCTGCCGGTCCAGAAGGGCCCGGTAGTCCTTCGGCTATTGGTCCAGCTGGTCCGTCATCTGTTGTTTTGTCCGAAGGTATTTCCTCTGTTTCTTCAGATGGTCCTTCTTCTGTCAGTTCTGGTTCTGGTGAAGGCTCAAGTCTAGGTTCTGGTGAAGGCTCAGGTCTAGGCTCTGGTGAAGGCTCGAGTCCCGGCTCTGGTGAAGGCTCGAGTCCCGGCTCTGGTGAAGGCTCGAGTCCCGGCTCTGGTGAAGGCACGAGTCCAGGCTCCGGTGAAGGCACGAGTCCAGGCTCTGGTGAAGGCGAAGGTTCTAGTAGTAATTTCTCAACTACTGTTTCAGCTGGCTCCGCTGAAAGTGAAGGTTCTGCCTCTGCCTCTGGTGTAGGCTTTGTTGGTAGTACCTCTGCTACTATTTTGGCTACCCTCAGTGGGTACGAAGGTTCCGCGTCATCGCCTCAAAGTTCTCTTTTCTCTGCCTTCCTTATTATTGTGGTTTGCGCTATTGTTTAGTCAAAGAAAGCTAACTTTTTCGATTTGTGTACGTTCTCATTCTACTACTAGGTTAATTTTTTATCTTTCTGGACTCTCATTCGATTTATAATATTATATTTTAAGCTTTTTGCATTTTTCTGCTTTTTTGTTCTGTCATTTATATTTGGAAAGCCTTTTTCTTGAAAGATATAATTCTGAAGTTTACCATTATAAGGCTTTCTTTATCTTGTCCCTGGCTAGCTGGTGTCTCTTGAGTCGCTCAAATTTCGGGATGCTCACACAATATGGGTATCTGTTTTTACTTTTTTTTCCCCTATCGAAAAAAGGGCTAGTACATTTTTATTTTTATTGGCTTATCAAATTACAACTGTATGCGTAAGAGCTGCATTAGATTATCAGAGAGGCAGAATATAATGATTGGAAGATACACAATATTAAAGTGTTGAACATCAGGATTACTTCCTTTTTTGCGAATTTTGATATATCCGGTGATACGCTATTTTTTTTTTTTTTTTTTTTTGGCCACTTTGAATTTAGGTTTGCTTCGATCGTCTGATGCATTTGTATTGTGCACACTTTGGAGGAAGAAGCAACCGATAATGGCAAGTTTTTTTTGTCTTCTTGTTTTTTGTTTTTGATTTTATTTTTCTAATTTTATGTTAAAAAGTTCTAAAAGTCTTCAAATTTGAGAAGAGTAAAAAAAAAAACAATTTTAATTAGGAATGTGTTTGGACGAGTGGAATTGTAATACTGAACCAAACTCTTTCTTCAAATTTGAGAAGAGTAAAAAAAAAAACAATTTTAATTAGGAATGTGTTTGGACGAGTGGAATTGTAATACTGAACCAAACTCTTTCTTCAATGAAAGTACTTATACCGAATGTATAGATAATGCGTAAGCTTACAACAACAAATAAAAAAATAAAAAGTTTTCTTTTTTTGAAAAAAAAAAAAAAAAAAAGAGAGGTGCAACAGTAGACTCATAATTGATATAGATTTAGATGTTTTTATTTGGAAAATAAAGTTTCCTCCATTGATAAAATATGTATGTTGTATAACGAGTAAAAAAAAATAAAAAACGGTTTCTATAAAGATGTCCAATAAATCAGCTGAAACCATTCCAAGCGTTTCCCAGAATCATGCCCCTCCACCTGCAAAGGATTCTGAACCTCATAAAGGGGTAGGGGTCAAACTGGATGATGAGGTGGCGGGCATAGACTCAACGCAAGCCTCTACACAAAATGTTGCCTCCACCGATGAAGCTTTCTTCAAAACGGAAAAAAAAAGACTCGACAATGAAGTGGAAAGCCACACATTGAAATTGGAGGAAACCACAGACCCTGACACACTCGGTATGGACCATGATCGGGACACCAATCCAATGCTTAACCCTTCCTCCCCACAGGGGAAATTGTCGAGTTCACTCTCAATTCCTCAGGAAAAGAACAAAAATGCGGGGAATAAAGACCCAACCACCAACAGTCAAAATTTTAGTTTCACTCTTCTGGAATATCGGTTGCAAATTTTCAAAGACAACACAAACATTACAAACTCTTTAGAAACCCCCCCAGACCTTGAAAAAACAAATGAAAATGTTCAAAAAAATCAAAAGAGCGTTGAAGATCAAAAAAATAATACACTTCACCCCATCAACCAATTGAGTTATAAATTTCTAAATGGACTAGTCGACAAAGTCTTCAAAGATGGCATTGATAATTTTCCACCGGCCCAGACCTTCGTGAAATTTGAACCCAACTGTGATAGTTCCAGCTTCGACAGTTACGCCTATGGAGCAAACGCCCCAGAATTCCGGACAGTTCACCCAGTAGACCAATCCCGGGAAAAAAAATTATGTTTTGTTCCTCAAGAGATTCACAAGGCCCTCAAAGGGCTATCTTACCTTTCAACCCACCGAGCCGCACTCTTCACGATTGACAGACAATCAGATCAAATATCAGTGATAAGATCTTCCCTCAAAATCAGAATACAACAACTTATCAAGGAAAAGCGTCGAGAGGTGCAGTCAATCAAGGAAGAATATGAACACTTGGTTGACTTTGATAATTTACCATTTACCGAAGAAGAGATAAAAATCGCAAAATTCGCAAGAGACAACTCTCAAGACAATGATCTCTCAGAAGAGAATCGCAAGGTAGTATCCAAAATCCTCGGAACACTTGAACACATAAACAACCGAATCCAACCTCTCCAGAACCTTATCCAAAGACTTTGCAGAGAAGCACTTACTTTGGAACAAGTTCAAATCGAAGCATCCCCAAACTCAACTGGAAAAGATACACTCTTTATTCGTATCAACGCAAATCAAGCACCACTCACCGAGCCAGCGGAGGGGTTCAGGCCAAAACTACCAGATCCGGTCCACTGGATCAACAATTATTTTGACAGCTTTTCTTTTCCACTCGTAGGCAAAACCACTGCGCCAGCTGCAAAATTATTAGCAGTAAATAAATTTTCCGGAATTGTTATCGCAGTAAAATTTACATATAGCAAATACCAAGAAGATACATGGGACCGTTCAGTCCGGAAACATTTTGCAGATGGAGATTTTTCCAACAGAAACATTATCATGTCTACCTGTCCAAAACCAAATATTTTCGGAACCCACAATACTAGGTATTTACTTATTTCCAGGCCACTGGAAGCCACTCCTACAAGGACCCTCGAGTGGGACGGCTTAATCCAGACCATGGAAGTCATTTTTCATCTCAAACTGCGAAAGTGACATTCACACGCGTTACAACAAGCAAGGAAAACAGAATGAGGAATCCACAAATAGACCAGCCTACAGTTTGGACCGACAAACCAGAACTAGCCTTGACTAAAGAAAAATGGAAGGACATTTGGAAGCAACTCAGCAAGAAGCTTGACCTGGCGCCATATGAAATATATGAGCTATGGGCGTTTATTCACCTCTTCAAACATCGCTTTTTTTATGGAAGAAAAAAAAAAGGAGAGAGATTGTTAAGTGAACAGTGATAAAACAGAGCAAATGCCTGTTTTCCATCACTGTAGTTTCATTGTTGAGAGGTCTCGGGTTTCACGAGATCTTCAAATGGGTACATGAAAGTCATAAAATTTATAGAAATTCATGATAATTTCAAAGTAAATCAGTTAATGTATTTACTTTGAAATTTTTCGAGCCCATACTGCGTTTCATTCTTTTTAGCACTTATTATGTAACTATAAAACAACAAAAAAAATAATTTTGAAACTTAGTTATTATTATTTAGGAAATACAAATTTTACTTTTTGAGAAAAAGAAAAAAAAAAAGAAAACAACGTAGCATTAGTGACTAAATTACGCCAGATGCGACTAAGAAGCTCGACTAATTGGCAGTTAAATATGCTCCAACAAAGCGGCGATCAATATATAGCAAGCCAGTGATATCCTGGTAGCTTTTCAAATTTATGCAGCAAGAGTAGGTTTACAACAGATATAGAAGTATATTACTTGATTTAATCTCACGAATTGTACGTTAACGGTAGATACTTTTTTTTTTTGGGGTTTTTTTTTCCTGAATAATAATACCTAAATTTATATTGACTATAAATCTACTACTACATCTCAAAACTAAAAAACTACCTGGAGTTCATTGGTTCTTCATGTGTTATTGAAGTTCTTCTTTGGGGCTCATGTTTGTTATTCTATTGGCTTAGTTGGTGTTGCTAATGGTCGATCCCCATTATTTCAAAGTGTTTTCATTCAAGTGTCTAGCTCAAGTCGAATTGCCTAGTCGAATCTGGCGCAATCTAGTCACTATTTTTAGGTATCGGTTGATTTTGGCAATATTGTACAGTGATAATATTTTGGAATTCATTCGAGAATGTGTTTTTTTTTTCTTTACCAACGATTTAACCCAAACAATTTTTGATCCAAACTGAGAGTGTTTCCTACGCAAAGTATGTCAAGCCTCACTTAGGTACAAGAATGACCTAGTTTCCAAGGAAATCAGAGGTTTCAAGATCAGAGTGATCTGGGTTGAAGTTACCAGATCTCAAGATTCTAATGGTGATGTTAGAGATAACTTAAAATAAAAAAAAAAAAAAAAAAAGGAGTTGCCGTTGAGACTTTCGGTTCTTACATGAATTATGTTGTACTCATCAAACATCTAAGTTTCCCACCAATCCCTCTATATTCGAGGTTACATATATAATGCATTCCAAATTTTGTATGATGGAAAAAAAGACAAAATAGTAAGCTTCCTCTCTTGGAGCAAGTGAAAAAGCCACTTGGTTAGTATTTTAGAAGATTCAAGGAGAAGATGAAGATATCATCGAGAACGATAAATGATGAAATGAGGAAACTTTTCCTTTTACGATTCCCTATATATATATTGATCAATTAAAAACCACAGAATTCATATTTTCGGTACGCGTAGGCGGAACGATGAGATAAAGATCTCACCAAGAAATTTTTTTTTTTTTTTCACGATATCCTAAATATATATTAAGCAATTAAATACTACAGAATACATACTTTATGTACGCGTAGGCGGAATGATGAGACCTAGATCTCACCAAAAACCGCCTGTGAAGATGGAATGAGAGTTGAGGTGAAGAGTGTGTTCTATCTAACTAGTCTGTTAGATGTTGTTGCGAGAGAGATAAAATGATACCAAGTTTTTTGCAGCTTGCGCGCTCAATGCAGGAAGCGAATTTTCATCCTGCCACTGAGATCGTCGGTACAGATTAATCTGCCCTAGAATAAAATGGTATCGATTGATAATGGTAGTTTGGTTGTCTGTGTATGACCGAGGTGTGATGAATAACGGCCATTGTCGATGGGTGGGCAGTGTGTTGTGGCGAAGGTGTAGATCAAGCCAAATGTGTTGTGTGCTATCACAGTGAAGGTATATATGTGTTATGAGTATAAATTTATTATATTATGTCTTAATTTCAAAATTTTGAACAAATTTTAGAAGCAAGTTTTTCCGTTACGTCAACGAAATACGACTTCGTGGCCAAGTTGGCTAAGGCGTGAGACTGTTAATCTCAAGATCGTGAGTTCGACCCTCACCGAGGTCGCATTTTATTTTTTTCTTCTCTCATTAACCTTCGGAAAAATTTGCAGCTACTGACTTAGGGCATTGTAGATGTAAATTAAAATAAGGTTGCCAGCTCCTCTTTTAGGAATTAGTATATTTGTTGTGAGGCAAGGTACGCATCAATAATTTTGAGACAAAATTATATGCGTGAGATCAGTATGTTAGTTTGAAAGTCTCTATTAATAAGTACATTCTTTGTAAAATGTGAACATTTACTGCTTTTTTTTTGCAAATTTTTATCAAGGGTCATCAGAGCTTATATTCAGAAAAGAATTGAAACCTAGATTTTGATTTAAGTGATCTGCTCAAAATTATCTTTTTCAATTTTAGTTTTTTATCTTGATTGTCATTTTTTTTTGTTGAAGTTGCATCTCTTCATAATAGAGTTAGATGGGGAATTTAAACCGTTATTAAAATTGGTGGTTTGAGCTGATATTTTATTTGTGATTAATTCCGAATTGAACTGTTGCAGGTTCGTGTTTGCTTCTTGGATGTTGTGGGTATTCATTTGCTCGTAAGATGTTCAAGGATGCTTTGAAGATGTCTCAGCTTGCTTACAACACCCGAAAATGTCACAGTATGACATGGTTTGGTTTCTTAACTATAAAGCCGAGATGAAACAGTATTCAATTGGGACTAGGAAAACGAGTTATCCACAGTTACCCCGTACACGTACAGTGCTGTATATACACAATTATTGACCTGTCGCTGACATAGTACTTCTCTTCGATTCACCCTGTATTGATGTGTCAAAATTTTCATCTTGATTTGAAAAAGTCGGCCAAGAACAACAAGAGGAGAAAAAATCGTTAGTACTTGTCAGCGCTCATGTATATCGTCACCATCATTTAAATCTAAATGAATTGTCAGGGTTTACCTGTTACTTACCAATTGCTGTATATATTCATGCTGACAAATTTTGATCGAATGTGGATTGAATTACCTAGGCTCGGGGTTTATTTTTAGGACCGAGATATGATTTCAAAGCAGGTCTCAAATTTTCATAAGCGATTACTTTTTTGACAGTTATGGTGCGTGCCCCCCCCCTTTTTTTTTTTTTTTTCGCTGACAATGCTCGCCACGCATTTAGATCCAATTAGGAAACTTGGCTCGGTGATTTTCCCGACCATTTTGATAGCTATTTTGCTTTTGTTACTTTTCATGGATTGAAATGGCGTAAAAAGTGAAACAGCAAGTCGATTTATTAATTTGCAACCTTACATAAGCCACCTTGTAATTTGAAGTAAGAATTTGTCATCAATATAGTCAATGCTCAACCAAGTTGCCCGATGCTAATTGGGTCGCCACAGTCAATATCAGAAATGTATTTAAACGATTGGTTTTCATATGATTAAACAAATTGTATTCTCAGAATCAATTATTAACAATCAATACAATTTGAAAACAAAGCAAAAAAATGGTTACTACTTACTTTATTACCGGAGCAAACAGAGGGATTGGTTATTCAATTGTTGAACAACTTAGTCATGATTCCAATGCCAAAATTATTGCCAGTGTAAGAGATATTTCTCGTGCCGATGACATTAACAAATTAGCCAAATCAAATAAACAAATTCATATTGTTACTCTTGATGTTGGGATTGAAAGTTCAATTCAAGGTCTTGATTCTCAATTAAGTAAAATTACTGATGTTATTGATGTATTTATTTCCAATGCTGGTGTTGTTGCTGAATCCGGTCCTGTTTTAGAAAGTTCAAGACTGGGTTGGTTAGACAATTTTACAGTTAATACCGTTGGTCCCGTTCTATTAGTGCAACAATTATATAAATATCTTAACAAGAGTGAAGTAAAGAAGGTATTTTTTATTTCATCAATTGCGGGTGCATTTAGTTCACCTTTAAAACTTCCAGTTAGTTCATATGGTACATCAAAAGTTGGATTAAATTTTGTTTCTGCTCTTCTTGATACTGAATTAAAAGATCAAGGATTTATATTTGTTTCTGTTCATCCAGGAGTAGTTTTAAGTGATATGGGTACTAAATTTTTTGATGATTTTGGTGAAACTCAACCTGAAGAGGCGGCAACTATTAAGGATGCTTTCGCTATTCTGCCTTATGATAGTGCTAAGGCATTGATACTGGTGATTGCAAAAGCGGATGCCAGTTATGGAGGAAAGTTTTATAATTACGACGGAACTGAATTGCAGTACTGAATGAACCCTTTTTGTTTTTATTCTTTTTTTAAGTATTTAATAGCTAATATTGTTTTTTATAGTTTTACAAGTATATTTTTCATTTGTGTTTTTGAATACATTAAATTTAAAAAGCGAAAAGGATACGGATTGATTTTCTTGAGTGGAAGACCCATGTGTTCTTTTTTGGAGATACGTTACCCCCAAAAAAGCCATGTTCTATTTATTGAGGCCGAAGTCAACTTCACGGAGTTTAATAGATGCTGTTCGGAGCTAGCCACTTTACAAAGCAGCACAAAAATATCACCAATCTCAACAATAATTTTCAATTTTTGACCACAATCTTTGCTTCGGGCGACGATAAAGTCCTCAGTAACATAATCGTAACCCAGACCTTTAGTATGACTTACGTCTGTCTGTTGTTGAACAAGAAAGATGTAGTTACGAAGATTTACTCATTAATGTTCTGCCGAAAATTTACTAAAGTTGTATTTCAATGGTCCAAGCGGCTAAAACAGTGAACGGCGTTTATGTAGGGAGAAAGAATTAGTAGTGTTTAAATAATTTAAGTGATGAATAATGCAAATTATGGCCTTATAAAGCAAGACACCACCTATTTTCACTTTCCTTTCTTTCTTTTCTATTAATCTAAGCAAGTCGTTGCCCTTTTATAATTAGTCAGAAGCATTGCGTTGGTATTTAAATTACGATTTGAGAGACGTAGCAAAAAAAAAAAAAGAAATAGAAAGTGAAGTATAGTTTAAGTCTACTTTAAATAATAAAAATTATATCACCCTTATAGTCTGCCGATATCTTTCCTTCCATTAATCTGTTGATGGATCTAATCTAAAAGCTGCCTCGTTCGATTCAAAATAAACTATGTGTCAATACACGGGCGAGGGAAAGGCTGAAAACGTTTGTTTTTCTCTACTTTGTAGTTCCATAAAATTACCTGAACGGCGTTTATGATTTTCAACATGGATCTTTGATTGTACCCCTTTTTCCCAATTACATATACGAGAAATTAAAAATTAGACGAAAGAAAAAAAAGTGTATGCACGGCATCTTCATTTTGAAAAGAAAAAAACAAAGGAAAAAAAGAAAAAGGAGAAGGGAAAAAAAAAAACTGAAGCGAAACGGTTAATCGGGTGACAAGATGGTAGTTTATTTATAGATATAATTGTCATCCAGAATACATTTAATAATACACAATAGTATATAATACAAAGTACATAATTATTCACTTCACCTCACACCTTCGGCAAACCATATAGCAAAGCTGAAAAATAATCTAACATCCCCTTTATATTAGCAGCAACATTTATCAAAGCAAAAAAAAAACAGAGTAAAAAAAAGAACCCAATTCCAATTTACGAAAAGCGTACAAAATTTAAAGAGCATTGAAAAGAAAAAAAAATAGAAAAAAAAAAAAAAAATAAGAGAAAAAAAAAAAATAAGAGAAAAAAAAAAAAAATAACTTTACCAAAACCATAAAACCAGTACAAAAACCATAAAACCAGTACAAAAACCATAAGAAACAAAAAAAAATAATAAATAGTGAGAACAAGAAATCAAGGATGCAAAAAAAAAAAAAAAGAAAAAGAAAAAAAAAGAATAATAATAATACTCACCCTTCTAAATCCTTAACTCGTATCTTCAGGCAATAAGGACACATCATGTGGTTACATCGATGACAGGTAAATCGAATTGGAAGTTTCAAAATAATCTCCTCCGTCTTGACTTTATTGTCATTAGTCTTCTTTTGTGATGGTGATGGTGGTGGTGGTGAATCAACTTGATGATCATACTTGAATCGATTCATCACGGGTGATGTAGGACTAGGTAAGCTAGTGGAACTTGAACCTGAACTATTAGAATCCATCGATAAACCAGGTTGCATATCCTCACCTCGTTTAGAACGATATTGATAGTGAGAATCATCTTCATCATCTTCAGGTTCACTTTCTTCACGAGTTGTAGTAAGGGAATCCAAACCCAAATTATTATATATCAACAGACTATAATACTTCACTTTTGAGATTAAATCAGATTCATCACGTAATGAAGTTGAAGATGAGGTTTTTTTACTCAAATCAAAACTTGAAGAACTATTACGAGCTTGTACTTGATGAGTGGGTAATTTTTTAGAATCATTATTATATAATATACTGCCATGAGCCAAGGCACATTCACAACAAACCCATTGACAAATTTTATTTTGATCAATACCCAATGTTGGGCTGGGAGGCTCATTAATTACAGAAGGTGGTATTGTAGAAACATCAATGGGTAAGGATTTAATGATACGAGTGGTGGGGATGGTGGATATTTCATTAGGTGAGCTGGTAATGGTGGTATAGGTAGTACCATGTTGATTATTAGAAATGGTGGTTATAGTTGAGGGTGAAGTATACGTGATTGTAGTAACGCCATTTTTGGATATGGTTTGTTGTTCATGTTGTTCATGTTGTTCATGTTGTTCATGTTGTTCATGTTGTTCATGTTGTTCATGTTGTTCATGTTGTTCATGTTGTTCATGTTGTTCATGTTGTTCATGGTTGTTATTATTGATGGGTGCATTTGGCTGTTGAGATATTAGCGAAGTTGGTTGATTTCGTGGAAGGGTATTTATATTAATTGTAGTAGAATTTGAATTTGGTGACTCAGTGGCAGGATTAGGATGCATGTGAGTACTCATTGAATGATTCATGATCATGATCTAGCAAATCATTTAAAAGAAGAATCAGTGCAAAAAAAAAAGAAAGAAGGCAAAAAAAAGAAGTAGTATAAGTAATAATACAATAAAGTAAATAAACGTGAGTTTGAGTGAATACAAATACATACACCTACATTTATGCCATATGCTTTGATATATATATATATCGATTGAGCATAGCAAGCAGTCTATTAGAAAAAAAAAAAAAAAAAAAAAAGAAAATAAAAAGAAAAAGAAAAAATCAAACTCAAAAATAATTATAAAAAGAACAAAAAGAACAAAAGAACAAGTGAAAAAGAACGGGTCAAGAGTGAAAAATAAACTACGGAGTGCATGCACCGAATCCAACATTTAAACCCAACCGCCATCTGCCATAATACCATTCTATTGTATTCAAATCAATGGTGGTGGTTGAGGTTGGGGTAAAAAAGTCAAAGTATATTCCGTGAGTAATAAAGGCGGATAGATAGGTATTGACGATATTTATAAAATCAACCTAAACAAGTATTTGTCTATTATTGTTTTTTCCATGTTTTCTTTTTTTTTTTTGAAATTTTTTGTTTTCTTCAAAAATTTTTCTGTTTAAAGATAAGTTTTTTTAGTTCTAGCTTATATCGGGAATAAAGTATGAGATTATACTGTGTTCTTTTTTTTTTTCTGTTCATGTTTTCTCTTTTTTTTTTTTTTGGTTTTGGGTGTGATTTTGAAAGCATGGAAATTATTATTGTTCTTTTTTCTTGTTTCATTTACGAAGTAGAGGCGGGTGAGACTGGTTTGTTTTTTTCTTCTTCTTTTTTTTTTTTTTTTTTCTATTTCTTTTTTTGCTTCTTTTCCATTTTGTTAGCACTCCAATTTCATCGCACCAGGGTTTGTAAAGGCTGAAGGGAAACAACCGAGTTAACCGCAACAAGTCACAACACAAAAAAAAACTTAAAATCTATAACCTGATAAAATATGAGTCTAATTAGACACACAAAGTCACACTCCCCAAACAGGAACTACATGACAGAATTGAAAGGGTCCAGACTCTCTTCTGTTGTATTGTCTTTCTATTTTGGCACAATTGTAGCAATCAATCACAACACGGAATTTCTCACTTTGTTCTTTTTCTTCTTCTTTTTCTTCTTCTTCTTCTTTTGTTTCTCTGTCTTTTCCAAATTTGCCACCACCAACACTTCTAGGCTTTTACCAAATCACTGCAGATTAATTTTTGTAGTGCAGCAGTTAGCCGCCTTATTCTAATGATACCTGTTTCCTTGCTCTTTCACTCCTTCAATAATTGCTTGATGTATACCACTTTTATTTATTCAACTACATAATTGGTTGGTCTATACATAGTCAGGCGAGTAAATCTGATTATGGATCTGTGTAGAATCTGATTATTATGTAAAACGAAAACAAAAAAAAAAAAAAACAACAACATTTCATCTGTAAATGTTTTCCTTTTTCCACGGTTTATCCCTTTTTTTTGCCAAAGTTTAAAAAAACAGAAAAAAGTTTATTTTTTTCATCTAGTGGCGGGGCTAGACCTCCATAACTCCACCGACATCCGGTGGGGATAATAAACACCCGTACACCCACACCTCTCGGTGATTTTTGATTTGCAGTTGTTTAGATTGGTATTTCTTGATTAGTCTTTAAATCAATCACTTTTGACCAATATTGAACCCCAATAATACCATGACAATCACCACTACATAATATAACCCCATTATCACTTTTATAAAAAATTAATTGTCCTTGTTGTATTGCCTTGATTGCATCAATGTATATCAATACATTACAACTCTTTCGAATCCCACTAATTGAATCATTTTCATTACTGGTGAAATGTACATGATTTCGATTCATCCGACTTAATCCACCACTTTGAATAATTGTGGATAATTTATGATGATAAGTCCCATGATATATCACACTTGGTAACGTATCAAGGGTTAATTTTGTAAGATTATTATTATCAATACTTGCTAATGAATGTCCCTGAGTAGCACAAATTTTAACTCCATCTTCATCTATTTTAAATCGTTGTTTATCATTATCTTTAACTATTCGTTCAATATCTGTTATGGTTACCTTATTGGTTTTCATTCGATTATGTTGAAGTATGTTGGTTATTGGTACCCATCCAAGATTATCAATGGGTAAACTTTCCTTAATGGCCCCATGACGTAATAAATATGATAAGGATTTGGATATAAGAATATCTCGTTTAGCTGGATTTGGTGCACTCATTACTGTAAACCAGTAACTTATCGTTTTCACTTATCAATTCTTTTTTTTTTTTTCTTTTTTTTTTTTTGTTTTCACCAAGATGTTTCTTTCTTTCTTTCTTTTTTTTTTTTTTTTGTTTTTCTGGTTTCCGCGCATCTCTACATGTTTGTTTTAAAAATCATCAATATTATAATCATGGTACTATTTACATATTATACAAAGTGAAGTTAACTTCTATCACTACACTTTTTAACCTTGGCACCTGCCAATGATCCCAAATTAGCCTTATTACCCTGTTTAATCGTTTCATTATCTCCCAATTCAGTTTTATCATGGAAATTAAGCATATATTTACCTTCTTCATCACGTTTACCCTGAACAATGTTTTTAATTAAAAATTTACTAACTTCTTCTAATTTAACTAATCTTTCTTCAATTTCAGTGGCGGGTGAGGTCAAAGTTTCTTGATATCCTTGTTTTACTTTTTCACGAGCTGCTAGTAAAACTTCTCGATCTCCTTTAAATGCAAGGTTGGTGGCTCGAAGAGCATTCTTATATGCTTGTATCGATGCAGATCTGTAACTCATTCTTCTTGGATTTGTATTTATGGTTTTGGTTGTTTGTATGTAAGAGGTAGGTAAGAGGTAGGTAAGATGTACTCAAGACGGTAAGTTGTGAATGATTTTGATGTTTCGTTTGGTTTTAAGGAAAAAAAAAAAAAAAAAAAAAAAAAAAAAGAAACAAAAAGAAAAAAGAAATTCCGCAAGTTTCGATTTGTCATTCAAGGCACCCGTACACCAAACAAAACACCCATAACATTTTTGATAGCTATTTTATGCCAATTGGAACATCGTCAAGTTCCAACACCTTGGTTTTCAAAAAATAGTTTTTTTCTCGGTAAAATGTTAGCCATCGTTCTATACTAAAGACTAGTGGTATCGCGGGAATCGCCCACATACCACACTTTTATCTATAAAGCCACACTCTTATCTATAAAACCACACTCTTATCTATGAAAAAATAAGCAGTTTTGATTTCTTTTTTTTTCTTCTTGATATATTTTTGCATTCAAAAAAAAAAACTTGATGAGGCATGACTCAAGCCATCAACCAAGACATCACAAACAATACAAACACTACAAAATGTGTAAACAACTAGAAGTCAAAAATTTTCCAGGTCATAATCCGAGATTTGAATCGCCGTCCCAATGGTGATGTGATTGTTCTTTGTGCCATCCCGGGATCTAAAAATAACCTATTGTTGACAACTTTTAATCCTAGGTACATATTGAAAACCCGTGGTCAAAGGAGAAGACGAGACCATTTTATCATGATCATCAGAGTATATATGAATAGTACGGTTATCTTAGACATCGTCAGCATCACTATCAACAGGGAAGTCGGTAGTTTGGCGGTTGTTGTTGTTGTTGTTGTTGTTTGGGTGTTTTTTTTATTTCTTTTTTTTTTTTTCATACTTCCCTTTTGGATCGATTTGTTTTGTTTGGCTGCGCGTTCTCCTTCCTTGTTCTACACAGCCTTATCTTTCCTGGTTCATCTATAAAACTCAACATAATTCTTTACTTTTATCATTTGATTGAATTTTTTTTCTCTTCTAGTTAGCGCTTGACTATTCAAACAATCATGGTATCAGGATATAAATATTATGAATACGACGTCAACTCTGCCGTACTGATTTATCATGCTGCTTTATTCTTTTCATTTGCTTCAATTCAAATTTATTTTTGTGTAGTTGCTTATACAAGATTTCATCTTAGAATCAATGGTACCAAAAGAAGAAGATTTTCAAATGTTATGGCTCCATTAATTACCGCCATGTTTTTGGAAGTTATTGGTTATTTATGTCGTGAATTATCTCATACTAATATGAAACAAATGATTCCTTATATTATTCAATCAATTACCATTTTAATTGCTCCGCTGTTTATTCAAGCTACCATTTATATGTTATTTGGTGAAATCTTGAAAAGTTTAAAAGCTGAACATCATTGTTTAATTAAATTATCTAAATTTACCAAAATTTTTGTTATTGGTGATTGTGTTGCTATTTTTGTTCAAATGTCAGGTAGTGGATTAAGTATTAATAATGCAAGTTTGGGTAATAAAATTGCCATTGTTGGATTATTAGTTCAACTTGCATTTTTTATCACTTTTATGATTTGTATGATTTTTTTCATGATACGAATTTATAAAAAACCAACTTATACTTCAAAATCATTGAAATTATCTCAACCTAAATTTGGAAATTGGATTCATTGCCTTTTTGTATTGAATATTTCATCAATATTAATCTTGGTTAGATCAATTTATAGAATTGCTGAATTTATTCAAGGTCGTGATGGTGCATTAATGAAAACTGAAACTTATTTTTTCATTTTAGATACTGGAATGATTATTTTCACCATGTCTGGATTCCTGACTCTTAATTTCCCTCTTTATTTATCTCGTGCCGAATTTACTAATGGTAATGATCTTGCTAAAAGTGATAGTGATATTAGCTTACATGATGTTTAATCTCTTACTCGTTTTTTGAGAGCCTATCACTTCGTGTAACAATTGGTATGTGTCGAGACATTCAAATTATTCATATAAACTTATCAACATAACTACTCAATAAACATCAAAGCTTGTATATTTTATCTAAATAATTTTACTTAAGAAAATTCTTAGCCTATTGAATGTGATTGACTGACATTTATAAAACTACCTCATGTATTAAGTGAGCCAGTTATCGCCAAACATGTAACACATAATAAAAAGTAATGTTTTTAACAAAAAATGTTCTTCTAAAGATATTTTTGATTTGCTCCTTGTTCGTGATGCTTTTCGGACCCTAACTCACTTAATTGACTTACAATATACTGTCCACTAGCTTATTGTAAGCTGTTATGTTAATTCAACAAGAGTAAAGCTAATGTTCAACTATTCCTCTTTGTGTTTATGTTGTCTATTCAAACAAAAAAAATATTATTACTATACAAATTTTAATTATAAAATCAATTTTTCAATAGAATATTTGGGTGTCTTTTTGGAAAACCCAATACCTTCATCACCCAAATAAATCTTTTTACTTGAATTATTACTAATGGTTAAAATTGATTCCAATTGTTGTTGTTGATGATTATTATTGGCAACAATATTATCTTCACTTAATAATTGTTGTTGTTTCTTTTTATTCTTTTTAGATTTATTTTGATTATTATTTTTTGAAGTACCACTAAGTTCATGTTGTAATAAAGCTTGATTGGTTAATGTTAAATTATAACTATTTTCCAATAATGATGATAATTTAATTTCAATAATTGATTCTAATTGATTAATGGTGGCTTCACTCCAATTAAATAATCCACCAATATCAATAATCACCTGAATTAATTGTAAACTTGTTGGTGTATCCAATTTAACTAATGAAGTTAACATATGAGTTGAATTAATTGAATTATATTCAATCTCATTAAATTGTTGTAAAAATTGTAAGAAATTTTTAAAATGATTGGTAATTTCAGTAATGGAATATTCATTAGTTAATCTTAAAATTATATCTTGTAAAATTTCTGATTGATAAATATCATCATTATCATGAGATCGATTTGTTTGTTGAATAAATTGTGATAATAATTCATTAATGCTAATGGTTGGACAAGTTATAATTGCTTGTCTTAATAATCTTGGTTGATTTGAATCTTGGAAACATTTTAAAAGTCCTTTAGTATATTCAAATGGATAACATGGATGAGTTAATAAATAAATTAAACTAATCTCTGGTATAAATGAAGAATTTTTGGCAATTACTTGATCATCAATAATTTCAAAAATCAAATTAAGAACTTTTTGAATAAAATTTAAATCAATAATTCGATCATTATTAACATCAAATGTACAATATTCACTCAGTTCAATTTTTTTCAAAAATGAAATTAAAATTTGATTAAATTGATAAATATCTTGAACTTTAACACATTCACTTAATTTTTCAAATATTAAATTTAATTTTTCAATATTATGGGTATTTTCTTGTATAATATCATCCTTAAGTAAATCAGGTAATCCTTTAAATTCAATTTGAGTTGATTTAACTATACTTTTACCCAAACATTCACTTAATTTATTTAATCCAACATTAATATGAACAATTTTTAAATCAGTATTATTTAATTTTTCATCATTTTCAAGATAAATGGCAAAGGTAACACTTGAATTGATTGTATCTGCCTTGGTTTGAATCACTTGATTAATAATACTAATTCCTTGATTAATTTGAGTATCTAATAAACTACCAAATTTATAATTAATAAGATGAATCTTTTCATTATAAGAAATTAATAATCGATCAATACTTGGACAATGAATTGATATAATTGCATTTTCATCATCAATAAGTGGCATTATTGAAATTACTTGTGATTGATCCTTAAAATTTGATGTTGGTACTTTATGAATTGTTTTTTCAGTTGAATTTAATTTATAAATCATTCCTGAATTATAAGTAAATTTTAAATCAGTTGATAATTCTTGAATGATGGTGGAATTGATGATGAATGATTGATGTAAATCCAATGATACAAGTTTATAAGTATATTTTTGATTAACATGACTTATTGTTAATAATAAATCATTAGGATATTTAAAATCATGATTGATAATAAATTGATGATAAACAACTTGAGAAGATCCTCGTTTTGTTGATTTATCATTGAATTCAGGATTGGTGAAATCTTGTGGAATTAATTTAACTTCTTCTAAATCATTATCAATTTTAAATAATTGTATACTACCATCAATCAAGATACCATAGATAAATTTACCATCCTTACTAAATTTAACTGCTTGTAAATTTTGTTTTAATGTAAATTCACTAATAGATTTAACATTATCAGAATTACTAACCCCACTACCATCCTTATTAATCAATAACAACTTATGCTTTTTATTTCGTTCAGTTAATCCAATTATATATAATTTATTTTCATTGATTGAATGTTCATCTTGATTCAAGTGTAATGAAAAAGTATCCATACAATTGATCACGGTGGATGGTGACAAAGGATATGACCATATTAATTTGGGAGTTGGTTTCAATAAATAACTTGAAATAATTGATTTACTAACTCCCAAATCAATTACAGATGTACTGGTTGAGGTGATTATTGGTAGTGTGACTTTTTCATCAAGTTGAAGATCAGGTATTCTTGGCAAAGTAGCCAAAGAATATGGATCAGTTACACCGGGTGCCTTTGTGTTCATGATAAAATGCAAATTATAGAAATGACACGAGTTGATATGTGTGTGAATGTGTTTGATTAGAGATATCTTTAGCTTGTTCTTTTTATTTTTTTTTTTTCAGCTAAGCTCTTCTATTGATTTTCACCAGGCACAAGGATAGGAAAAAAAAAAAAAAAAAAAAAAAAGAAAAAAGAACAAGAGAAGAGCGATGAGTGGGAACTACACAATATACAGGTCGATGCCAGAGAAAAATTAAACGCCCGTACACCGTCATCTCGATTCAATCTGGATCCGATTCGAGTCTTGCACGACTCAATCAGAAATAACAGCTAATTGAAGCCATTGGTATTCTAATGAGGTAGAGAAGTTCCTTCAATTAAAGGTATTATTGAATTTTAATGTTGCTGTATAAATGAGGTTACAAACCGACGATCATATTAAGCCAAAAGTCACAGCAAGTAACAATAAAAAGAAAAGACAACTAAAATTCGATTTACAGTATATAACCCATGAGTGTTCAAAACATGTTTAACCCATTAAGCAATTGTCATAAAAGAATCAAACAGATTCAATTTCCATAAGGCAGACGGCCAAACAGAGACGGGCAGGAAAAATACTAAAATAGGGGAAAACTTCGTTATTTGGCTTTCCCAAGCTTTTCTTTGTTTTTTGTTCTTTTTTCCGAGTGAAAGTTATTTTGTGCAATTGATTAAATCTAGCCAATAATTCGATCACTCAATGTAATACTGTGTAATGAAAGATAAGGCCACACAAGGTTGCATTTAGATCAGATGTTGACAAACTAACAAGAAAAAAAAAATAATGAAAAGAAGAAAAAGAAAAAAAAAAAGATATCCTTATGTAGTATCGGATAAACTGGATGTCGGGTGATGTAATCAGTAAATGAGTATGACTTCACAATTTCAGGAATCATCTTTGACTCAATTTTTTTTTTTCTTTTTCTTTTCTTTAGGGAAATTACGCGCGCACAAAGACAAGTGAGTGTACAATCAGGTTTGATTCTAATGATATAATTTATATTGATCCATAGAAATGGAAATGACTAGTATACACGAAGACACATACTTGTGTGCTCTATAAAGGGTTTAGCAAAAAGCAATGAAGAAAGGAAATAAAAAAAAAAAGGTAAGATAGCCCATATTCACCCCATGTAGAGGGGGAAAGAATGATAAAAGAAAAGTAGTAATGCCGGATTAATGATAAAAAAATAAAATGGTGTTGAAAAAAACTTAGACGGATTGCAAGTATTCTTCGTTGGCGTAATGGTATTCATTGACAACAACCTTGAATTCATCAGTTTCCTTGTTATAAGATTCAATCTTGAAAGAGGTCAAATCATCAACAACAATATCAGCACCAGATTTTCTAACCTTTTCTGGGTCATAAGTGGAACAGATACCAACAATCATGGCACCAGCACCTTTACCAGCAGTGATACCAGCTGGAGCATCTTCAAAGACAACAACCTTCTTGTTGGCATCTTCGTAACCCAAGGTGTTTCTGGCATTTTGGTAACCCATTGGATGAGGCTTACCCTTGGTAACCTTTTCAGCAGTGATGAAACAATCTGGTTTTTCAATGGTTAACAACTTCAACCATTTGGTAGCCAATGGTAAAGTACCAGAGGTAACAATGGCCCATCTTTGAGCTTGGTTGTCAGTTTCTTCTTTAGAAAATTTATCAAAAGATTTAACCAAGTCAACAGCACCAGGAATTGGTTTAGCATATTGACCAAAAGAATCAGGAATGGAACCTTCCCATTCAGTAACTTGTTCTTCGATGGCATCTTCTGGTGACCATTTGGCAATAACATCGAAAGTACGACAACCATGAGAAGTTCTGATAATTTCTTCAGGGTTAACGTGAGGACGAGTCTTACCGAAATCTCTCCAGAATTCAGAAATAGCACCGGTAGAGTTAACTAAGGTACCATCGCAATCGAAAAGAGCGGCGTTAACGTAAAAGACAGCTGGTTGTTTTTGGATAGTCATTTTGGTAATTTAAGGAATGTAGGATATCAATTGATTAATGATTAATGAAGAATAAAAGATTATCAGATTTGAGGGAGGAATCAGTTGATATTTATACTAAATTGAATCCTTTAGATATCGAACTCAGGTGTTGTTTCTTTTCTTTTCTTTTCTTTCTTTTTCTTTTTTTCCCTTTTATTAGTTTTTTGTGGTTATTATTTTTTTGCTTTGTATGAGAATTAATTTTAGTTGTGAAATGATTATTCCCTGCCAAAAAATTTGTGGCCATTAGAAAAGGGTAATAAAAAAGCAATTCATACACAAAGATAAGTTTCTTTTTTGGCCTTTTTTTTTTTTTTTTTTTTTTTTTTTTTGTTTTTGCGTGGTTATCACCAGATGAATGAAAATCTATTACGTAACGGAAAAAATGAATGTTTTTGTTGTCTTTTTTCTTTTTTCTTTCTATTGAGTGTCTTATAAAAATGTGTGTCCATCCTGCATAATACACCTTTCACGTGTATAATAGCGGTTGTGTGCACGCCTGTTGGGGGTCGTGGCGTGGCTATTTCCGGTTTTTCCCTTTTCTTTTTCTTGTTCGTTTTTTTCCGCGTGGTTAATCGGGAAGCCACGGGTGTTTTTTCTTCCTTTTTCTTCTTCTTCTTCATTTGGCCCAAAAAAAAAAAGACGATGATATGGTGATGTTGGTTGCAACTGATGCACCCTTGGCAAATACATACAGCCTCAGAATTCTCCAGTCAAGTCGGTTGATGTAAAGTACTAGCAAATCCTTGATGGGACCCAGACCGTAACATTGATACCTCATGCAATGGTTATCTACAATAAACAATTAATACGAGGGTGTGATTTTTGCCCCTTTGGGTTGGGTGGGTTTGTATTTGCATGTTTGTGGCCAATCCTCTGAAAGAATTGCAACTGAATTTCTAATTCAATTCATTTGAAAACCTAATAATGAATTGAAAGTACTCATACGTCAATATGACGTATGTCACAATTTGTCTTGTTTTTTTTTTCCTGTTTCTGATTGCCGGCTTGTTTATATTATTGATTGATTAATTGGCTCAATTGTTCTAGTTTTGTTTTTCCAATCAACCACAAAAATGGAATGCTTTCGGTGTTTTGGTCTTTTGAATGAATGTAAGGGGGGCGTGTGCCAACCTTTCTCTCAACCTGTTATAAAATACCATGTCCTGCATATACGCTAATAAAGTCACAACATTTACCAAGAAAAACGAATACGTCATAGGAATTCTCTTTCCTATTTGTGTTGATTTGTAACTATGTGCAGGAGTTCGATGTCTTCATTCACCTTTATTGGCCTCATTTGAATCAAAACTCACTTCAACCAACATGTTCATAAATAAGAGCTCAAAACTTACCCATCAGATAATAGAAATTTTACTATTACGAGTATACTAAAACAAACACTCTGTAAGAAATGCGAGACAGAAATGAATGCAACTAGAAATAATATTATTTTTAATCCCTTTTGCCTAACTAGGCTGGGGGTTACTCGGAAACTCCCTATTAATTTTTCCCTAAAAATATTCGTAACCATTCACAGTCTTCTATATCTGTTCATATCTGTACAAGGTGAAATCTTCCCATAAACATTGTAAATTGGTTGAATCTTGATCTTTCTTCTACCTTTCTTGATCACTATATAGCCGGTTAACAGATTGTACTGCTGGTACCAACTGTTGTTAGTATTAATTAACTATTCTTTTATATATCCGGATTTTCCTCATTAGGCATTCTATCCTCGTTTCTTTTTTAGCAATTCCCTGCTTTTTGTTTTTCACACCCATTTGGCGCCTTGTATGCAAGAACAGTTTCTCCCCCTTAAGTAACGATTTTTGCTACCTCTTGTTTCTTTTTTTTACTTCTCCTTTTGGTCTGTTAATTCCCTTTATCCATGGTTATTGTTGACATTTTTTTTTTATTTCTCTCCTTTCTTTGTTTGAGGACTTTCGTGTTTTCACCTTGTCAACTTGTTCAGCTTGTTTCACCTCTTTATTTCCTTCTCTTTCCTCTACTTCAGCCCCATATTTACCTATTGTGTTCGTACCACCCCTTCCCCATCTGACTGATTCTGGGGTACGATCCCATCACTTACGTAATTACACTTTTTATTGCATCCTCGAGTTGCAAATTAGAGTTGGCCACTGGTTTTCCTATTGTTTTTACCTGTATTTGGCAACCGACCTACCTTGGCGCTGTCATGATAACCTAGTATTACCCCCCCCTCAATCAATCGCTTATCCTGCCTCGGTCTTCATCAAAATGTTTACTTAGATAAGCTATTTTTTTTTTCTTGCATTGTATTGACTGCAAATGATTTTTCCCAATTACAATAGTTGTTCTCTTAAGCTACAAAAATCAAGTGTTTGTTAGCTTACTCATAATTGTGGTAATGTATCAGATTGACAATTGATTCACTGAGGCAAGTTTTCCTCTCAACCGCAAATCCTTAATATGGAGGATCAGTCAAAAAAATAACAAAAGTAACAAAAGAAACAAGAAAAACAAATGTGAGTTTTAAATATGAAGTTTTCGTACCAAGTAATCAGCCAAAGTTATACAAGTCAGGATCTAACCAATCAGACCTGAAGATGGCAAATCGAGAATTATCTAAAAAAAGAACATCATGATAAAAATAGAATGATGATTGCACCAACCAAAAATACAAAACTAAAATGCAGACATCAGCGCAATTGAATTTCACTTTCAATATCTCATTGTATGAAACCAATTAGCTAATATTCAATACCAACGTGTTAAGCCAAACCTGGCGCCCTGAAACGTGATTATCAAAAAAATAAAAAAATAAAACGATTATATGCCTTCAGCCAGATTCGAACTGACGATCTCCTCATTACTAGTGAGGTGCCTTACCAACTTGGCCATAAAGGCGAATTCGTTGAAATTTTTAATTTTATAGCGAAGCGCTAATGACGGATTTGCATAAGTTTCAAATATTGGTTTTTTTAGTATTTAATTGCTTAATATATATTTAGGATATCGTGAAAAAAAAAAAAAAAATTTTCTCATTTTGATGAATTCAGCAACAGGAATGGCCTCTGTTAGCTCGCAAGCTGAGAACATTTTGAATTCACGTCATCTTTCAGGTAAACACATACTAGTTAATTGCTTTATATATATATATATATATATATATATATATCAAAGTTTGGAGTCTACATTCATTGCTTCAACAGGAGGATTTCAGTGAAATTTTCATCTCATTCCATGCTTGCCTAAGGTATATATTCGGCGATTTATAAAAATCCAATGTGTACTCAAGATATTGCAAAAATCAAAAATGTTGAACACCAACTAAGCCAATAGAATAACAACTATGACCCCCAAAGAAGAACACCAATAACACATGAAGATCAAAAGAACTTCAGGTAGTTTCGAGGTGTAGTAATAGATTCATAGTTGATATAGATTCAGGAATTATTACTTAAAAAATAAAAAAGTTTCCTTTTTCCTAAAAAAAAAAAAAGTTGAAAAGCTAGTGTTGATGCTTTTTTCTTCCTTCGTTGTTTTGCTATCTCACTCGTAAATCAGGGCTCAAAAGAAAGGGGGGTGTGGGGGGTGTTGTGGCCGTTTCAAACAGTTTTAGTTTGTAGAAAATTTTAATTCTATCCTTTCGTAATTTCAGATGTACTTGTATACGTTTTTTTTTTTTCTTTTTCATGAAGAAATTTGTTGTCAAATGGTTTTTCTAAGTTTAGATAAAAAAAAAAGTAATGGACAAGGAAAATAACTCTTATATACATTTTACTGGAAGGTCCTAGTGACTAAAATATTTCTACCCCTCAGCATGAACTCATTTCCCTTGCAGGTATTAAACCAAAAGAGAAATTAACATTCGGTCTTTTTTTTTTGGTGAAAGAAAACAATGTGAATCTCACAAATCATCGAACTTGAGAAAGATTTTCTTCTCTTTTTCACCAAGCAACGTCTATATTAGATACAGAAGCACTTTTGCAAGCCAACTTGTTTCAATTGGAGGAAGCCACAACAGTATTGAAAGAAAGAAAATAAGGAAAAAAAGAATTACTGCATTGCCATTGAGGTTTATATTGGGGGTAATCATTAATCATTTGATATAAAGCTTCTCGTACTTGAAGAAGTAAAGATAGACAAAAAATTAATTTGAAAGTTTACCTTCTGTGTTATGTATATACTTTTAAAAACAAACCACTCTACGGCGTCTTGTTGGTCTTAACAAACTTGATTACGTCCTTCTTGTTTGTTTGTTTGTTTGTTTGTTTGTTTTTCTTGCATCTAGGTTGACAATACTTGGATATAAGAGCAGTCTGTTAATTACATCCATTTTTGAAGGGAAAGAAAAAAGCTGTGGTTCTTGCAAAAAAATAAAAATCCTCGATTCTATTTTTGATCTAATCAAGTGAATGGCAAAAACTGGCAAAGAATTTATCGCAACCATGCCAAGGATATTCTCCATTGCTTGATAGATGTATTTGATACTGGTTAAAGTATAACAGTTGCTTCAATAATTGCCGTCTTGTCAAAATAGGGCATGTCTTCGGTATTATTTCTATGACAGGAACGAGGCTTGATTGTAGTATTTGACATATTTCGAATGTAGAGCCTCACTCCTAACCACATCTTTGACTTATTATTCTTGGCTAAAAGAACAAGTGTAAACTTGATCAAAATATCTATGTTGACATACAGCTCATCAATAATTTCAAATTCACCATCATTTCCTCTTCATTAATACCGAGCCAAGATACAAGAGCACCTTTTAGTAAGCTGAAATCTTAAAATTGTTTGATTTTTAGCTACGTCTTTGATATTGAAAACTTCAAATGCTCATGATACATTGCAGTATATTTCAAATTGCTCTGGTAAATAATAATTACTCAAATTTCTATAGTAAGTAATAATCATTCAAATTTCTATTTTGATAGCTTTTTCTTAATCGTGTGTGAAAATTTCAATTTCGAAAGAATTTTTGAATTTTTTTTTTTTTTTTTTGCAATTTTTTCGTGTTTTTTGCGATAAACAACACATGCTTTTATTTGTCTTTTTATGGCACCCAACTAAAAAAAAAGAAATAAACTTTCTACTCTACGATATTATTGTCGTTCAGAACGTTATGATGAAAGTACACAAGCTCAATATTATCAAAGAGTTCGAACTACAAAATCAAACTTAAAGGTAAGATTATGTATTATACAGTGAATGAAAGCCCGACAAAGCCAAACAACAACAAAAAAAAAAATGAAAAAAGGAGAGATTGAAATTAAAAAAAAAAAACCAAAGTTATTATCATGAAAATAATGTATTATTTATTTTTTTGGGGTTTGGGGGGTTTGGTCGTATATAATAAAATTTAATGAAGAGTTAAAGAATATTATAAATACATTTAAATGTAACCAATTCTGTTGGCAACATCCAAAGCATCTTGGTCAGCAGTCAATCTAATGTAAGCCTTCTTGGTACCGTTTGGTCTAACCAAAGTGTTAACGTATAAAGCTTCAACATCGTATAATTCTTTGATGGCAGACTTGATTTGGTGCTTGTTGGCCTTTAAGTCAACTTGGAAAACCAAAATGTTACCGTCTTCAACCTTCTTGATGGCGGTTTCAGTGGCAATTGGGGCAACAATGATCTTGTAAGCATCCAATCTGTTGTAGTGAGGGACAGATTTTCTGGCGTATTTTGGAGATCTAGCCAATTTCAAGGTCTTTGGCAAGTGGAAAGAAGTGTCAGTTCTAACCTTCAAGGCCTTCTTTTGGTTGGTACCTTTAAAGACAGATTTTTTAGCGTTAGCAGCTTTAGCTATTGAAAAAAATTTAGTTAGTATATTTAGTTCTTCATGGGGGTTGAATGCAAAATGAACGAATAGTATTGAAATGATGACCTAGAAGTACGGAGTGAAGGAAAAATTGAAGTAAGGCTGATGATAAAAACATTTGATTGGATATTGAAATATCGTTAAATTACAGCAAGTTGAATATGCAAATTAGTGAACGGTTCACGATATCAAATGAGGGTATTGATTTAACTATTGGTCAAAATTTGGAAACCTTGATAGTCTAATAATGGTCTGCCTGATCAAATCACATCTCGTTTGATGACGCAGTAGATGAGATGCAGTATCATGGTATTTGAAAGATTTCAAATTGTTAGGTGCTTTTCACTCGATGATGTATCTGAAAATATTCTGCTTCAGTCAGGTCATCACGGATAGAATATGACTTGATGACAATGTAAACATTCTGGTGGATTGAAACTGCACGTATATATATATCTAATTGACTGTATGGTCATATTTGAAGAGTAATTCGATAGGATATATGATATAAGGTTGATTCTCTGTGTTGTCGATGAAAATTGGGTGAGTGGCTGGATGGGAGTTCATCTCATTCAATATAACATTCGTTCATTTGGACATGGAGGGAGACATCACATCATAGTATGACCCGGTCTCATGGGAAGCTTTAACTTACAGTTTGGAGCCATCTTGTCTTGTATGATTATTGATCTTGACGGGTGTCTTGAAGTAATAAAGATGAAAAATTCCTCTTTTTTTTTTATTAGTATCAACTTTTTTTTTTTCCCTCAATTTTTTTCTTTTTTTTTTTTTTTTTTTTTTTTTTTCTTTTCCTTCTTCCTTCTGTTTGTGTGTGTCCGCAGGTTAATTGTTAGTGCTAACAGTGAGCCATACAAAACAAAAATAAAAACAAAAAAGAAATTGAGACGGGAAAAACAAAAAAAAAAAAGGCAAAAAAAAAAGAGAAGAGAAAGGAAAATCAGCTCTTCGGTGGGAAATGGCGGGTGTGCATATAGACTCAATGCTTCTCTGTACTGCACACAGCATAATACATGCACGTGCCATGGGATTGGTGGCAGGGCTGGAGCCCTTTCCGTTACTTTCTTTGATTTATTTCGCGAAGAATCAGGTTTGAAGGCTGCAATCTTAGTAGGTTGCAATTCAAAATTTCTTAAAAAAGAAAAAATAAATATCAGTCGAAGTATACCTTCAATCTTATCAATGAGGTTTAATTCTTCAATGAATACTTTGAATCTTATCAATGGGATTTAATTCTAAATACCTCGACATTTACTACAAGTGTTGGTCCAAATATATGAATCTACTTTTCATTCTTATTCTTGTTCTTTATTTTTTTGGATACGTATATACAGGGAGAGGTGAAGAATAACTCTAACACTTGAGTTTAGGTGTCACCGTAATATTACACATGATCAGGAGGGTGAGGTAGGAGACCAAAAAGCAAAGAGGTGGGGAATAGTGGAAAAAAAAAAAAAAAAATGGTTCTGTTTAGATGAGGGTTCATCATTAGCCCATATACCCGGGGCATATACATTAGTAATTTTTGTAGAAGAAAATTAACCCAAACGACGTAATTTCTTAGGACGAGCACCACCAAATCTTAATTGAGTAGAATCACTCATTCTAATAATTTGAGGACTAACATTTGAACCTTCTTTACCTTGTAAAGCTGCCAAGAAAGCTTCTCTACCTTTACCATAATCTTTCATGATTAATTCAATTTTATCATTATGACCAATTAATTTACGATCTTCAATCATTTTGAAAAAACGAGCAGTAACCTGATAAGAAGCTTCATATTCAGATCTTTGTGCTTTTCTAAATCCGAGTTGACCAGCACTAACAATGAATTTAGTACGATGAGGTAATTGCATATAATATAAAACTTGTTCATTATAGGATAAATGTTTATTTTTTTCCATAAAATCAAGATCTTCAACAACTGCCACCAATGATAATATGGTATTATGTTTACGGAAATGAGCGTATATTTTCCATAAAACAACTTGTTCATTAACACCACTTGAAGTTATTGAATTATCTGATTTGAAATTTGGATCTATGACATTACGAAGATCTTTATTGGTGGTACGTTTTGTTCTTGGAGTTTGAGGTTCTGAAGAAGTTTCTTGTAATTGTAAACTTGAACTTGTCAAACATCTAAATGATTGTATGGATGATAAATGATGGCTTATGCTTATAAGATTATGACTAGGTATGGATGATGATTTTATGAATGAAGAAGTTTGGTGTGCGGAGTGTCTGACACATCCAAGAAGACCTCTCAGGAACATGTTCAAGGTTATATGATTGGGATAGAGCTTGGTAAGAATTGATCAGTGTATCGATGGTATCTAATTATTCAATTTTTCTTCTCTCTCAACCATGAAAAAAAAAAAAAAAAAAAAACTAGAAAAAAAAAAGACACCACGAAAAAAAAAAAAAAAGCCCATTCGAAAACGCGCTGACGTAAGCAGAGCTCAACATCCGTGCATTCCACCTTACCGATAAGCGATATAAGGGAGTACCACTAAGAAGGTATGATTTCGTCTGTCAAGCAATACATGGTCCTCCACGTTTGATTGAAAATAAGATTTTGAGAAACGGTTGGTGTTCTATATTCGCTTATTCGGTGCATGTTTTGGTAACCTTAATGGGTATTTACTTTTAGGTGTATGCAATATTAACCGGTCTTGATAACTCGTTTGTGAAAAGCCAAAACATCAAAACCCTGAAGGATTTCACGAACACCAGGAAATATTTTTTCGTTCAAGGTTCGTTACAGATAATTTACCAATATTTGTCAAAATGTATGTGAAATTCCGGCAAAAATTGTTCATTCTTGTGCCAGCAACAATCTTTTTCGTAATTTGATATTTACAGTGTGATAATTACAATGTGTGATTTGATAATTACAATGTGTGATTTGACTACAATGATAGACGTTGTCAGACTACCATAGGTTATAAACAATCATTCTCTTTTCTTGTTTTTGTTGGTCAATAAGAATGAATTTTTGATAAGCGATTAAGATGGTACCAATCTGTAAAAGCGGGGCGCCAACCTGGGTAAACTGTAATTTCTCCATTACCCTGTAAGTCAATGGTAATGATTATTGGTGAACCGGAACTCATTTGTGGTTTGTGCTCGGAATGCCAAGGGAGCGTGTCAGAAATGGAAATGAGAAATAACAGGAATGCCATACAAAACAAAAAAAAAACAAAAAAAACAAAACAAAAAGCAGAAAACAGAAAAAACCCATACAAAAACAATAAAAAAACAACAAAAACCACTCACACACCCTGGAAAGTTGGCCACGAATAAATCAAAAACAACAACAACACTAACAAAACAAAAATAAAAAATACAAGAACAACAAAAAAAGACAAAAAAAACAAAAAAAACAAAAAAAACAAAAAAAAAAAAACAAAATCATTCTTGGTTTTCGTGAAAATCAAATATAATCCTTTATAATACTTCCACATCCACATTGATTTAACGGGCTAAACTCCAATTCACCGTGTGTTATCTTTTGTTTTTATTTATATTTGTTGCTGTTGTTGTTGTTGTTTTGCACACCCATCAATAAATTACTCGATATTCTCCTTCAATTGTTGAAACACGTCTTCCACACTCACCCTTTTCCCAATCAATTATAAGTGACAGCGGTTCAATTTTTTTTTTTTTTTTTGTTGTTGTTTTCTTTTTTTTTTGTTTTTCTGTTGTCTCTTTTCTTTTTTTTCGTATTTGTTTTCGTTGATCCTACTTGACATATTTAACATCAGATCATAGAATATATCATATCGTATCATATATATATATATATATATATATATATTCAATCATCACTTCTAGAAACATTTACCATATTTTCTTTTGTCATTGCAATTGAACCATATTTTGATTCCCATTCCTAGTCATCTAATTGCATTCCCACAACAAGTCCTTCAACAAGTCCTTCAACAAGTCCTTCAACAAGTCCTTCAACTAACCCAAAAGTGCATCCAACAAGTGAAATACTCAAAAATGCCTCAAAGTTCAAATCATTCAGACGAATACGTCTTGGACCACGTCATAAATAATGCCAGCGGTAACGCCAATCGAATGCTGGTTACTGAATACAATAAAATTGGTGAAGGTGCCTTTGGTACTGTGGTTGAAGCAATTCTTAAATATACCGAAGCTCCTAATAACACCAATGAAGTTCATGGTCCATTTGCCATTAAACGAGTTCCTGCTCAAACTGAATATAAAAGTAGAGAATTGGAAATTTTAAGAGTGGTTAATCATCCCAATATTGTTAGTTTACGCTTCTTTTTCGATAAAAAACTGCCCCTTGATGGTAAAATTTATCAAAATTTGGTAATGGAATGTTTACCTTCAAATTTACAAAATGAAATTAAATATTACAGACAATCAAAATATACCATACCTTATCCTCATATGAAAGCTTATACTTTCCAATTGGCTCGTGCCATGTTATATTTACATGGTTTTGGAATATCTCATCGTGATATTAAACCTTCAAATATTCTTGTTGATCCTTCTACCGTTACTTTAAAAATTTGTGATTTTGGTAGTGCCAAAAAATTAGAACCAAATCAATCAAGTGTTAGTTATATTTGTTCAAGATATTATAGAGCTCCCGAATTAATTGTTGGTTGCCCAATTTATACTACTAAAATTGATATTTGGGGTTTAGGTTGTGTTATTGCTGAAATGTTTTTGGGTAAACCCGTATTTCAAGGTCAATCACCTGAATTACAATTAAAAGAAATTTCAAAATTATTAGGTCCTCCTCCAAAAACTTTTTTCTTTAAAAGTAATCCTCATTATCGTGGTAATATGTATGAAGATAAATTGTTTAGTTGTTCAGTGGAAGATAGATTTAAACAAATTTTTAGTAATTCACCTCCTGATGCCATTGATCTTCTATTAAAAATTTTGGTTTATGATCCTGATTTTAGAGCTAGTCCGAGATCTGTATTGGTTCATCCTTTCTTCTTTGAATTGAAAAAGGAAAATTTTAAAGTTTATCCAAGAGGTGCTTCAGAACCAATTTCATTAAATTTATTTAATTTTAGTAAATATGAAATTGAATTACTAGGTCCTTTAAAAGATGAATTATTGAAATCTCCAGAATGATTCCATTCTTATATTCTTAGATCTTTGTTTTATTCTTTCTTTTTTTTTTTTTTTTTTTGCTCTTCTTCTTCCTAAATTCATGTCGTTGCTTTTATGCTTTATAGTCAAGTGAATCCTAATGCCCACACTTGTCCTCTTCCCCTTTATTTTTTTTTTTTTTATTCTTTATCCCTTTCTCATCCACCTGTTTGTTTTACACATTGAAACCGTTCACTTCCGGGAAGTGACATCAAGTTTCGTTTCTTTGATTCTACTTTTTTTTGGCTTCTTTTCTTTTTTTTTTCTTTTTTTCTTTTTTTTTTTTTTTTTTTTTTTTTCAATTTCTTAATTTTAATGTTTAATTTTAGTCACTACTCCTTTTGCCTTGTTATGATACTTCTACTAATTTTTTTTCTTTCCTCCACCTACCAACCGTATTTGATGCTTGAGTTTGTTCTTCTCCTTTGATTCGTTTCTCTTTTAATAATGACTTAAATATACGATTATTGATATGAAATAATTTGTTAAATCATTACATTTATTTGTATTACGCTTTTTCATTTTTAGTTGTTCATTGTATAATATTTATTTGTTAGACATTTACTATAAAAAGTGGATAAAAACAGGGTAAGACAGTTGTTTCTTTTTTTTTTTTTTTTTTTTTTTTATAAAGCCAAACTATAACTATATTCATCCTCAATATTTTGTGATAACCATAATATAATACAACTTAACATGATACTCCCATTACAAACAATATTTGAAACTCCCATTCCTAAAGTTGGAAATGAATAATGTTTTAATAAAAATTTTAAAATGAAAACCATAAATGAACCAGCTAATCCTCCAGCCAATAATGAAAATCCAAAGAATAAAATAACTCTAGCAGCCCAAGCATTAGTACTAGTACCTCCACCACCACCTAAAAATGAATTATTATTATTATTATCACTAAATAAATTTGATTTTTCAATTGAATTAACAATTAACATTCCCAAAGTTGAACATATAAATGGTATCCAATCAACAAATGTAACATGAACAATTGATGCATTAACAGTCTTGGAATATATCGCAGCATCAATCATTGACCAAAATCCAATGGCATATAATGCCCCTGCCAAATAAACTCCAAATGATCTTAATTTTTGTGATTTGGGTAATTTAAATAATGAGGCGTTGAATCTGAAAAGATGTCTTGATTGATCCATGATGCCGTATGTTATTCTTCTTTTTTTGATGCTATTCTTCTTTTTTGATGCTATTCTTCTTTTTTTGATATCAAATCAATTGGTAACTTGTGGTAAATGTTATACAAGTATATTCAATGATACTTGTTTAATTTTTGAGGGTTCCTCGTTTTTTTTGTGTTGTGTTGTGTTGTGCTCCGTTATCCGTTTTTGCTGGATTTGAATCTCCCTTTTTTTTTTTTTTTTTTTTTTTTTTTTGTTTTTTTGGAGAGGCTACGGTGTACGGGTGTAACTATCATTTATTTAATTTGGTGTATCTGGTAAACTATTCATTTCCGACAAAGGTTTACTCAACACATAATTTGAATTAAGTTCATAAACATTGACTTGACCCCTTTGATCACAAGAGGCAAGTATTTGACCTTCTTCATAAATTTCAACATTGAGTATTGGTGCTTGTTCATTATCCGTAATATGATGAACAATTTTTTTGGTTTGAACATCCCAAAATAATAATCCACAATTGTCACTACCAGAGACAACAAGAATTGGATGAGTTTTGGTAATAAATTTGGCACTACAACTATATTTTTCACTTATTGGTTTGATACCTTCTTCAAGTCCAAGATAGGTTTTAATAACTTTATTATTCATATAATCCCATAATCTTATCTTACCATCAAGACTTGAACTTAAAATATATTTACCATTGGGAGTTATTTCAACGTTGGAAATAGGGAAATTAACCACATCATTAGTAGATGCTGTAGCCGTACCATGACTGGCACTATTATAAACCAATGTTTTCAAACATTGACCTGATTCTAAATCAAATAATCTCATTAAACCATCATAAGATGCACTAACAATAATGGTATTATCAGGAGTAATAGCAATGGAACTAACAGGATCAGAATGAGCAGCTAAAGTTTTTAAACTTTTACCTGAACTTAAATCCCATATTGTTACTGTTTCATCAGCTGATCCACTAATTAATACATTACCTTTGGAAATAAATTTGATGGTGGTAACATGATAAGTATGTTTTTGTAAAACTTTAACACATTTTTTTTTACTAATGGACCAAAGTCGTATTGTTAAATCATCAGAACATGATGCAATTATATTGGAATTAATGGGTGAAAATGCAATATCAGAAATACCCTTGGTATGACCTTTGAGTTCACATTCAAGTTCACCAGTAATGAAATTGTAAACTTTGATGGTAGTATCAGATGAACACGTGGCAATCCGTTTCCCATCAGGACTTATTCTAATGGTATTTACTGCCTCATTCTTGGGATTTTTGATTGTATACTTTAATTGATATAAATTTTGTAAAATATCCAGACTTGTTCCATTGATAGTTCCATTTGTGGTTGTTGTTGTTGATTCTAACTTCGGCTTTTTGGTAATTGGTTCATCCATAACATCTGCTTTGATTAAGAGAACGGGTTGTCAACTTCAACAATATCGGTGTTGTGATCAAATCAGTTACTTGTTTTTGTCTATACAGCGTTTGTTTATTTTATTTTATTTATTTTTTTTTTTTTTTTTCAGGAAAGTTTTGCGTTCGCGATAAAAAAAAAAAAAAAAAAAAAAAAAGAAACAGAACGAACCGATTTAAATAAAAGAGATGCAAAAAAAAGAAAAATAAGTCAACTTAGGACTGAACGTGATACATTAAATAACCTCTATAAAAATCAGTGAGAATTGTTCATCTTATCGATCCAGGAGTTGAAAAGACTGTTTTCAATATCATCAAGTTGTGAGTACGATCGTGACAGGGACGACCTCTGTCGCCCTGGTGATTGTGGGTACAATGCCGATAAACCCTCATTTATTTGAAAGTTGGATGGTATGATAGCTTTCTGTAAACTAGAACGAACATTGTCACTGATATTTTCTGCTTGAAGATGCTCAGTATGGGAAGATGACTTGGAAAGTTCTTTCAAAAAATATTTTAGATGTTGACAAATAAGTACTTTTCTGTTGGTCAAGTTAGTATCCTTGGTTTGTGCAAATGTCATTAATTTTAACATGTTATCATTAAGCGTAACTAAATTATCATATTGTTCTGTTGTAAGATTATTTTTTGATTCCAAACGATGAAATACTTTATTTAAAATTTTATTGAATTCTTGTTGAAGATTTTGTTTATGAACGTCCTGTTTCATGTTAACTCTAGAATCCGGACGATTATATCCATTGTGAGATCCTTTGAACATATTAATCGCGTTTGAATTTTGATTGTCAGTAGGTACTGGAGATAATGAAGATTCCCTTGATATCGACTTTGATGTGGTCAGATGACTAGTAAGACCTTGAGCGCTGCTAGCTCCACTCCCATTGGCATTCGTGGGTATTGGATGACTATCAAGGTTAACTGAACTGATATCAAATTGTATACTTTTCTGCAGATTTGCCACATTACCATTATTTTTCCATTTATTTTGATTTTGAATAAGTTCAGTAGCCATATAAAACTTTTGACTTTTCAATACATGATTCTCTTGATCCCAAAGTTTTCTTCTTGTTATAAGTTGTTTTAAAGGTTTTCTTAGTTCCGGACTATCGGGAATATTCTTGATTTTAGCAATGAAAGGGTGGGCGAGCAATTTTGTGGCAGAATATCGCTCTTTTGGGTCAACTATAAAGCATTTAGATAGAAAATCTTTGAAATCATCACTTACCCCTAAGCTCTCCAAACCAATTAAATTGGTGAAGTCATCATCCTTGTGGCATCGAGAAATTTGTCTTAATGCTTTCATGGGTGCAAATTGATTTTGTAAAGGAGGTTTCCCATTGAAAAGTTCATAAGCACAACAACCTAATGACCAAAGATCGGCCTTGAAACTATGGCCCCCTTTATTATTCAATATAACCTCTGGTGCCATCCAGTATGGGGTCCCAACCGTGGTATTCCGCCTTGAAAAATTGGATGACAATTGAGTGGAAACCCCAAAATCCGTCAACTTGACTTCTCCTTGACTATTGAGAAGAATGTTTTGCGACTTTAGATCTCGATGGATTTTCCCCTGGTTGTGTAAATATTCGAGTGCTATAAGTATTTGTTTGACAATCAACAGTATGACGCGTTCCTCAGTGATGGACCCTGGCTTCAATAATTCAAATAATGAACCACCATCAACGTACTCCATAATCACCCACAATTTGAAATGTCTCACAAAACAACCTAAATATTTCGTTATTTGAGGTAATCGACATTCAGAGATTATCAGAATTTCTTTGTTGACTTCGAATAAGTCGGTTTGATCATTTTCCAAGTCAATTTGTTTGATGGCCACTTCTTCGTTGGTTGCTTTGATTATCCCGCGATAAACAACACCAAATCCACCACGACCAACCTCCTCACACACCTCAAGTTCATCCGCTGACAGAACTCTCATCTATTATATTTTGAGTTAAAGCTTATAAAGAAGAGTAAATTGCATCCTCTTTTGGTTACAAATTTCAAGTGATGGAAGAAACTATAAATATGCCTAAATTATAGCCGAATGTAAACAAAAACAAACTGGTAAAAACAAAAATATAACTGATTACGAAATGGTTACGAGCGCGCGCATTTTGGTTGATGGAAAGAAAAAAAAGCATAGAGGAAACTCAAATTATCACAGAATATATGAGCTTGCAAAAAAAAAATAAATCCTCTTTCATCGATTCCATATAGGTTGTGAACATATCCATACCTAAGTTGAAACACCTGCTGATGGATTTGCTTCGTCGTTTCCCGTCACGAATTGTTCAGTCATCAAAGAATCCCCTCTACGGCTTTAGTCCCCGATGGGGGTTCCAGCTGCGATCATTTGGAACAAGGACTCGACTACTTGATGTTAATGCAGATCTATATAATGATGTTCTATTGACCAAAACATTAACTGCAAATAAGCTGCTTTCTGATAACGAGTTTATTCGATGTACCATTTTTGATGAGAAAGGTGATATTGTGGTTCATGGTAAAGACTTTAAAAAACTGCAGTTCATGAAACAATACGATTTATTGCCTCGTGATCTCCGCAAAATCTCTCGTCATCATCATTCCTCACTGAATAGTGGACCAGCTAGCCCGAATGCTACCATAAACGTCGATATCGTACCCTCCATTGTCACCAGAAGTGACTCGATCTTATTGAATTTGTTAAATATTCGAGCATTAATCAAAGGTGATACTGTTGTAATTTTTGATAGTTTCCTGTCTTCTGCGGGTTCTAGACTCAATGAATCACACTCCCATGGGATATTTTTGAAGCAGATGAATCAAAGACTAAAGTCTCCCGCTTACGATAGTCTACCTTACGAGTTCAGAGCACTCGAAGCCATATTGGTGCATGTAATCAGTAATCTCAATACCGAATTGAAGGTTCACAGCACAGTCCTTCAGAATGTGTTAAATGGGCTTGAAAAATCAATTGAAAGGGTCAAGCTTCGATATTTATTAATACAGTCAAAAAAAATTACCCAATTTCATCAGAAGGCTTCCTTAATTAGAGATTTATTGGACGATATCCTTGAGCAAGATGACGAACTTAATGCTTTATACTTAACAGACATTATGAAAAACCAACCAAGGACTTCATCTAACCATGAAGAAATTGAAATGTTGCTTGAGTCTTATTTGAAAACCAGCGATGAAATCGTTCAGACTGTCGAAAATTTGAGGTCTCAAATTAAAACAAGTGAAGAAATTATTAACATTGTGTTGGATTCGAATCGTAATGAACTTATGGTATTGGGACTTAAGTTTTCTATTGGATTATTATCAATGGGTGTTGCTTTATACATTGCGGCTCTATATGGTATGAATTTAGAGAATTTTATCGAAGAATCGGATGGTGGGTTTGAGCTGATTGTCTCAATCGGTACCGTTGCTTTGATAATACTTTTCTTTTTCAGCTTGAAACAATTACAGCGGTTGCAGAAAATAACCATGTCAGGGGTTGGAAGAGAGGATATACGGAAACAAGCTAGAATAAAGCTGTGATGAACTAAGCATACATAATTCTTTTGCATATTTGAATGAATTTATGATAATGACACTATACATAAATAATTAATAATGATTTATATAGAACATTTTACTTCTCAAATTGAATGTCTATATTGGGGGTCAAAAACGAAGAACTACTGCTCCTGTTGCGACTAGTTGGCGTGGAAGTGTCTCTTGATTTTTTCACTTTGATTTCATTACCGTTGAAGACATTTCCTTGGTCAACTGAGCTAACAGGGGTATGTCTTGGCGAGCTGCTAGGAGAGGGCCTAGGCGTGGTTCCTGTCCTAAAAGGCCGCAACGCAAAATTTTCACCACTCAAGGGTCTTGGACTTTTAGGGACTATGTTACTTATAATGACTTTTCCATTCAGATCTCCACTATCTTGTCTTGGTGTGTGAGGGATGGTATCCAATTGCTGAGTTGTTTGTTTTGGTGTAGCTTGATGTTGTTGTGAAATGAGCGATTTTTTCTGCAAGCCTAAATTGAACTTCTCATTTTGCTTTTTTGACAAGTAATTCTTTTCATTGTTCACTAGGTTACTAAATAACTTTGCCCTTACTTCCACATTCAACAAATCAGCAACAATCATCTTATACTTATGCAAAGGTGGTTTAAACCCGGCAGAATTTTTGATAGCAGATGGTCTCAAGATCAAATGAAGAAAAGGAACCGACCCAATCTGTTGTACCGAACTAAGTTTTGTGACTGCCGACTGCAAAGGGAGCTCGTGTTTAACAACCAAACCATCGGGTAGGTCATCGGACTCTCCATAGCCGGGAAGAAGATCTAGCTCAAAGACGTGACTTATATGTTCGAGAACAAATACAAGTGAGCTTAAATTACTTCTTGGAATAGATGTTAACAACCTAATAGTTTCTCTTCTTCTAATTTCTACCTCTAACGATTCGACGTTGAGATTATCGTTGTAATTATTGAGGAGGGAATCATAAATCATGCAAGGTATTAAGGAATCGCCGATTTCTAGCAACCAATTTTTCATAAAGTTTATCACGTCAGAAACATGTTTGTCTTGGAATAGGGCGGTCACCTCGGTCATGATGTCCTTATGAAGTATATGCTCCTTGCCATATTCTAGTGCTTCATCTCTTGGAATAAAGCTGCTGACTACTTCGACCAATTCTTCCTTCAAGACCCAATAAGCCTGATGACTAGTTGGCCCTGTCCAGTAAATGGATAAAGCTTCTTTAGATGGCTCATTTTGCTTTATCAAATTGATTGCTTCAAAAAGTATTTGTGGAATAGATGATATACTCAAGACATTCTTTTTGCCATCACTTTGGAGCGGTTGAAGTGAAACGTCTTTGTAGAGATTGAATTGAAACTTAATATTCTGAAAATTATTGTTCGATTGGTTCGTACTATAGTGTTTTTTAGTCAAAATTTCCGGGTCTATGATGGTTGGAAAGTAGATACCGGTGCTGTAGGCCTCTAATAGTTCATTGAAATCCTTTTGATGATTCTCCGGCTTGTTAACATCTTTTATCTGTTCACAAGCTATTTTATGCAAATGAGTTGTAGTGTTCAAAGAGTGATTATAAAGTGTCTCCAGTAGTCTGGCTAAACTTTCATATATGACATTGATTCTTGCATGCTCAAAAGATTCTAAGTCATGAGCTTTAGACTGTATTTCAGTTTCTAGAACATGCTTCAACTCTTGTAATTCCAAATAGGACTGGTTATACTGATCCTCAATATCAAGTAATTGAGCTGAATAATCATTTTTTAATAGAGAGGTTCTCACAGATCTAAACATCCCATTAAATCTTTTACTAGTGTCATTGACAAACTTACTTGCTTGCTCATCTAAAAGTTTCTTGCTCATTCTTTGTGAAGGCAGTACAATATGACGAGGTGAAGAGGCTCGTGTTTTGGGAAGAGGTTTTTCCTGCTTCAGGGTGTTATCATACTCAGCGACGAACACAGCTAACTCTGACCACTCGAACCACATATTTTCACTATTGAATTTTCTGGCGAAGAGGCCTGTGCCCACTAAGAACTTCAAGTCGATTAGGCCTTGTCCAAATTTTTCCATATTCCTACGCGAAGGGTCCATCCCGAACGGCCTATATCTAATAAGCCATTCGCATAATTGATCACTGCTGAATATTTGATTCTTATACCCAGGAATGGGTATTTTCCTCTTGATGGTTGAAATGGAGTTTATCATTTTATTTAATAATTTGGTAAAATCTTTAGAATTTTCAATTTCCAACGCCCCACCAATCAGAAGAGGAAAATCAAATTCCGATTCAAGGGTAGATTCTGGAGAAGGTGACGTAGACATGCCCAGCGTATCTCTTTCTTCCTGCTCAAACTTAACCTCATCCGCCAGTTCTTCGGGCTTTACACTATGTGGGTCTGTATCCAGTTCATCGTCTTCGAGTATTGTTTTATTAGGATCACTTTTCGCTATTTCGTTGAGTCTGAAATTCTCAGTGTACTGTACTTTGAGCTTTTCAACCTCACTATACGTGTCCTTGTAATCTTCGAAGCTATGGTTCAAAATAGTGAGAAAAGCTTTGACACGTGGTTCGTTACTCTTGAGAAACGCAGTAAGAGGTTCCAAGATTTCTTTATCAATTGCCGATGCTAACTCCATTGCAATCTGGGCTTCCTCGGTGGCACCTTTTATATGAAGCTCGTAGCCATACCTCATACCAACATCAAGAGTTTCTGGCTCTGTTAGCTCTGTATCATCTTGAGATGGCTTATCATCATCTGATAGCTTTGATCTTGGAGTGCTAGGACTGCTTGTTATGGATCGAATGTTTTTAAAATGATAGTCAGATTGGGATGCCGGCCTGGATGATATCGATGTGGTGGCACTCAAGGAGCTGCTCAATCTCTTGAGCACACTATTACGACTTTTGGGAGACAATAACTGCCCTTCTTTTGGCTCCAAAGGTTTTCGAAAGCTACTCTCTAAGGAGTACAGGTCAATGGCAAGTTTCGTGAGAAACTCGCTGTTTGAGTGATGGTAGTTCATATGACTGAATACTAGTTTTCGCACCTCGTGAAGCTGTTTCAACGATTTGAGAGTTTGCTCTGTCAAACTATCTATACCCGACTTGTAGTCGGCTGACCAATAAAGGTTGGGAAACTTGGGAGCGGGCTCCATAATAGGTTAAATATGCGGAACTATATGATGCGAAAGGCTATTTTAATGGCGACTGAATGTGGAATTGATTTTGTAAAAGGTGAATTGAGTCAAGAAAGGAAAAGCTTCGTAAAAGGTAGTGAATTCCTTGTGTTGATGAGGGGTTTCCCTTTCTTTGGTGAATCAACTGTCTGCTTTTTTATTTTTTTTTTTTCTATTTTTTATTGTTTTTCTTTAAAGTTTTTCTTTTATTTTGTATATGTTTGGTGTTGCAAGGTGTTTCACAGCGCGATCTGTACGTGTAAACAAAAAACAAAAACGAAACACGAGAAAACATATTACACGAGACCTTTGGTGCTGGCAAAGGGTCAACCAAGAACGAGACACACCGATAATTGGCTACGATTGCAATTTTGGAATATATTACACGAAATGGATGTTGAACATCTCAACGCGGAGATACTTGGCGTACAAAAAGATATCGCATCACTTCAACAGGAGATTGATCCATTATCAAAACAGTATGAGACACTTTGTGATGAATTGAGACTTCTTGAAGAAGCTGCAAGTGAAGTAGATGAAGTGGATATGTATGAAACATCACCAACCCCACAGCAAGAAGAAATCGACAATCAAAACAAATCCAAAGCTGCTGAGTACGATGATCTCATTCCTCCTTTGTTGCAACACGATCATTTCGACGAATCAATAGCGAAGTTTTTCACTGACTCATTTCAATCACAGCCACATGAAGAAGGTCAAACTACCGAAACAAACAACAAGAAGCAAAAACTAAATGACTTTTCTTTCGATATTCTTTCAAAAGCCAATGATACAATCGAGATCAAGGAAAATGTTTTATTCGAGAACATATTTCGGTTTGGGGGTATAACCGCGTTTCCAGTAACCAAAACATTATTTAAAGACAATGACGAGATATTGGGCCTAAGGTTTGACATATTCTCTCATTATTCCAGTAAATTCCAAACTCCACACTACATAATTTTGAAGAAGATAGACCGTAGCGGGAAACAAACCGACAGTGGTGATCTTAGGTGGTCAATCTTTCGTCATACTATTCCAATATATGTTCCCCTCGAGGAATACGATCACCATCTTCTCATAGGCGATAACAAGGATTCCGGATTGGAAAAGTTTGTACATGCAGTGAGGAACTATTTAACTCAGGTTCAGTACAAGCACGATAAATTCGATTCCCTTGCTGGATTGACGTCTGCTTCACTTGTCAGCAGCGGAGATCAGCGGCCTGTGATAGAAAGAATCGACAAGGACCTCGAATGTAAGCGTGTCTTGTTATTACTAACAAATTCTCAAAGCCTCAAGAAAAAACCCCACGAGATCGAATTGATCTGTTCCAACGATTCGATCCAGAGTGTTTCGATTTCGATTTTCACAGATGAGTCGGATCGGTTTACCGAGAAGATACTTTATGCTCAGAACATGCTTCGCGACACTGAAATTAAAGATCTAGTGAAGAAATTAAGGTCAGTGTTGGCCCTTTTGAAAAAAGAACAAATCATATGACCTCGGGCCCACGATGAGGTATGTAAAATAGTGTATAATATACTTATGTAAAACCAAGATTTCTCCGAGCTGCAACAGCAGTCCCTCGAAGTTTTGTGAAAACGCCTACAATCACACAACATATCAAGCTAGTGATTTGATGTAATACAATATTAAAGGGAATAACGGGATTAGTAAATTTAAACATATTTAAGAAAGATTTTTTTATAAACGCAATTTCTTTTTTTTCTTTTTTTCTAGCAAATTTTTTGTGTAGTTTTCTAACAGCAGCACCAAACAACATTCAACAACATCTTCAATTCGTGTCAATCAATCAATGTGAAGGTGAGATGATTTTGGAAATTACTGTTTGCATGAGAGTCGACAAAAAAAATCATTCAGTCATGAGAAGCAATCAGAAGGCGTTACCGAAACCAGTGCCGGTTGCTTGGTAACCCAAGCCGGTAATATTGGGAGGAATGCCACCTGGACCATTGGTGATCATCAATGGTTGATTAATAGGAGTGTCTTCTTCAGTCTTTTCAGCCTCCCTTCTCTTGATCAAATCATCATGAACTTCTTTGATTCGTTTGTGGTTTTCATAGGTGACTGAAATTTCATAAGGCTTGACAAAGTTACCCAAATTGTGTAACCAAGCTAATTCAATAACATAATCGTATTCGATTATCTCGTAAGCAGAATATAAAAGGGCAACAAAACATTCGTGATTACCAGTTTCAACGAAATAATCTAACAATTCATGAGCGATCTTGGTGGATTTGGAGATGGCAGCAGTCTTAATCAAGTCGGCCCACAATTTGTCATTCTTCAAAATTGAGATAGCTTTGTTGTATTTTTTGTTTCTGGTATACAAAGTAGCAGAAATTTGTCTGAAGAATATTAAATCGTGATTTTCTAATCTTTCAGCCAAATCTAAAGAATTAAATCTGTTGTTAGATTCATTTTCAATGCTAGATTTCAAGGACTTGTAGTCTTCTTCTTCGATCAAAAGATCATTATATGCACCATTGACAATGGAGTTGTTCTTGGGTAAGACAGAAATCAAAAATGGTTTAATCAAAGGCAAATTGTCAGACTTTACGAAGATTCTAACAACTCTTGGTAAATCCAATCTTGGGGTTAATACAGACAACAAATCAACTAACAATGAAGGGTTTTCAGTTAAATAGAAGTTAATAGCCTTGTAATATATTTCCAAGTTTGGACATTTAACAATGATCTCCTTGAAGGAAGAGTGATCAAAGGCCACTTCAGATCTTTCGATCATGGTCAATGCAGCATTGTCCCATTCTTCATAATGACAGTATAAGAAAATCAATTCTGGATACAAATGAGCTTCTTCGCACGCAGTTAACACTTTAGGGATATTAATTCTGGACCAAAATAACTTCAAATGTTCCATAACCTTTTCAGGACTATATTTGGAGTACAAAATGGCTAGTTCGGTGAACATACCCATATGGGCTCTTTCCAAACCCAAACCACTTTCAAACAAAGCAATCAATTCGTTGAAATAACCATTGTGTTCATAGGTCTTGACCAATTCAGGCAATTCTTCGGCATCCACAATCAAGTTCAAACCACAGATTTGAGCCAATCTGAATTCCTTGTTTTCAATACACGCGCTGTTGACCTGTTTCCAGACTTGAGTGTTGGAAGCCTTTCTTGCACAATCTACGGCACCTTGGTAGTCTTCCAAGTAGACTAAAGTTGTAGCCAACTTTGAGTATTTAGAAACATTGGAGTACAAGATTTTAGCTGCTTTGTAGTTCTTAGATTCGAATAACTTGTCACCAATGGCTTCCAAGTCAGCAACATTGGAACCTCCCACGAATTTTTCAATTTCAGATAATTTATCCAAGTGAGCATAACAGTTGATGAGAGCACCATCGATGGCTGATTCTCTCAAGGTTTCTCTAGCCATATCCAAGAATGGAATCAATTCTTCTTCTTTACCACCATGTTCGGCAATTTCAATGACTTGCTCGAAGTTCTCTGGGTTTTTAGATTTAACATATGAATCGATAGCTTCAGGAATACGTAAACCATTCAATTGGGCAGTACCCAATTGATACCATAATTCGGAGGTTTCGTATTTTTCGGCGTATTGTTCACCTCTATCCAAAGACATAATGTCTTCAACCAAAACTTTCATAGCTTCAGATCTTAACTCGAACTTATCATAAACTTCGAAAGCTTCTTCGTATAATTGATTGTCAATACATAATGGGGCAATTTCATGGGGATCGAATTTGTCCAATTTTTCAACGTAGCTAGACACACGAGAGGAGTCAGCTTTAATAGCGGTAAGGATCAACAAACCTTGTAAAGAGGTGTTGTCGTTGAATGGAGATGGTTCCAAGATGATCTTTTCCAACAATTCAATCAACTCTTGTGGTAAGTCATTTTCCATGAAAGCTTTGACAGTGATGGAGATGGGTTCTGGGTCACTTAATTCAGGAATACCAGTAGATATCACTTGATCGACCAATTGTCTTCTGTGGATATTATCTTCATTCAAGACTTTACCCCACAAGTCAAAGTCAGATTTAGCCAATAAATATCTCGCTTGATATTTGTACATCTTATTTTCGTTGGTAATATTGATCAATTCATCGTCATTGTTACCCTTGGAGTAAGCAATATAAGCCAAATAAGGATCTCTCTTTTCACAATATTTACCAACTGATAAAGTATCATAGTTGTGATTTTCTTGCAAGAATTTCTCTGGGCTGTTGTTAGAGTCAATGTAAATTTTAGCCAAAGTGTTATAAACTTCTTGATCGGTAGAACCACCTTCCAAAGTTTTTTCTAAAAATGGCAAAAGAATTTTCAATCTGTTTCTCTTTTCAACTTCGGCAACCAACTCTTTCACTGGAACCCTACCTAACACAGACAACAACAAGTTCTTGATGATACTTTCATCACAGTCAACATCAAGTAAACCGGCAATGACTTGAGGAGTGTTTGCAGAGTTGACTTGTTGGACATAAACCTCAATAAATTTAAAGTATTGGTTCTTGTACAAAAACAAAATCAAATCGTGTACAAAGTTGAATCTGTCACACACAATAATCAATGGCAATTGATCTTCAAGTTTGAATTCCTTTAAAAAGTTCTTCACTTTTTCACCATTATAAACATTATTGTCTCTAACGACACGTTCAATTTCCTTGGTTTGATTCATTTTTGCAGCACATTGAATATATTTGAACACAACATCAGGTTCTTGTGTCAAATTAACAATAGAAGATAAGTAGTAGTACAAACCTTCAGTGCACTTGTAGTCTTCAAAAATTTTGATCAAGTTCAAGGGTCCAATCAAATCGGAATATTTGGTAGCGACTTGAATGACGACTTGTAAGTTTTGTTGCATATTGTTACTTAATAATTCCTTCAAGCAAGCAACAGATTGTTGAACATTCAATTGACCAAAATAGGCAACCAACCAGTCATTTGGCAAAACATTGGTATGGACAATGACTCTTTTGATATCTTTCAAATCATCGTAATGCTCCAAGGCTCTTTGGAACAACCCAGACTTTTCACACAATCTACCAATTGTTGGTTTATCGTAATGACTGAACATGTTATTGCCTAAGATAGCATCGGCAACTTGAGGAGCATGTAACAAATTGGTTTCCAAAACCTTGGTTTGTAAATGGCCCTCAGCTGGAGAATCATTTTTCAATGCATCCAACAAAAAGGCAGTACCTTGCTGAATGTAGTTTTGGGAAAAGAACAAGTCAGCGATGTTTTCAGTCTTCAAATTTGCCTCGGGACTAGCCAATAACGAGGTGGCAAATTCACTAGCCTTATCAGGATTGACTCTAACCAAGTTTTGAATCAAATTTGTGTAGTCAGGTTGATAACCGACTTTTTGACAGAATGGTAAAATTTTATCAAATTGGCCTAACTCAGCAAGACATGAAACAACCTTGATATTGACGTTAGCATTCACATACACAACCAAGGCTAATGGGGTGTCATAGGATTTGACAATGTCTCCCAATTCTTCAGAGGAAGTTAACTTACCTTCTTTCAACCATTTTTCGAATAATGGCTTACGGTCTTGTTGCAACACTGGTTTAGCTAACTCAATAGATTCATACTTGTTCAAGGTACCTCTGTCCAACAAGGTGGAGAAGTATTGCAAAATAGGAGAAATTTGACCAGGCTGAGGAGTGATGTGCTTTAATTTGTTAATGGTGTCTTGAGTACGTAATTGTTCAGACAGAGCAGCTACCTTGGCAGCGTTAGAGTAATCACCTTGGTTTAAATAAGTTTGAAATTGTTGTTGGAATAAATTCTCAGCACCAGGGAATCCACCACGAGAAGAAAGTGAGAGGGCCAATGGAACGTCAGCCAATTTATCCAATACGTAAGGAATAATTTTGTCTTGAGCAATTTCAACACTCAACACCTGACCTGATTTGTTGATGGTTATAATACCGGTTCCTTCGTTATAAGGAGCAGCAGTGAAAACAGGGTCAGCAGTAATTCTATTCACAAACAAATTAGAACCAGATTCAATATCATACAAGTGGATGAAACCGTATTTAGTCAAAATATAGATAACACCATACTTGTCTGATGCTTGTAAACTTATGGGGAAATCATTGGCGGCATCAGGTGGGAAAAAGATATCGACACTTTTCTTGGGGAATGGAGGGTTACCATCAACATGATCAATTTCAATAATGTGTAAATTACCTTGACCTTGAGCATTCTTGTTACCAACACAAAACACCTTTGTTGGTTGAGGGGCCCCGTTCAATTTTATCGAGGCAAATTTGGAAACGTGACCTTCAATAGCTTGGGAAACGTTACGAGCTTTAGAGTATAATTGAATGTGACCAGCAATACGTCCATCTTCTTGGGCGATACCAGTAATGGCGAACCAGTTCAAGTCAGGTTCGGCGACAAAGTTTATAATTTGGGCATTGTTCAAGGATGAATGGGTGTCGGCCAATTTGACAGGGCCCTGATTGGTACCATCAAACACAGACCAGGTGAAAATAGCATTGGCAGTAATCAAACCCAAAACTTCATCAGTTAACCATCTCCAGAAAACAACTGGTTGATCCAAAGTAAAAGATTTCAATCTTTGTTTGGTGGCCAAGTTGAAAATTTGTAAAGTGGTACCATTTGCTCTCAATGAAATGACAAATTCCTGAGGATGTAAGATGGCACTGTCAGCACTCATATTTTTTCTAGTCACTTCATTATTATTTTTCAAGTTAATGATTGCAACGGTATTACCAGCGGCACCAGATTCCCGTACACATACATAGTGGTCCGATTCCAAGGTGGTAGATCTGAAATCTAAGGAGGTGGGTTGAATCCCCAACTCAGTCAATTGAGCTAGTTGGGTAAAATTTATAGGAATATCATTCGACATATTGGGTTTTTGAAGTTTTTCTGATGATTTTTAGTTGGTCCAGAATTTTGTTATCGTAAGTCTTTTATATAGATCAGTTTAAGATTTCTTTTTTTAAAGGGTCTTTTCTATGATTGAGCAGAAAATCAATTGAAAAGGGGATCAAAGCAAGAATATTGGACTCTAGGGGAAGAATCGACAAGGGGTTTATATGAAAAGTACAAAGTAAAGAAAGGAATTGAAACGACAACAAAACTAAGGGTAGTTGAAAAGAAAACGTAATGAAAAACGAGGAACGAAAAAAAAAAAACCAAAAGTAGAACGGAATGAATGAAAACTAAAACGACAAATCAAAAAAAAAAGTGATGGAAAAAAAAAGGGGGGATTGGGGTAAATAGGTTGAATTGGATTTATTAATAGTCCAGAAATTGTAGTTGATTGATTGACTTGATGAAAACAATTAGCAATTGATTATAGTAAACTCAAGTAGTAGATTTTTTAATTTTTCGATCTAACGTTGTCTCAAAGGGAACAACGGAGGAAAAACTTGGGAAATCTCTCATACAATTCTGCGGCCACCCTTACCGCCAACCCTGGTTCCCCTTTTCGAACCTCGCTCAGTCTTTTTTTTTTTTTTTTTTTTTTTTTTTCTGTTGTTGCTGTTGTTGTCCACGCTGTCGGATTGAAATACATATATTACTGAATTAAGACCAGTGATACTGCATAGGGACTATATCACGTGACTGTATTGTCAGTCAACATCTATATACACAAAGAGTGATATAGTTTAATCGTTGAACTTACAGGAGCTACAATGTCATTGAAAAGATAAGAAGCCAAGGCTACATGTTCTATTCACCTAATGGGACGAAAATGCTATATTTTTTCTACCAAGCGCCGATCTGAATATCACACACATCTTGTCTGTTAGAATTATAACGGTGGTTGAACCGATTTCAATACATCCTCTACCATTTGGTTCGAAAATCCCACAGACGATGACACATCGGGTATTGATTTGTATTTTTGTAGATATTGCTTCACGTATGTCCATTCACTGGCATACCAATCACCTGTAAGTGTGTTAATTTCCAATTGACGCAACCTTTTCAATTCGCTATCATCATAATCATTACTCTCTTCTTGACTAGAGGGTAAATTTTCAAACAACGGATTAGTCTCCCAGTCGACCAACCAATATGCAACTTTCCGATATGCCACTTTACAATATTCAGGAGTAACAAACATGCGTGATTGATTTGTGGAGATTGTTGCTAGGATATCATTGGGGGTTTCTTCCTTCTCCTTCTGTTGTTGATATTGGCGCCACGTAACTAAAGTACTAGCAAGTAGTGCAATACTATCGATACTGCTAGTTCGAAGTCGAGTAGTCAGTGGCGATAACAGGCATAGACGATGCGTACGAGTAAATATAACTAGAGAGTAAATGTATCTTTTGATATCAGGGGAAGTGTAAACCAGTGGTAAATCGCTTGTTCGAAGCTGCAAAATGACATTACGGTATGATTGCAGTAATGGAGATGGTGATGACGATACCAGATCATACATCTGAGAAAACCAAAATTTGTTTTTCAAGGCCTGATCCACCTTGGCACGTTTGTCGCCAATCTCAATTATTGGAATGGTGATCGAAAACAGCGGGGATTTGAATTGGAATCCAGCCACGTTAACAAACTCACTTGGCTTTAGACGAGACGCTACCGTACCAAATTCTTCCATTGGTTCGAAATAGTCATTAACTAATGCTCGTTGAAATTTAAAGTCAATCTTATCCAAATTGCGCCATAGTATAATAGTCTTGAGTTCCAAAGTAGATTGTGAGTCAGGGTTTTTAGAAAGTGAATGGTCGACTAATCGGCTTATGAATTTGTCAACCTCATTATTGACGCTTTGACTCACTTCATGTAGATCTATTTCCACTATTTGATTGAGGGATATACAACAAGTATATTGCAAAAGATGCTTGACATCTATGATTGTTTGTTGGTACTGATGAGTGTGGATAACGAAATTATGCTTCGCTATCAAGCAAATTGAAAGGGCGGTATAGATATCACTCATGTCATGCTGAGCTGGAATTTAGGAATGTGGATTCTAAGTTGGTTGGGTTTGCAGGATTCTTGGCTGTTTCTGCTCTTATATGTCAATCTACTTTTACGTGTTTAATTCCGATGTAAAATTCTTGAAGAAAAAAAATGGAGCACTGGATGGTATTTTTTACACCCGAGGTGTACAGGTTTCTAGTTGCAAAAATTGATATAGAGGAAAAAGAACTTGACTTTATTTAAAAATGGAGTTCAGATCGTAATGACAACAATGCCAGTAGAAAAAAGGCTGACTTCGAAAATATTTTAGCTCGAATCTATCACCGTAGCCGATTTTTCAATAATAAAAGAGTTAAGGAACTGTGAGACAAGTCAAATGCTTCTTGATGGATAATAGCTATACAATTATACTAGGCATTGAACCATCTGCTACTTGACAAGGCTATTATTGTTGCAGACATGATATTAACTCAGGAGAATCTTTTCATGTAGTGCGAAATTCATGGATGAAGAGCTCACGCTTACGAGAAGAGCTTGAGTTCGTTAAGCTACAACGTAGAATGTGATAAATTTTCGTATATATAAAACACCTAATAGCTACCGCTAGAACAAGAGAAAAAAGTAAAGTGAACAGAATAAAAGAAAGTATGACTGATGATAGGAAGCATACCGATATAATTAAATCAGTATTGGTATAAGCTGATATCTTGTGAGTACCCATTGCCGGTTGTTCTATTGAAACCGTATTCAACTTTTGCCAAATAACGAGCAAAATTAAATGACAGAAATGCCGTCATGGTAAGGACAATCATCATGGTGTCCAAAACATAGAAGTATGTTTCATTTCGTTGTAATATACTATCCCGACCCTCAAAAAATTCGACAACTTTGAAAATAGATATACTCAAGACAAATATAGATCCACTAAACAAAACAAACATGTAATGCTTCCAATTGCCGAACTTAGAATGACTTTGTTTCAACGACTCAGAAATCATGGTACGCTCCCTATGAATATTAAATAAAAATTTGGCAGCACAGGCCATGAAGACGGAGAAAAAGACGACTTGAATGAATAACCCGGTAAGAACCAACCCATTCCCAACCTTTAAATTAGCCGTACTTATCCCACCACCGGATAGTTGGAAAAAAAGCGACAATACATTCCCAAGCACAAAAATCTTGGTGAACAGGGATATTTTGATCATTGAGTGATGTTGGGCCCTCAAAGCTTTCAATAGTTCTCCGAATAGCATATAAATGCTTGCCTGAATGAATAATGGTGCGATTAAAAGGAGTAATGATTGGGTTACGTAAGGTCCCAATTGTTCCACATTGGTATGAGATAACAAACGACACGTATAACCAGCAATTTCTAGGAACATAGCAGTTATTAACGGAACCATAACATATATAAGTCTCCGCATTCTAGCGGGTCTAATTTCGGCAGCATATCCCCAATACGTGGTTACACAATAAAATATTTGGATCAGGGCAAACACGAGGAATAACACGATGTGATATACCAGTACAGCAGTATTGACAGAGTATGCATATAAAGCGTGGTTTTCAGTCATTTTACCGCGTATATAATGTTAGTGACTAAATCAAAGATTAGATTTTAGATAGTTGGGGAGAAGGTGCGATTATTTATGTGATTGAAGAGTGAAAATCATCAGGTTGTGAGCCCTGCGAGTAGTGGGAAAAGTAACAAAAAAATATCGCTGCGCGCGGCTGCTAAAAAAAATTGTCAGTTTTAGAGGCGTGAAATATAGAACACGAGGACAGGCACAAGAACTATGATCACAATATTAAAGTGAACTTATTTCAGCACATGCTACTGAATGCAGCGTTAGTTACTGAAATGCTACTACATTGATACATGAAAGAAAAAAAAATCAAATTGTCACTCCTTCGTTCGCCTTGTTTGCTTTCTCTATTTTTCAGAGGAGATAGCGGTCGATACAGCAAAAGAAAAAAGAAATTTTAAAAAAAAGAAACTCAAGAAAAGAAATCCAAGAAAAGAAACTAACCTAGGATAACTGGCATCTAGTAAGCTACGTATAAAACTTTTATCGACCAAATAAAGTCTAAAATTTCAGGATTCGATCACATCCATCTACAACGAAATTGAGCAACCTTGAAAGTTTTCAAATATGAATTAAAATACAGATACACCAGAAGAGTTAAGAAAAGGATACAAGACAGTTAACAAAATATAAGCAGTCAATTCTTTTGAGTTTTTAATACTCTTTCACATACGAACGAGTCACAACTGCAATAAAAACAAATAATGACTGTTGGATAAAAATCTCACAATAAATAGAGAGGCCGAATGGGGAATCGCCGGCGAAAGCGACCTTATTCTTTTATTTGTTAGATCGTATTGAATGTTGTTAGCATGTAAACGAGCAGAAGTAAAAACAATAATTTTACTCTGATAGTGAGCTGAAATAAAAGAAAGATACGCGTTTAGTATTCCTGCAAACTAAAGTTTTCTGCGTCTTGGTTCTCACGTTGACCATATGTGAACTCAATTTTGGACAAAGCTTGAGAAAAATTGAGTGTGGTGAATCCAATCATGGTAATGGTAATCATCATACCATCCAAAACGTAAAAGTAGGTCTCACTTCCTTGTAATGTACCATTGCGACCTTCAAGAAATTCAGCAACTCTATAAATCGATCTAATCAAAATAAGTATCGATGCGCTATATAATATAAACATGTAATGTTTCCAATTTCCATATTTACGATGTGTAGTTTTCAAAGATTGAGAAACATTGGTACTTTCTTTATGAATATTAACCGTAAATTTGACCATACAAGCCATAAAAGTTAAGAAAAAGGCAATTTGAATGAATAACCCAGCTGTTGCTATTGCATTACCCAATTTAGGACTGGAAACACTTAAACCACCTCCAGAGCATTGAACCAAAATAGAAAGTGAATCACCAATAACGAAAATCTTGGTGAAATAACTCAATTTGAACAAACAATGATGTTCAGCTTTTAATCCTTTCAATAGCTCTCCGAACAACATATAAATACTTGCTTGGATAAATGCTGGAGCAACCAAAATAAGCATTGATTGTACAATATATGGACCCAATTGTTGTATATTTGTGTGTGACAATGTACGACAAATATAACCAGCGGCTTCTAAGAACATAGCGACAGTCAACGGAATCATGACATTCACGAATCTCCGCAATTTAACGGAATTGATTCGATAAATGTATTTCCTGTAAGTAGTGAAACAGAAATACATTTGAATCATGGCAAAGATAAGAAATGCCACAATATGATAAATCAGAGCGCCATAATTGACAGAATATGCGTATAAACCCATTATCGCAGTTCTCTTCGATTCTATGTGCTGATCAGATTCAGATCTTCACGAATTTTGAGGGGATGAAGCAACTATTTATAGTCGGAGAGAGGTTTACGCACTGGTGCTAACTTCGCACGATTTGAAAATTACAGTTCCCTAAACAGCTTTGGCATAGCCCAACAATAGTATCTCAACAAAGATTTATGGAAAATAAACTCTGTGATTGACTGGGAATACATCAAGAGAGTTAATAGATGTATGGATTATTACCAATCATCGAATAATAAGATCGCGACAAAACGTGGAACGTAAAACACTTAACATCCAGTTCCTTATTTCTTTATTCTTTACTTTCTCCTGTAAATGTGTAGTGAAAAAGGGTAGCGCCGTACCTAGTTCTGTTTCAAATATCACGGATAAGCGGAAAACTGCTACTTATTTCCACCTTGTCATTGCTCCATTCTCAATGGAAAGGAATACGGGCAGGGAAGATTGACAAGCACAAAGAACGTAAAGATTAGAGGCTTAAATAACTGTGCGTCAGAAATGCCTAGCATTTTCAGTTAAAAATGCTTCGGAGACCATCCGATGCATGGAAGCCAAGCCGAAAAAAGAAGTCAATGCAAAAGCGGGAGCAGCTGCCGCGATGATAAGCTATCAGTTTATCCGGGTAAAGTTGTCATTTTGTGCGGAGGCTGAGTCGGGAGTTTTTTTTAGAAACAAAATTTTTTTTACTCAAAGCTGAGCCGGCAGGAAAAGACAAGATGCAAAATTAACGAGTCTGGTCTTTCATTGAGATATCAAGTCAACTCGCGATGTCTAGTGTCAACCCGGCTTATTACGATTGAATAATTGCATATGTGAACTTGGTGTTCAGATAGTAATGGCTTCAGTGTCAATAGTGAGGGCGTAACCCTAAAACGATATTTGGTGGGACTTTGTTACTATAGACCAGGTCGTGTTTTTATTGAAGTATGTAAATGCAGTAGGCGTTGAAATACCGCTTACTAAAGTGTTTATAACAGACATAATAATGTAGTGCTAAACTTAAAGATAATTTTGAAGTTGTTCAAAATTACGAGAACAATCTGAGTATATTGAGCTACATAATAAAATGTGATGATCTCCTAAATGTATGAAATACCTGGAAGGAACTGGCTGGAACCATAAAAGAAGAAAACAATATCTAGAAAAAGGATTCTAATGATCTAAAGTAAAAATTGGTTCAGCGAACAAATGAAAAGAATGAAGGAGTATAATGTAATTCTTTTAGTATTGATATAAGCTGATATCTTCTGAGTAACCGTTACCGGTGGTTCTATTGAAGCCAAATTCAACTCTTGCCAAATAACGAGCAAAATTAAATGACAGAAATGCAGTCATGGTAATGATTATCATCATACTATCCAAAACATAGAAGTATGCTTCATTTTGTTGTAGTGTACTATCCCGACCTTCAAAAAAATTGATAACTCTAAAAACAGATATGATAAACATAAGTATTGATCCACTGAGCAATACAAACATGTAATGCTTCCAATTACCGAATCTAGATTGGCTTTGTTTCAAAGACTCGGATATCATGGTACACTCGTTGTGAATGTTAAATAAAAATTTGGTGACACAGGTCATGAACAAAGTGAAAAAGATGACTTGAATAAATAACCCAGTAATTACCAACCCATTACCTACTTTGGCATCGTGCTGGCTTATGACACCACCAGAAATTTGAAACACGAAAGACAATACATTCCCCAAAACGAAAATTTTGGGGAATAGAGATATATTGATTATCGAGTGATGTTGAGCTCTCAAAGCTTTCAATAGTTCCCCGAATAACATATAAATGCTTGCTTGAATGAACAACGGGGCGATTAAAAGGAGCATTGATTGAGCAACGTACGGTGCCAATTGTTCCACATCAATATGTGATAGCAAGCGACACGTATAAGCAGCAGTTTCTAGGAACATAGCAATTATTAATGGAACCATAACATATATAAATCTCCGCATTCTAGCGGGTCTAATTTCATACGCATATCCTCGATAGGTGGTCACACAGTAGAATATTTGGATCAAAGCAAATATGAGATATAGTGCGATGTGATAAGCCAGCACTGCTGTGTTAACTGAGTATGCATAAAATCTGTTATTTCCAGTCATTTCACCTTATGTTTATTATCAATAACTAGATCATATATTGATTCCAAAATTTATGAAGGAGGTGCGGTTATTTATGTAACTGAAAAGTGAAAATTATCGAATTATGAGCCCTGATGGTAGTGGAACAGTTAAAACTCTCATTGCGCGCAGCTGCTAATTAATCGACTCAATTCGGGGGCCATGCTACGTTCTCCTTTCGTAAAGATCTATACACGAGTGTAGGTAAAGCAAGGACATCAAAGGAATTTCGGAAGATGTGCACATGTTGAATATGTAATATAATTTGCTAATTTACTATTATATTGATAAAAAAACAAAAAAAAGAAAACTCTTTTTTGTTCATTTCTTATTTTTCCTTGTGTAAAAGGAAGAAGTCTAAAGTCAGAAGCAAGTTTTTATAAATGATAGCCGCCGGCTGGTTTATGAATATATATCGAAACCTCAAGATTCGATCATATCCATTCTCAGAATTGATTTCAAAAAATTGAACAATTTTCGCTAAAATGCAAAGTTTGTATCGGAAAACTGCCGGAAAGGAAATAGCCACAGAAAAAAAAAATATGAAGTAGCATCAACCATAATATGAATTTTATTCTTCGATTCTTTAGTATTTTCGAACGAAGTCTTCAACATGTAAACGAATCACGAATGAAATGATATAATATATGACTTTCGAGAGAAAGCATTTGAAACCAATTCACGAAAAGTAGAGATACTATTATTCCCCGAATGTGAAGTATTTGCCAGAGCATCTTTTTTTCTTTCCGTTTTAATAATGTTAAATCTCTATCGAAACAATAGCAGAAGCAGTAGCCATAGTCAATGGAGGTGAAGAATTGAACTTCTTCTCATTATGGTTCTTCTTGTAGAATTGACATTGGACGCGCTTGTATGGTTATAGTGTTAGAAACTCGTACTCCATACACCTCTGTTGGCTACATACATCCCAAACAATGAAGTACGAGTGAATACTCTGGTTGAATGAGCCTCAAGGTCCCATTTTTGTCTTTGTATACTACAGTCTTGATTATGCAGGCTATTGAGAAATGAGTAGCTATGACCCTCTCTCGTTTCTGGTAACTCCATCCTGTTTTTCCCTTCGATTTACCATGGTAAACAAGCATCACAAAAAAGAAGAGTTCTTTTGACGAGAAAATGAGTAATTCGGAAATTATAGTATATACCCAAAGATTCAAAAAAAGCTGTTTTCCCATTGCACTGATATCCTAAACCGTTAAACTGCCTTAGTAACCACATGAGACTGATGAATTAGATCAATATCAGTGTCTTTTTATTTTATTTTTTTTTTTTTTTCGATTTAAAAAAAGCCTAACAATGGCTTTACGGTTACTTCGTTAATCGTTAAGTTGTGCTTGCAACCTGACAAAGAAATACGATCCACGTCACAAAGACATTCTAGTAAAGAAAGAAAAAAAAAAAAAAAGAAACAGAGGTTGAAACCAGAAGCGATAAGAAAAGATCTTTGTTTGATACTATATTTATACTTGACGAATTAGTTATGCAGCGCTTGTACACCTCTATGTATTTGACGACGACGACGTTTAGGGTTTCAGTGCGGATTTTATTGCATGGCCATCTCTGGGTTGATGGTTGTGGCTAATCTTAGTGTCAAAGACATTGTAGTTTTTGCACTATACAGGTATTCGGAGCCTTAGTGGAAGTGCAACTATTATTGCTCTAAGTTGAGCATAAATACAATAATAATTAGTACTTACAAGCAACAAACACAACGAATCACAAACAAACAAAAGACTTAAATACAAATACAGTACTAATTGATTTCCCAGCAAGGAAGGTGATTATCCAGAATCAATTCATACAAAAGCACTAAATGATCCAGAAGAAGAAAAAGGCACTCATGAAAAACGCGCTTTTTTTTTCCGTTTTGTTTTCGGTCGTTTCTTTTGTCTCCTTTACGCTAGGCGCGCTTAGCAAATAATAGTAGAAAACCGCGACTGATTTGATTGTAACTGCGAAAAGGTCGTGGTATTTACCAGGCTAAGAAAACATTTTTCCGTGTTATCAAAGGCAAAGTAGATTAGCTCTTGCTTTCATCAGCTGGATCTTTGGTATGGTGGTATCGATATCGAATCTCTCAGTCTCTTCTCTTGTTTTTTCTTTTTTTTTTTTGTTTCTGTTTCCTCTTGTTTGTTATGATTTTGTTTATTTATGATTTGATTTAAACACTACTATATATGTATATGCAGGAATTCACAATAAGTTTAAAATAAACAATAAATTTGAACCACGTCAAAAAGAAGTATATACAAACAATCGAATTACATACGCATGCTTATATAACCCATTGGGCATTTTAGCACCTCTAAATATTTGCCAAAAACTACATCATCCTCCAAGAATACCCATTTGGAAAGCGTTACTCACACGTGCAGACACATAAAGAAGTAGCGTGCAAAAAAAAAAAGAAAAGAAACTAACAAACGCCAAATATATCGAGCCAAGTCTAGCAGTATCTTTGTTTCCCGACATTTTTCATATTGTCTTCTCGAGAAATTTTGCTTTCATCCCCTTTTCTTTTTTTTTTTTTCAACTGCTTCACCTATATCATAACCTTTGGCTGTTTCTTGATTTTTCTAAGAGAAAAGTTTTGAACCTTGAGCAGGGCAATCTATTTTCATATCGCAAGTCTTCCACTTCTTCGTTTTACATATTTTTTGTTATTTTGTTTTTATTTTTATCAACTTCTTGTTCTTCAATAGCAGAAACATCACTCACTGGCTCCACCAATTCCAACTATATACTCTCCTTTAATTTCGTCGGTTGAATCAACGCTTTTAGGTCAATTGAATATTCCCTGATTTCATCTATAATTGTTACCCGTTTTGTCTTCTCGCTTTTATTTTTATTGTGTTATAAAGAAAGCAAATTAAATGGATCCTAAATTACAATCATTACCACTATTTATTCGAGCTGAACCTTCTCCCAAAATTATGGATTCTGCCTTTCCTCCCTTTAAAGTCGAACATCGTTATCGTGGTGTTTATGAACGAGCCGGTTTTGATATTAATTTAGGTGGGCATGGCCTGTCCCGTGACAATGAATCAAGGTACTCTTCAAAATCACACCATCATCCTCAGCACCTGCATCGCTCACTCAAAAGTCCTGGTTTGTCCTCTCAACCAAGCCCAACCAGTGCTACCTCAAAACAGTTCTCTGTAAATCTGAAAAAACCATACTTTCGACAACAACGTCAAAATTCATACCAACAACAACAACAACCAGGACAGCCACAAAATCGATCATTTAGTGAGCATGCTACACCACCTCGTGCAATCATCAATAATAATTTCAACTCATCTACTCGCTCATTCTCAGATACGTCATCAACTCAACCCAATACCAACCGTTCAACTGATCTTTTTACCAATTCCACCCTGGCATTGAATCATGGTCACGGTCACGGTCAAGGAAATGATACTACTTTGACCTCACCACCTTCATCACCCGACTCACCAAATTTGACTGACATCAAACAAGGACGTAAACCTCCACCACGCGATAGTTTCAATTTCAGTCCTCAACCGACTCAATTACCGGTTCTGCCACAGCAACAACAACCCATTTCTAATCCAAAAAATGTCAAGAATTTGCAACTTAACCTTGGTGGAAATTCCAACTCAAGTTCCAATTCCAATGCTTACAACCTGTATGATACCAGTCATAGCAGTGTTGAAAACGCGGAACACTCTTATGATGGAGATGAATTGAACTTGAATGATACCAGAGATACTTCCTTTGAACAACCCGCCGGAGCTCTGCCACAATTTCAATTTGAAAATCATCATCAACAACCTTCGCAATCATCGGAATCTAAGGGCCTTCCTTACCCTGAACAAGAAAATTTGTCCACATCTTCATTTAATGCTCCTCTTGCTGCTAATCAACAGCAAGTTCTTGCGCCACCTGCCAACCAAAATGACGCCAACAAGCAACCACGTCTCTCGACTTTACTTGATGATTTTCGTAAAGATATTGAGGATCATAAGAACTATACACCAAAACTGCCCACAAACTCAAACTCACCATCATCGGCACAAAGTCCTCCTTTACCAGCCATGTCACCAACCCAACTTGGCCTTACAAGGTTTTCGCCCACCGGAAATAATCAGTCACTGGAAATTCAATCTGATCGGATCGATAATAATGAAGAGGATAATAATGATTATCAAAGATTCCTTCAAGGAAAATTGAGCCCAGCAAATCCTTCAGCTGCAGCCAATAGAACCTCGCAGTTATCCACAGTGAGTTCGGTTATACTGAAAAGTTCCAATTATGATGACGATGAAGAGGATGATGAAATCGAAAAGGAATTACAAAGACAATTGGAAACTTTGAAAACATCTGGTAATAGTAAGGTTGAAATTCGACCTGAGGTTTCTAGTTTTGACGAGGAAAGATCGTTATTATCAACTGCTTCAAATTTTCCTCCTTATCAGACCGAAGATGTTTACCCCACTCCACAAGCCACTGAATCATCTTTGCCAAATACTATTGCACCCGCTCCATCAGTACCCATTTTCACAATTGATGATGCTGATACTACCGAGGCTAAGGCTAGGGCCCAGGCTGCCGAAGTTGCTGAAGATGCTCAGTCTAATCTCAATCTGATGCCAAATCAAGAAGCCGAAGATGACATTGATTTTAATGATCTCTCATCGCATGCATCATTCGAATCAGTACAACCATTGTCGGTACGTCACTCAAGAATTAAACCACTCAATGACGAACAATTACAACATTTGCAGCAATCTGAAGTTGTACCTCCATTACCGCAATCTAATCAAATACCGTCTGAACCTCCACAACAAGAGTCCATAGTGAAGCGTGAAGTTAATTTTGCGGATACTCCAACCACCATTAACACTTCTGAAGGGTACCCGCACAACCATGATGATGAAATAACAGCTGAATTGGACACACCGTTCCCTCAGTATCCTTTCAACGGTCTGGGGTCGGCATCTCCACCATTACCATCACTACTGACTCATGAAGGGTCTCTCCCATACCCAACCCAAGAGTACCATGAACGCCAGCAGGATGTGACACCAGAAATGCCCTGTGCAGATGATTTTTCTCGAGGCACCCCAGGTTTATCCCAAAATTCTTCGGCACCTTTGAGTCCTCATATGCATCAGGTACAAGAGGAATTATCACAAATGAACTTCAATATGAATGTCAATACTCAAATTCCATATAATCCTACCGATGATATACCTGAATCACCTGGTAGTGATGCTTATGATGAGGAAATTCAACCACTTAATACCAAATCAATTGATGCTATATTGGCCGGTGCTCAACAAGCTCAGCCTCAAAATGCACAACTGCTCAAAGGCCAAGAACCTACAAAACCGCAAGAGCTCGTCAAGTACCCCCCGGGTGAAGGCCCATGTCGTATTTGTCATCAAGATATTTCTCCCACTGCTACCGGATCCAAAAAGTCTATCTATTCGAAAACTGGTGAACTATCAGGTCAATGGCACCGTAGCTGTTTCACTTGTGCATATGATTCATCATGCCTGGTTAAATTTAACAAATCGGTCCAATGTTACGCCTGGAATGATGATGCTTATTGTCATGAACATTATCATGAGTTGAATGGTACTTTATGTCTTCAATGTCAATTGGGGATTGAGGGTGAATGTATTGAGAATGAGTTACAACAAAAATGGCATTTGAATTGTTTAAAGTGTGAAAAATGTTTTGATAATATTAATGTTGATTATTACTTGATTAACAATCACATTTATTGTGAAAACGATGCCATGAATATTATCAATGGTAGAGGAAGTTATAATGGGTTAGATGGTAATTTAAGAAGCGGTGGATTAAGTACTGCTGATAGAATTGAGAAGAGACGAACCAGAGTTTTGTTCGTTGACTAATTCGAAACGAATTCACGAAGCAACCAAAAGGCAGTATGGAAAAAAACAAAAAATTAATTTGAATAGATTAGAGATAAACCGACAGTTTGTTTATTGATGATCTCAAATTGTCTCGATTTTTGCAGTGAGAGCTTGTATCGCTGTATGACATTGGGCCTATGTATATTATGTATTCTAATTACAAGTAATTTATAAAATAGATAAATGTATATCATTGAAAAAAAAAAAATAAAAACATCTTTTAATTCGTGTCTGGGATATGTTGACATGCGAGTAGCATGAACGAAAATGTTTATGTCCTAATGGTCGCGATAGTTTCTAGTGGCTGCGTTATCGGAGCCAAGATCGTCTGCGTCATCGCTCATACCCCATTCGTCATTATCATCGTATTGGGGGCTGGAACGACGCGAGCTTCTATTTGAAGTTGATTTATTTTTCTTCTGTTGCTCTTGTTGACGTTGATATTCCTCTGCTTCATCATCATCCTCAATAATAAAGTTATCAGCGTCAAAATCGGCCGAGTTCAATTCAACATTGTTACCCGATTCAAGGTCATCATCGAAATTTCCAAAGATGAGTTGATCGTCCAAACCAGTTTCTGGATCTATACCAGAATGATAAGCGCGAAGCTTTTCTTGCATTTTGGAATAAATTATATATGTTGTCGCCAGGGCAGCAGCTGCAGTTATTAAGATACTAACAACGTCAAACACTTTACCTGAGGTGGTCTTGGAAGCATCACCCAATTCCTTTATCTTATGACCAACAAAAGTATGGATAAGTAGCTTAGGAGATGTAAGTAAAGATGCAAGGAAATAGGTAAGCGCTGGTAAATTAGGCACTGCCGCCAAGGCACCATTAGATAATGAATAAGGAAGGGGGCATAATCTTATAAGTATAAGTAGAAGAAGACTTTGATCTTCTTTCAAAATTTCCAGAAAAGCTCTAAATTTCTCATTGCTATGAATTAATCTTTCTGCTTGATTATGAAGGATATAACGAAATACCAAAAATGAGCAAAATGACCCCGTGATAGAAGCAGTGGCCAAGATTGGCCATCCACCCAAGAAACCATAAACCATACCCGATAACATTGATAATGCCGAAAAACCAATGAGAGGTGGGAATCCAACAAAAAATACAAGTGTAAACAAAAGAAGGTGCCCAAACGATAGATCGTGCCATTTGTCGGCCAAACGTACCAACTGTCCAATAAGGTATTTGTGGAAAGTTATAATAGCAATTTGAATGAGAACGATGAAAATAGCGAGAAAGGCAACACCAATCTGTTTCCATCGTGGTTGATTACGGTACCATTCGAGATATTTTTGAGTGTAATGGTTGCCTAGTTGAGAACTACTCACAATGAGTCCTCTAGCGCGGTCAATATATGATGAATCATTGAGGTTTCCTGGCAAAAATTGATTTAGATTGGCATCTGATTGAGAGGGAAGACGCGGCATATCAAATTGAAGATAAGACTGAATTATAGGTTTGATATCACTTTGTTGGTCTGGTTGCAAACGAATTCGAAAGATAGAATCAATTCCCGTTGTTTATTAACCCGAGTTGCTTCAACTTAAATGATGAATATTTTTTGAAGTGGCCCTTTATTGACTGTAAATGGATTTATATAAGGCCTTTCGGATAATAAAGTTTTGTGCAGTAAGGATTTGGAACTATTGTTGTAGCAATTGCAATGAGCATCGGCGGAAGCGATCTGCATGAGTCTCCACTCCTTTGATGGGAATTACCTCTTAACTTTTTCCGTGTTCTCTTTTTTTTTTTTTTTTTTTTCTTCTTAATTTCTAAATGATAAGCCCGTACACCCTCGAATAGACAAAATGTCTGGGCCTCAATGAATAATAAATAGACCAACAGATTTCGTGTCACCCTGTGGTAAAATGCCCAAGTTGAATTCAAAAACAGAAACTCCTTCTGAATGGGGGAAATACCGGAGATCATGCGTACATCATTCTCAAAGCCGGGTCCAACATTTTGATAAAAAAAAAGCCTTCAGATGACGAAGTAAGCAGAATGGGGTCTTTACCTTAGTTGATAATTCATGTTGCAGTTGCAATTCTACAACCCGCCAAGCGCAAAAAAAGAAGAAAAATTCAAAGGGGGAAAAAACAAACTTAAGCTTTGATTTGTTTCATTTTGTGTTTGTATTAAATCTTTGTGGCCCATTTTGATGTCGGCAGCATGGTAGCTTTTATTCTTCAGTAAAGTTTGGCGCGATTAAACCTCGCAAAGTATAACGTTTCCGCTTCGAATAAGGTTTACACTTCTCAACGCTCCATCCCATGACTTTCCTGTGATTTTTGGGTACCATACTCATATGTGCTTTTAAACACTGACTTAACGTCTTCTGACCGACTTTTAAACTGCTTTTTTTTTATTTTTTTTTTTCTCTTTCTTTTTGGCCCTCTCTTTTTATTCTTGGTGATCTTGCCGACTTCGGCAGGATTGCACTATCTTTGAAACCGACCCGTAGTACCCTTGTAAGTCTTGCCGGATCCTACTCATTTCTCTTACTGAGATTGCTATCATGAAGCCTCCCAATTAAAGTAGCCTCGACTCATCTATTTAGGGTGTGATTTATTGTTTTACAAGCGATTCCGGGTATTGTTCGCAACCCGAGCAGAAGAATTGTGTCTATTTTTGTCTTTTTTTCGTTTTTCTATTTATTTTTGTTTTCTTTATTTTGTTTTTGGTTTTTTGTCTTCTTTCAATCTTCTCCATGCCTTTTGTTTTTTTCTTTTACCCCGACAATTGAGCTTAAAGGCCGTAGTCATTCATTGTTGATCGTTATTCATCGTTGCACTGGGGCACTGCAAGTATTCATCAAATGATGATCCGTAGTAAATTATAGTCTCTGTAGTGTTCAATATATAACCTGGCCCATCGGAACGGCGATGCGCACCTTTCTAATACCGCAGTCTTGTTCATGTATGAAATTTTCAAGTCACTTTTTCTAAGCCTATTTTCCCGCTTAGAAGTATATATTACAACCAATAATCCCACGATGATATTGTCCCCGAACAGCTTTCTCCATCTAGCTTTTTCTCTTTTTACTTTCCCCTGGCCTCCCATTTTTCTTTCTTCCTTTTTCGAAATCGTACTTACGTGCATTTATAGGAATTCATACCTCAAAACTACTACTTCCTGCCGATCCGGGCTTCCCTTCTCTGGTCTCGTTTGTGTACTTTTTTTTTTTCGATATTTTTTATTATTCTCTCTCTTCGAATTTCACCCTTTGGAAATAACTCTTCGAATTTGAGACTTTCCTATTTATCATTGTCAAACATTATCTCATCATTTTGAGACTAAACATATCTTATTCAAGTTTCTTGGGATATTAGAAAGTCATCTTTTGTTATTTATTCATCTGCTAGGTTTTCTTTCACGTTTTTTTTTTTTCTGTTTTTTCTTTTTTCCCGTGATTGTTTTTTCATCGTTTCTTTTTTTGCATCACATAAACTTCATTCATCATGAAGGCTAATTTTATTGGGTTATTTCTTACGTTGATATGTACTGTTGTTGCGTATTCTCCCACAGACTCATATGCGCCCGGTAATGTGGACTGTCCATCCGAAGATCTACTTCGAGAGGCCGACTCCCTTTCCGAAGAGGAGTCAACCTGGCTCGAAGGTCGTAATAAGGTAACCGATCAAAATTTAATCAAATTTTTAGATGCCGCTGACTTGGATGATTTCAATGCTACTGATTTCATCACCAACAAGGCCAACAAATCGATCTCCATTGGACTCGCTTTTAGTGGTGGTGGATATCGTGCCATGTTAGCCGGTGCTGGTCAACTTGCAGCTTTAGATAATAGAACTCGCGGTGCCGCAAAATCTGGGCTCGGTGGTTTATTACAAAGTTCTACTTATTTGGTAGGATTATCCGGTGGTAATTGGTTAGTAGGAACCATTGCTGTCAACAATTTTACCTCGGTGCAGACTATTTTGGATGATGGTAAGATTTGGGATTTAGAACACTCAATCATGAATATTGGTGGTTGGAATGTTCATAAAACCTATGAATATTACAAATCATTATATAATGATATTGAGGCCAAAGAACATGCTGGATACGAGGCTTCTATTACCGATACCTGGGGTAGAGCATTGTCTCATCAGTTCTTCGCTGAAACCCCTGAATATGGTGCCGCCGTATGCTGGTCTGATATGCAAAACTATGATAAATTCCAAAATTATGAAATGCCTTTCCCAATATCAGTGGCTGATGGTAGAGCACCCAATACTCAGGTTATTAGTGGTAACTCTACCGTTTTTGAAATGACTCCTTTCGAATTTGGTTCATGGGATGATACTTTACGTCAATTTATCAAGACTCAATACATGGGTACCGAACTTAATGATGGTGAAAACAATGGAACTTGCGTCAATGGGTTTGATAGTGCTGGTTTCATCATGGGTACTTCCTCCTCTCTTTTTAACCAATTCATCTTACAAATTAACACAACCTCACTTTCCTCAATAGTGAAATCTTTCGCAAAGAGCATTTTGCAAGATTTATCGAACGATGATAACGATATTGCTGTTTATAAACCAAATCCTTACTACAAAAGTACTCTTGGTCCTTACAGACTGACGGTTAAGAACGAAACATTGTTTTTATGTGATGGTGGTGAAGATGGCCAAAATGTTCCTTTCTACCCCTTGATTCAAAATCATCGCTCAGTGGATGTAGTTTTTGCGTATGATAACTCTGCTGATACCGATGAACTGTGGCCAAATGGTACTTCATTGGTGGCTACTTATGAAAGACAATTCTTGGATCAAGGAAATGGTACTCGCTTCCCCTATGTCCCTGATGAAAGATCCATGCGTAACCTTAATTTAACTGCTAAACCATCTTTCTTTGGATGTGATGCTAAAAATTTGACTTCATTGTCGAAGACAACCAACCTGTCAAGTTCCGTCTATGATACTCCACTCATTGTTTACACCGCCAATAGACCATTCACCTATTGGTCAAATACTTCAACTTTCAAAATGAAGTATGATGAAACTGAAAAGAGAGGTATGATCAAAAACGGCTTTGAAACTGCGTCAAGATTAAACCAAACCTTGGATAAAGATTGGCCTGCTTGTGTTGGTTGTGCCATTATAAGAAGAGAACAAGAAAGACAAGGCATTGAGCAGTCTGACCAGTGTAAGAAATGTTTTTCCAAATACTGTTGGGATGGTTCTATTGATGATAGTGAACCAGGGATCAACTTCACTACCACCGGTACCACCAATGGTAAGGAGGATAATGGTAATAGAACCGTTAGTGCAGCTGCTTCGATGTTCCTCCATGCTGGTGATAAATATGCTTTAGTGCAATTGACTGGATATGCCTTGTTGGCATTCCTTGTCATGTGTGTTTCCTTTTAAAAGTATGATCTGATTTAAACACATTCTTTCTTTTCAGGTTATCAGTCTTCCTAGCTGGTAAGCATTCAGATCTTAGACCACTCTTTCTTATCTTTGTATTATTCCATCGCTTATCTTTTCTATAGTTTTTTCATGTGATATACATCTCTTATTTAATTTCTTATAGCTCAAAATTCTGATTTAGTACATATTTTTTACATAAGCTTCCGAACTCTACGTTAGCGCGATCGTAACAACGTTTAAACTGCGGAATAAATCAATAGAAATTCTTTTTTGCATCGGATAGAAAATGTCACTCCAGCTGTGGCTTGGTGTGGCACTAATTAGAGAAAATTTGCAACACAATTTGAAGATGAATATAAATACGTATTATGACTTAAGGCAATTATTAGAACCTTTTCTTCATTTTAGCAGTGAAATGAAAAAAAATCAACAACTTATATGATGTCAGTTGAAACCGCAGCTATCTCGGTTGATCATGGCTTATTGGAACCAGTACATAATGCTCAACAGCCACAGGACAATATAGAAAGTATTTCCAGTATACGAAGCTCTCCGTATCATGAGGATGAACACAGGTTACAGCTAAATACATTGACACAGCCTCTTCGAATAGTAGCTCTTGCTTTACAATCATTTGAGCCAACCACTCTGGCGTATGGATTTGCACCATATGATCAATCCTTCAACATTGACTTAATTGTACAGCTTACAAGACAATATGCTCAGCAGATCAACTTGAACTTTCCAGAAACAACCCTATACGTGATTGCATTTCGGTCGACACTCCATGCTGAAGTACAAACATCTTCTGAAAAGAGAGCTTTTTTGGGTTACGTCGACAAGCTCTCGCACCAAGAAGCAAACGAATCAGGTGGATTAATCAAGTATTGGTTTGGTATACCTGATGATCAAACCGGCAGAAATTTGGCTACCTGCTGGTGGGATAACAAACAGTCTGCAAGGTTGGGGGGGACCGGTAAGACTCACCGTGAGGGTGTGGCTGCAGTCAAAGGGTGGTATAAGTTCTGGCAGGTGGAAGAATACCAACTCACTATAAACGCTGAAGCCACCTCCTACTCTTTTACTCGAATTGAGCACTGATGTGCTTCATTTCAATATGTTTCGTATGCGCTATACTAAATGACGTGCTCGTTATACAAATTACAAATTACAAACTTTGAATGTTTTTGGTGATAATAAAAGGGTCCTGGTGGCTTACAGTTGCGGGCACACGACTTTTGGCTGCTAGAAATAAACAGGGTGCGAAAAAAAAAAAAAAAAATTAGTTAGAGTCCATAAAATATTACGAGATACAAAAGATGAGATGCCACACTTTTTTTGGCTAATGAAATGTTGTAATTTCTGCAAGAGCCCCGTATTAGACAACTCGAAAAAATTCCCTTTTCAGATAAGCGTTACAAGCCGAATCTATTTAGCGATTATCTAAGCTAGATTTCTGCCGCGGATAGTTTTGTGTAGAACTTTAAACGTTGAATTAGTATTGAAAGAAGAAAAATACTTCTCCAGAAAAGCCGCATGCTGGGGAAACAATAGCAACCAAACAGGATTACAAAAAAAAAAAAGAAAAAAAAAAGAAAATGTTTGGGTATTTGCCCGAACAATAGGCGTCCAAAAAAAGTATATAATACGAAGAATACTTTCAACATATGTAGGTTATCAGCAAATTCATCTCTTTCAATTTTATCAACTGTTTTGCGGAATCCCAAAGAATCTAATTGAATCAATAAATAGTCCAGGAAGATACAAGACATAATGGTAAAGGTTAAGTCCATACAATGGGGGAAAGATAAGACGAAGCACTCAGTTATCAGTAAAACGGTTTCGCATAATGCGTCTGATGGGCCAGCGGATGATTCTTCAGAGTCAACTGACGATTCCGAACTCATGTTTCAAGAAGGTGATTTTAGTCCCGTGTATCTCGCCAAAGCAAAACTTATTTCTCACACTATTGACGAGATCGGTTTTGGTAGATACCAGACAGCTTTGTTTTTTGTTGCAGGATTAGGCTATTTTAATGATAATAGTATGCCAGTTGCTACCAGTTTAATTTTACTGAGATTTACTGAAGTTGATGGGGTTCATTCCCCAACTGGTCGTGCTCCTTATTTGACGTTGGCTCAAAATTTGGGGTTGTTGGCAGGTGCTTTCTGTTGGTCAATTTCAGCTGACATAATTGGTCGTCGTTGGGCTTTTAATTTGACTTTTTTGATTACGGGAATATTTTGTACTGTTGCAGGTGCATCACCAAATTTTGCTGCCATTGGCGTTTTTGACGCTTTATGGTCTAGCGGTGTGGGTGGAAATTTACCCATTGACCTGGCTATTTTTATTGAGGCCCTTCCCACCAACAAGCGTTGGTTACTTCCGGTAATGACGGTATGGTGGGCTTTGGGGCAGATTGTGGCAAACCTTTTGAGTTGGGGATTGATTGGGAACTTCTCTTGTGATGATACATCCACAATTTGTTTGAAGAAGAACAATAAAGGTTGGCGTTACTTTTTGTACACCTTGGGTGGTTTGACGCTTGTGTTTTTCATTATCAGATTGTTCTTCCGGGTGCAAGAAAGCCCTGCATTCCATATTGCGCGAGGCAGGGATGATAGGGCAGTGGAGGCTTTGCAAAAAATAGCCAAAATCAACAAAAAGGAAATCACTGTTTCTTTAGAAGACTTTAAGGAAATTGACCGGATTTACGGCTCTGATGAAAGTTCAACCGACCTCGAAGAACAAGAAAAAGAAAAAGCCAGCCAAACAAAGAGTACCTCAAAGATCCCAACTATCTTCCAAAATGAGCTTTTGAAGCAAAAACTTGCGAGGTTCGATCTCAGCCATGTAAGACAATGTTTTCACACGCCTAAATTAGCTTTCTCTTCATCTTTGGTTATATTCACCTGGGGCCTTATCGGATTGGCGTTTCCATTGTATAACGCATTCATCCCCACCTACCTTGAGCTTCACGGAGATGCCAATAAACCTTTAAGTGTTCGAGAAACGTACAGGAATTCTTTAATCATTGCTGTTGTGGGTATCCCTGGTTGTATTCTTGCTGGGGTCTTGAGTGAATTAAGAATTGGTAGAAAGGGTACGTTGTTCCTTTCCTTGATTCTTACTGGGGTTATTTTGTTTTGTAGCACAACTGCCAAAACATCAAACGGCTACTTGGGTTGGAATTGTGGGTTTAGTTTCGTTTCCAGTATTATGTATGGGGTGCTTTACTCTTACACTCCCGAAATATTTCCTACAAAGATCAGAGGCACTGGTGTGGGATTGGCTGCGACTGCGAATAGAGTTTTTGGGGTGTTTAGTCCTATTATTGCAATCTTCGCGAACTTGGAAACTAGTGCTCCCATATATGTGGCAGGCGCATTGTTTTTCTTTGCAGCAATCCTTACAGCATTTTTCCCTTTAGAATCAAGAGGTAAATTAAGTCTTTGATAATATATTACTTCAGGACCCGTTTCTGTATATGCCTTTGATTATTTAACTGTGGTAGTAAAATGTTTATTATTTATTAAATCGTTCGATACTTGTAGCAATTTATCGCAGGCTTGGAATGATTATTGAGAGTTCGCTCTATCCAGGTTTCCAGGCACCTTTGATAGGGAGTAAAAACTACATGGCGTTGTTGGAACGGTTCAGGAAACATTCTCCCTACATAAAGCTATATGTATTTGCGTGTTAAAGTGCGACCATTTTTGCAATTGCACTGCCCTTTTAGGTAAAACTATCCCGCTCGCCATTTTTTTTTTTTTTTTTGCTTAGTATCGATTTTTTCAGAATCTTTGCTCTCGCGAAATTTAGCCATCAATGTCGAAATTCCGTCTGGTACATTCCAGTTCAAAAGACCTCATGACTTCTTCCCTCAATTTATGTTTTTGAGAAGTACTTTTCAAAGATTTCTAACCCATAAACCATATCAATCATTTAAATTTTATCGTACAATGGCTTTTCAAACAGATGCAGAAATTCACCAATTTGGGGGTAAATTACTCAAGCTCACTCATCCCTCAAAATCCACTAATACTGACATGAACGTCAACGTGTTTCTCCCACCCGTGGCATTGAACTCAGGCACCAGCAAAAAGGTCCCAGTATTAGTATACTTATCTGGATTAACCTGTACCCCTAACAACGCGAGCGAGAAGTCTTTCTTCCAATACTTTGCCTCCAAGTATGGCTTTGCCATTGTATTCCCAGATACATCCCCTCGTGGTGCTAACATCAAAGGAGAAGATGACTCCTATGACTTTGGTACTGGTGCTGGTTTCTACGTCGATGCCACTCAAGAACCATGGCTGAAGAATTATAACATGTATTCCTATGTTCACACGGAGTTATTAGATGGATTGTCACTGCAATATCCACAATTGGACTTCAGTGATAAAATTTCGATCACGGGTCACTCAATGGGTGGTTTGGGTGCCTTGGCTGGATTTTTGAAGAACCCAGGTAAGTATAGATCCGTTTCGGCTTTCTCCCCAGTTGCCAATCCTTCTAATTGTGCCTGGGGTGAGAAGAACTTTGGTAACTACTTGGGTAGCGACAAGCTGCAATGGTATAAATATGATCCAACATATTTGATCAAAGAGTATTCCGGACAAAACCAACCAGATATTTTGATTCATCAAGGTGGGGCTGATGGCTTCTACACCAAGGATAAATTCTTGCAGCCTGAAAACTTTGTTAAAGCTGCAGAGGAATCTTCTTACAAAGGGAAAATTGATTTGAATGTGGTTGATGGTTACGATCATCTGTACTTCTTCATCAGTACTTTTGTCGAAGATCACGCAAAACACCACGCTAAGTACTTGGGTATCACTGAATAACTATCCGGGTCTAGAATCACGAGTAAGATGTAGTATACATTAAAACGAATCTATATAATATCTTTCGTGAATTCTCACGCTAAATCCTATTTTTTTTTTCCGTTTTTTACAATGAAATTGTTTTGTAGTATTGTCTCCCATCTAATCATGATCTAAAACTTAGAGTCCACTGTACTTCGTATGCCAGTCATCACACCACTTCAACTTATTCTCGCTAGACTTATTCGCGCCTTTCACTATCTCAACAATTTTTGTACACGCCTTGTCAATCGCCACGGCGTATTCTTCAACCTCACCATCAACCTGGTGGTCAAGCATCAAGTCAACTATCAACTTGTCTATCAAGTTGACCAAAGTTCGCCCGACTTGGAATATGCTATCTATCTGCGCACCTTGTGTCTTGGAAGGTAATGACTTTGCCAAAGAGTTAAGTAAAAGCTTGATCAACTTTATTTTTTGTAACCATTTTTTGGCATATGCAATTAATTTCGATTTATCTTCATCAATTCCCTCATCATCGCTTGCTTTCTCAACTTTGTCTGTTGGGGTTTCTTCCTCATCCTCTGAATCGAGATCGCTTAAACCAAAGGGGTCATCATCATCGAAGTCTTCGGGAGACTCAGCCCATTCCTCGAAGTCTTCTAATCCGTCCTCTATCAATGAAATATTTTCTTTAGTTTTACGGGATAAGAATCCCAATTTTCCATTCTGTATCAATTCTAACAAGTCGTCACAACTGGACCAAATTTGGCCAACAGATATTAGCCTATTATCGTTATCATTATTTTTGGTATCGTCATTAATGATATTTTCTTTAACAAGTGATTCGAGTTCAGTAGCAAGGCCGGTATTGGCCGTTACTATCAATCTAAGTGAACTGACTATTTCGTCTGTATAAATATGAGATAAAACCAGGACGTCTAATTGAGGTATGATGGAAACAATTAATATAATGGTTTCTGAAAGCTTCAGAAGAGTACTGTAAGCTGAGTCACTTTGATCTTTCAAAACAGAGGGCTTGAAAATAATACCAACCTTGGTAGTATGGGCTTTTATTAATTTGCCTAATTTCAGTAACTCTTCTAATGGCTGATCAACTTGAGCGGACTTGATCTGTGATAATTCAGCACTGGTTGAATCCAAGCATTTTGACCAATAGTCTAAAGCTTCCCTATATGATTCAATGAGCTTTAACAAGTCTATATGGGTTTTGGACATTGCTGAAGATGTTGTCGTGTTGTGTATGATGTGACGGTATCTCTTCAACCTCCCTTGTTTACTGATGCTCAACTTCAAAAGATTGAAAAAAAAAAAAAAAAAAATTGATGCATTTCAAAAAAAAAAAGTTCGACCGTGCATAATGCACAATATACAGTCTACGGTACTGCAAAAGAAAAAAATCGTGAGCTACAAATGTCGGTCTTTAATAACGAGTATTTTTATTTTCGTAAATCAAATGGATATATCCATTACCAATCTCACCATTCTTCATCGTCCTCATCATCACTGTGAGCAACTTTGCCTTTTCTTTTATTTAATGCAGATGCTAAGGCATCGGCAAGACTTGCAGGCTGACCAGGTGTGCCACTAGCAGCGCCACCACCATTAGATGAAGCCACCGGCTCACCTTTTGCCTCGGAAAGAAGGACATTTGGTTTCTCCAACTGAGATTTATCGGTTTTCTTGAGTGTACCGATACCCGCTCCCCTGATAGACGATAACAAAGCGTCTCTGGATGGGTCGACCGAGGGTAAAGATGGCAGGGGCCCAGAGAGATCAGGCATTGGAGGTGGTGGGGGTGGGGGTGGTGGACCACCAGCTGCTGGTGCTGATTGCTGTGGAGGTGAAGGTGGAGCAGGTGGGGGTGGTGGAACGTTCCCCGTGGGTTGCGAAGGCTGCTGTGCGGGTGGGGGTGGGCCAGTTGTGGATTGTGAAGCTTGTTGAGGAGGTAAAGGTGGTGGTGGTGGGGGGATGTTACCTGTAGAAGCTGGCTGTGGAATACTACTTCTCGAAGGGACTGCAGGCGGTGCAGGGGGTTGATACGCCTGTTGAGGGGGTGCTTGTGGTGGAAATGGTGCAGTATTTTGAGGCACAAGATTGTTTCTGGCAGCCCTAGGTGGTGGTGGAGGTGGTGGTCCAGCATTGGACCTTGCTGCTCTTGGTGGGGGTGGCGGTGGCACACCTCCGGTGGAATGTGGAGTCATTTGGGGTGCCATCGGGTTAGCTCTTGATGGTGGTGGAGGGGGTACACCAGACCTGGCTGGTGGTGGAGGTGGTAATCCTCCAGTGCCTGCCCTTGGTGGAGGTGGAGGGCCCGTCCGTTGCTGCGGTTGAAAGGGTGGTGGTACTTGGTGCGCTTGTCCTGGAGTTGGTTGGGGCGATTGAGGTAGTTGATTCTGACCGTAGCCCGTTGGCAGCGGCTGTACACCATATCCTGTTGGTTGAGGTTGTACGCCATACCCAGTTGGTTGTTGAGGTGTATTTGGAAGTGGACGTGTGCTTTGGGGAGACATTGCCTGTATACCTCCATGTGAGACTGGAGGGGCCACTGCTGTTGCAGGGGGTACTCTAAAAACGCGTTTAACAGGAGCTGGAGAATCTGAGTCGTTACTATTATCAGATACATTCTCGTTGGTACTACTTGCACTTAAAGCTGAAGTGGTGCGACTAGGAGGGGCGGGTGATATGGATGGAGAAGGTGAGTCATCTGGAATAGGTGTGAAACTGGAAGCACCACCTGGTGGGGGAGGTGGTGGTGGCGCCTTTTTAGACTTCTGTGACCTTGTAGAAGTGGTGGATGTAACTCTGGAAGGTTGAGAAAAGACAGGTTCATTATGATGCTGAAACTTACGTGGAATCGGTGGTTCCAATCCCACCAAGGGACCACCTTGTTGAGCTATATAATTCTTTATGAAATCTCTGTTATCGGCGATCATGTCCTCAGTAATTCCAGCAGTTGCCAATTCTGCATACAAAGATCTCCATTCAGGAGGGGGCACATCATCATAATATAGCACACCTTTACTTCTTCTACTCCTCTGAGCTGTATTTACGTCAACGTATTCTCCTCTTGGACCAGGGGCCTGGGGGCCGGTATTGGTAGATCTTTCTTTCAAAGCAATGGCATTTTTATTGTTGACTGTATGTTTTGAGCCATGCTTTTGTCTCGTGGTGACTCTCTTATGAAAATGAGAAGCATCATTAGTGTCTTCAAATAAGAGTCCCACCAAACAGTCTTCAATTTCGAATGTGTGGAAAAACTTTCTATCCTGATTGTATTCGAAATCAACGTAAATTTCCTGATCCCAAACTACCCCACGGTGACCTATAATGTCAACCAACTTGAGGAAGAATGTGTGACCCACCAAGTCATCAACCAACACAATTGCCCCGACTAGTCCCGTATACTTCCAGTTGGTTGGGTCAGGATAAGCTATGTAAAGTCTAGCAACCGTAGCATCGATGATTTTATTGCTGGCCTTGGGAATGACTCGTTTAATTCTTTCCTTATCTGCGGTCGTTAAGATACCCATGGCATTCAATATATTGTTGACAAGTCTTATCTAATGATTTCAAGCTTCAATGGTAAGCCAATGGATATTAATGATGGTCAATTCTGTAATATGGATTACGTTTTTCTCAAATAAAGACCCATATAAGTCTTACCTTCGATTGAGGTGTTCCTACCCTCGAACCAATATTTTTGCAGATTTGCGTTTTTTGCAGGTTGGATAGATTCCTTTTCTTCCCGCCCGTGCTTCTTTTCTTTTTTTGCTTTTTTTTTTTTTTTTTTTTCTTCTCAGCGAAATCATCTCGAAATAAAATGTACTTACTGGCGTTTGAACTCGATACTTTAACTAACCCCCATATAAACATACATATATCATAATGTCCGGTCGTCAAGGTGGTAAAGCTAAGCCTTTGAAGGCTCCAAAGAAGAAGCAAGCTGATATGGACGATGAAGAAATTGCTTACAGAGAAAAACAAAAGGCCGATGCTAAGGCTAAAAAAGAAATGGCTGAAAAGGCTAAAGGTAAGGGTCCTCTTGCCAGTGGTGGTATCAAAAAGAGTGGTAAGAAGTAAGCAAATGTTTGCGTTACTTCGAAGGGCTCTATGTCATCAGTAATATGACTAGACCAACTCATAATCTTTAATTCATTCTATAGTTACAATTGATTCTCATATTTTTGCCTATTTAGAGCAGACGTTAGTTTTTGCTCGTTGTAATTATATAATATTTTTGCCGATGCCTATGCATGTTAGGACCGATATTCAGGTTAAGCTGATTATCACGTCATCCAAAATTCTGTTGAAGAGTACGTCAGTTATCTTGAAACTTTGTAAGCACTATACATAAACAAAAGAAATTATTTATTTCAACATGGTATTGTTTTTCCTGTAATTGTGACAAAATTTGTTAAAAATCACTTAAAAGTTCTCACACTTATTTTTCACTCAACCAAGAAAACCCAATGAATGTTTCCTAGAAAGTTTTTTTGTTGTTGCTTGAACTTTTTTTAGTGTTCGAATTACAGGGTATCATCAACTGCATTTGCAAATTTAGAAGCTTATAATCATGACTGGGTGTAATCGTTTGTTTGTTTGTGGCCCAACAATCCCTAAAAACATGAGAATAAAGGAGATTAATGTGCTCAGAGAAAGTAACTAAGTGAATCAGGTGATTTGAACTCTTGAAAGTAGCAGTTCACTAGGTGACATATTCCTTCAATACATCTTATTAAAGTGATGAAATGCTTTTGCAACTAAGATTGAAAATCAGTGATGTACGGGTTAAAAGCTGGAAATGCGACTTTCACGACATCGAAATGGAAAAAAAAAAAGAGAAAAAAAAAGGAAAGATTTCGGTTTGTTAGTGCACGCTGAAAAGTATGAAGAAAAAAAAAATGAATATCGATTGTATTGAAGAACAAATCCCAGTTGGAATATCAATACCCACCTATAAGCTCTCTCTATTAGCCATGCCATCCCTACAAAAGCACCATGTGAACGTGGCTCGTCACGTCAAGCTGATGAATAAGAATTTATGTGCCAACTTAATCCGTCATAGCTATATAGTAACTGGTAGAACTAAGGCCAAGAGAGCCCAGGCTGAAATCGAAAGCTTTTTAGCATCCACTTTGAATAAGGATAGGGAATTAAGACAACAAAGCTTATCGATAGAGGAAAGAATAAAGCAAAACGATGCTTTGAATTACTTACAGCCACCCGACAAGGCAGAAGTCGGCTCCACAATCATAAACGAACTTTCTCAAAGATATACCAATAGAACACATGGTTTCACCCGTATTATCAAGCTAGAACCAAGACTCGGCGAAGATAAAGCACCCATGTCTGTATTAGAACTAGTTGACTCCGAATTCGAGATTAGATTTTGGTACATGGCCAAAATCGTGGCTAGACTAGAATTACAAGGATTACCTCTCGATGATCTTACTCAACTCAACGTTAAAAAATTGACTCAGTTACGTGAAAACGGTGAGGATGTTTTTCATGCTGCAGTTCAAACCGCTAAAACTGAGTTTTTCCACTATGATCCAGTAACCGGTGAGATAACCAACGAAGAATCTAAAAAGAACTTAGAAAACCTTCCAAGAAAACTTGAATATCATGATGGTACTCTTACAGGCAAACTCACTGTTTCAAAGAAATTTAATACCATCCCAAGAAAACTGAAAGCACAATCATCAGATGCCCAAGCTGAGATAACATCAGATGCTCAAACACAAACTCAACCTTCAGCTTAGACACCCCTAGTAGTTATATGATCTCTCATTTACATTGTACATAGTAATAATACTCCGTCTTCATTAATTTTCTGTTACTCCAAAATAGTACTATATAGGAGTTGACAATAAAGTAAAGGCAAGATCGTACATGAAAAAAAAAAAAAAAAAAATGAAAAAAAAAAAAAAAAAAAAATAAAACAAGAGGTTTTGAATGAGAATGCGAAACTCACTCAAGAGGCTGAACAAAAAACATCTTAAAGTTGAAGAATGAACTGTTATAACAATAGTACATCATTTTATCCCTTCGCAATACCGTATTTACACTCTCATTGCAAAAAATGTGGTTCTCCAAGTCTAATTTCAAACCTGAAGGTAAATTAGCCTTAATAGTTGGTGCTTCACAGGGTGTTGGTGCTGATTTGGCCCTTCAATTATATCAAAAAGGATGTTCAGTGATCTTGGTTGCCCGAACCGAGGACAAACTACGAGAACAAGCTGAATTGATTGAAAGAAGTACTATTATCACAGAAGCAGGATCTCCCGATGTAACTTTCATTGCTTGTGATGTGTCCGACTACGATCAATGTATCAAATTATGGAAACGCGTCACGTTGGATCGTAAACAAGACCCCGAATATATTTTCTGTTGTGCTGGAAATTCCATACCTAAATTGTTTAGCGATTTGACAGCAAAGGACTTGAATAACGGTGTAGATATTAACTACAGAACAGCCGTCAATGTTATCCATACCGGTTTCAAACAGACTCTACAAAATCATCCTAATTTAAAACATAGTCAACAAAAACAAAGACATATTATCTTGTTTTCCTCAGTGGTAGGGTTCTATCCATTCATTGGATATTCTCAATATGCACCTATGAAAGCGGCCATATCATCTCTCTCGGTGGTATTACGTCAAGAATTAGGACCGTATAATTATCGTATATCATGCGTGTTTCCCGGAAATTTTGCCAGTGAGGGATTTTACGAAGAACAAAAGACAAAACCCGAAATCACCAAGCAGATTGAAGGCCCCAGTACACCTATACTTTCCGAAAAATGTGCAGCAATGATTATTAACGACTTAAGTAAAGGGTACGATACTATAACCACTGATTTTATTGGATGGTTATTAGGATGTTCCGCTTTGGGAGTATTACCACGTAACTGGTCAGTATTTCAAATCATTGTCAGTTTTATATTCCTGATTTTTGCCCCCTTGGCCAATTGGATTGTCTACAGAGATATAGTCAAGTATTTCAGCAAACGTGAACAAAACACTGATTTTGACAAAAATGATGAATACGAAACACGGTCATTGGATAGTTCGGACAAAAGTGACTAACTAATAATGTGCATACGCTGCCCTTTCCGTTCAAACTGCGGTGTTTCAATTCTTCTCTTCCTGATTCTAGATAGGCGGGTATTTATGTTTTCTACTTTTGGTTCGAGTTATTTAACTAGCCTAAAACTTTAGGTTCAAAGGATCGTGTTCAAAAGTTTGTCTTTTTTTTTCTTCTCTTCTTTTTTGGCTTGAGTTTCTTTCTTCTATAATGTGTCACAAATAAATTTAATAATATCTAATGTTCTGGTCTTCATAATCATGTTTTTTATTCATACATATATATTCACAACTTTTAATCTTTATCTGCAGCTGCCACCTTCTCGATAATCTGATGCCCTGTTCTATCAGCATCAACCATCCATTGATACCAGTTAATGCTGTAGACCCAATTTACCATCTTGATAATCTCATCATTCCAAATATCTTTGGCGGTCTCGCTGATACCTTGACGTGTAGTGTAATTAATATGTTTACTCACTGGAATGACTTCTTTGGAAACATCTTTATCGGAAAGAATTCTGTTATTGATAATGTCATTGGACGTCTTTAAATGATGTGATATGATGTATTGATTCTTTTGGAAGTATTGACCAGTATAGTAAGCAAATGAGGATGTCAACAAGACACCACCCAAAAATCCATGTATTCTACCACCCATTACTGATATTTATTACTGGAAGTAAGACAAATGTGAAGGTTGGTTTTGTATTCAAACAATTGTCTAAGCTGGTAACTCAAAGATCTCCAAACGGTGTGAATTTTACCAAAGCTTGACTGATAAAATCTCAGTGAGACAGACTCGCACGAAAGTTGAAAAAACAAAAAAGGGCAAAAAAAAAAATGTCGCGACCAATGAACGTAAAATATCATTTACAGCAAGAATTCAGCCTATATCCATGAATGGAATGTTGAATTAATTTACATAAAAGACTTAAAATATGCTATATACATGTGCGTTGATTAATTCGTTCTCAAATTAAAGCTATGCGTTTTCTGCCTATGTGATCGGTACTTTGCCCAGGGATCTATCGTACATAATTTAGGCCTCAGGGTTTGAAGTTTCAGCAGCTTCCTCTGCAATCGCTTTCTCAAGAGCATTCTTTAAAAATGGTATGACGTCTATATTGTCCAACTTAACGGATTCACCTGCTTCTCTTAAAGCCTTAACCTCGTCAACTGCCTCGTTAGTTTCACGTAACAAGAATGGTAATTCTTCAACTGGACCATTTAATGGCAATTCTAAGGCACCAGAATTGGTCTTCAAGTATCGTTTGGCCTTCAAGTCAGCAATGTACGCTAAGCCATGAACAAAATTTACGTTTATATCTTCTTCCAAGTTGTAGTCTTGTAACTGAGGTTCCACACCAAACATAGCGTATTGTAATCTCACGAGTTTTCCATTCCATGCTGTAATTTCACTTTCGTCCACATTCACATAGCTTTCTTTAAATTCAGCCAAGTACTGTTCTTTCTCCTCTGTCATGGTTTGTGCCCTTTCATATGCCACTTGCCTTTCTAATAAAACTTGTTTGATTCTTTTTTGAGTTAATTTCAACTTTTCGTCAACATCATCATGTATGGAGTTGTTGCTTACACCAATGGCTTCACCTAATCTAACCTCTCTGGCCAAAATGTTACGCTCTTTCAAAGTCAAATACCATATTTTATGTAAATCTTCAAAAGATTTACGACGTAATTCGGGGAAGTCCCATGCGCGTGATTCAACATCGAGTTCACTGCTTTCACGATAACATGATTCGGAGTTACTTCCATCGGGGAAAAATGCCCATAAGGGATGGTCCGGGGAGACGTCAAAGTTCTTATGAGTTGGTACTATTGGCTCTCTGAGCTTTATGTTCTTCAAGTTAGAAAATGCCAAAGGCTTGCTTCTGGCGAGACATTTAGCAGACGTCTGGAAGTACCTTGTGGTCAAGCGTATGCTCATGGTATGTTTTTGGGGGTCGTGTATATTAAAGATTACCAAAGATTGGGATGCTTAATTTTTATATTTAACGCTATATCGATATCAGTACTGAAAAGTTTTTCGTTAGATTTTTTTTTTTTTTTTTTTTCCTTATTCATTTTGCTTCAGTCAAAACATGCGACAATCTTAGACACAAATGCGACATTATCATAAACTCGGATTTTTCGTTCATCATTGTCTTGAAATAAGAAAAGGCACCAAGTCAATAAGATAAAACAAACCTTGTCGTACATCTTCATTCCTTGCAGAATCTACATAAAAATATTTTTAAATGTCTTCCGTTCAAACAGAGCTGCAACAGCAGGAACCACTTGACTTGATCCGCTTCCAGCTTGATGAAGTGGTGCTTGTCAAGTTAAGAGGTGCCCGTGAAATGAAGGGTAAATTACAGGGTTATGACTCTCATTGCAATATGGTGTTAAGTGATGCTCAAGAGTACATATTCACTGAAGAATCCACTGATCCAATAATCAAAAAAACCGACATGGTATTTGTCAGAGGTGACTCTGTCATTTTAATCAATCCCATCAGCGAATAATTGAAACCAGCAATATTTGACAAAGACTGATATGAATATAATTTGCTTTTGTTCAGATATGGCATCCCTGTCACTCAAAGCCTATGTTGCCTACATTTTAATGCCTTATTGACTACATTGTATACTACCTTTCTTTTTTTTTTTTTTTTCATTTCATTTTATAATTTAATTTATTTTCGAAAAAATATTTCATCAGTTATTTTCCACTTCCATAGCATCGTCATGTAGAACCTGTTTCACCAACTCTAGCCTCTTGGCGTTTGAACTCCACCTTTCCTTGGCCTCTGCGCCATGTTCAATCAAGTCCTTTATAGTTTTCGTCAAGTTTTCAATTGCCTTATCATTTTCATCTAAAACGGTGGTGGAATTGACCATATCAGCAGCCTTGGTTTTGGCTAAATCGTACAAATATTGATCATTGTCAATACACTTATACGCCTTATCATTCTGTATGTGTTCATTTAAGTAGCCAATAATGTCCAAGGAGTGGTTCGTCGTACCAGCGACAGGTTCTTCTTGAACATCACCTACCTCATCTACCGTCTTCAATTTTTTAAGCTTGGAATCAACGTCCTTAAAAAGTTCTTTGAGTTCATCATGAGAAAAAACGGAAGATCTGATGTCAATTGTGCGGCTCCCCTTCTTTGGTATTAGATCGTCGGGACCCCTAACAAACTTAGCTTTGGCACGCTTACCACCTGTCGTTTCATTCTGGAAATTTAATAACAATGTCTTCATATCATCAACGAGAGGTTTCTGATTATCTTTAAGGTCGAGTATGCTACTTTCTAATTTAGTCTTCCTCTCGCTTAATGCATTGTATTGGGATTCGAGTTCAGAAAGGTATGGGGGTGTGATGCTTTGCTTCAACTCAAGGTTTTGCTCCAAACGTTTTATGTGTAGTTTATAAGCCTCCGAGACTTTACTATATTCATATTGTAGCTTTGCAAGTTGAATTTTGTCTTGTGGTGCTGCCTTAGCACCTTCATGGGCGGTAGTCTGCTTGATTATCGAAGTTGTTGTTTCGTAAATCTCTTGTCTCAACTTGAGATATTGCAGCGCGATTTTATCGTAGTTCTTGATATAGCTAGAAATGGCCTCATCTATTATATCTTGTTGCTTCCTTGTGATCGAAGACATTGTATGCTTGTCGGAATTCTTTAATGCTAATTCAAGTTGTTGAGAAGGAGGCTGCTTATGGCTTCTTGATCTTTAGTTCATGTTCTCGTTTTTTTTTTTCAGCTTTCTACTGTTTTTTTTCGTTCTACTAGGTTGTCATCCTACAACCTGCATACAAATCTAGATCCGTTAATCAAAATGCTAAATAAACCTATTTATCTGAATTAGCTCCAATGGCCCACCCAAGACCCGATACAAAAAGATTGGAGAGCTTTTCACTGGCTTGATTAGTAGTGTTGGTTGCATCACTGATCAAGTCATTCGTCAACGCGCCCAAATTTTCTTTGACTTTGTCGGCTCTATAGTGAGAGTGATTATTGGTAGGGGTGTTCGTTTGTAAGCTAGCATACCAATTTTCAATTTCATGGTTGATATGATCCCATTGTCTCACAATCAACTTACTATTATCAATACTGGTATCGTTGGGCTTGATATGTTTCAATGCCAAAGCAAGGACTTCCCTTTGTTTTAAAAGAATACTAATTTTTTCGTTATTCACAGCAGTACTGTAATCGTTGAACCACTCAGGAGGGACAAATTTGCCCACTTGATAGAAGGTAAGCCATACCTTGTTAAGCTCACTACTGTTTCTGTTTCTGAAAAAGTCTAGCAACTCAACGCTGTGCTTATATGCATAATCGAAGTTATTGTCAATTAATGCTGATTCAATACATGCCGACTTCAACTTCGGTAGATATGTCTCACTGATTGTTGAGCCCTTGTCATCCAAAAATATAAGAAGGTCAACGAGTATCTTATAAAGCTTTTCGTATGCGAGGTATGATTTTGGGTTATGTTCTAAAATTATTGTGATCAAGTTTAAGGGACTGTACCGCTCCTCGGTATCATTCGCCCCTACAACACCAAACTGACTTATCAATTGATGGGGTGTTAGTGGTTTGCCTCTCTCTATGAAAATTTTGAAATTCTTCATGTTTGTGATAGCTTTGAGTAAATGCTTGATCTTGATTATTTGGCCTCTGAAGTCTTCTGAAAGGGTTTGGTCCAACGAGAGCATGTCAAATAATTGAACACACTTTGTGGCTTGATTTAACTTACCCACTTTGTCATTAAGGCTAACTGCTTGATTGAACGAGTCCCAAAACTTTTTGGCGACCAATTCAAAAATAATATCTGCTGACAAGTCAAATTCTTTATTCTCATAAAACGATTTCACAATTTCAAGAAGATCGAATACCAAAAAACGCTCCACGATTAATTTGTTGATTTGTAATTCATGGTTGGGGTCAATTGCAATAAATGCATTTGTGAAAAGACGTGCGGAGGTTAAGAGTTGGTTATAGTTATTTTCATTCAAGCCATGCATTATTCGAGTGATTTCTTTTTCTTTAGAGGAATAATCTAAAGCAGTGGAATATCTGAGTCGAACATAATCGGATATAGTAAGCTTATTTATTGGATATAGCTTTTCGCATGTGATTATGGTATCGTGTAATGTTTCAATAGCACTTGGATTTGGTTGAAATAACGGCTTAAGAGATGAATGATGCTGCATGAATTCAAGTAGTGATTCTTGATTAGAAAATATCTCATCAGGATTTAAGCTAATATTTGTGATTGCGGTTCCTTGTCCCATTTTGCGAATTAATATATTAACGACGTCTCTGATATTATCATAGACTTTAAGCATTTCCATGGAGGACACACTAAAGGATGTTTCACGGTTAATAGAGTAGTAATAACAGCTTGCAAGAAAATACTGCACCAATTTGATGTAGTCTTCCACTGCGAATCCAACTCCGTTGACGTCAGTGTATGTGGTTATGCTCTCAATAGTATCAAGCCATAATCTGTACTTTACAGAAGGAAGTCGATCTGCAAAATGATTTTCGTCAAATAACCATGAAATGATAGGGCCAAAATCGTTGTTATGGTATTTGACCAAGGGTAAAATAACTTGGCTCATCCAGCTCGATGCTGGAATTCTATTTTCTTTTAATCCTACTTCATTCAAGGGACTTATCATAGCATCAAATTTCCCACTAAACGAAGTTATTCGCACAAATTCGTTAAAGCGTACCGCCGAGGCATCTGTGACTTCACCGTATGTTTTCCAGTAATAGGTGAAGGGCTTCACAACCTGTTCATACCAATCTTTGAGTGAACCATGTTCTTTTCCTTCGAAGACAGTGTTGAATTGGCTAATGTCAAGGTGGTAGTTCGAAAGAAATATGACTCTAGATTGAAGAAAAGTATCCAAAATTTCGTTGTTCAGGAATGTAGGTTCTAAATGGAAATTGTAAGCTTGAACCTCAAACAGAGTATCAACGATTAAGTCATGGGCGGTATTAACTATTATCTGATCTGGTCCTGAATTGACTATCAGGTGTTCATGATATGTGTTGATCTGATTAAAGGCTTCCTCTAGATCTTCGCTATATCCAGAGAACAGAGACGAATCCAAAAAAAGTTTAACTAAAGTTTCAAGCTGCTGTAGATGGATTTTATGAGGAGAAGTGTATAAGAGCAAAAGTTCTAGAATTCTCTTGGTTGTTGTAAATTTCAATTGCTTGTGGGTGCTAATTATGCTTGCGACGTTAGAAAGTATTTCGGGCAATTGTACGTTCAACGACAACAAGTTCAGAACAGTCAAATAAATTTTGGCATCTAACACATCTGTAAATGTGTAGTCACCTTCGTGATATCGACTCATGGGCAATGTACTATTTATGGACAGCTAAATGGATGACCTTAAGAATCTTAGCTTCGAGTCTAAGCTTATATCGAAGACGAATCGTCTCAAATTTTGATGAACTTCGATCAGCCTAACCACCCGTACACCTTTGATTCAATTTTTTCTCACTTTCTGTTACAGCTCGGCGCGTCTCTCACTCTTTTCTTTGTCCTAATTTTATCCCTGATAAAGAGAAAAAGCAAAAAAAAAAAAAAAAAAAAAAAAAAAAAAAAAAGAATAGATAATAAGAAAAAGAAGAGGGAAGGAAAGGGAAAGGGAGATTTAGAACAAAGAACAAATACAACAAGGTGACGATTATTATAAACTCTGCTTCAGCCTTAACCGTTCATAAAGTAACAAGGCCAATTTTATGATCCAATCTAGTCTCGCTATTCCATAATCAGTTTTTTTGTTCTTTTTTTTTTCAATTTTATGTTTTCGGGTTTAAATTTAACACAGCGGCCTATTACTCGTAAAATTCGGGCTTCACACAGATATCTCTTTTTAGCACACTCATCGGTTGTCAGGGCGGCTAATCTCCAAGAAATCATGTCAAAGAACCATTCCACTGCGAGCCATTTTTTCAATACTTCGTCACATGATTGCCGACAGATGCCCATCAATGGATATCAACATGAACTCCTAAAGGATATTGATTTTGACTCGTCGTTCTCTGATAGCCCAGCATCAGAACTGATGGATGATTCAGATCTTTTTGACCCAGCAGATCTAGAAGGCCTTGTCATGCCTTCGTCCACAAAAAGAACAAATGTAAGCATATCCACAATCACACACAATCCAAATAAATTCGCAACATCAAGTGTCCTGATTGAAAAGAACGTGCATCCAGGTGTGAGACTACCGATAGATTTTCGTTCAACAGAAGTACCCAAAAGTAACTTGCCCCCTTTGTCTCGTCGAAGTTCTCCTACGAAATTAAAGAATATACCCTCTTTGCCACTCACAATAAATTCCTCAAATAAAAAGCCACAGAATTCTCTACAACCTTCCCCTTACTCATCTCAAAATGTACCACTAGAAAGAAATGAATTCTTACAAAAAGCTCGGCGTACTCCCATTATAACAACGTCATCTTCTCCCACGAAAACCCAGTTTGAAGATGTCAGAATTCTTCCACACAGATCACAAAGCGGCCCCAACGCTTCCCCTAACAGGAGAAATGTATCACAGAACAGTTCCAACACTTCCCCCAACAGAAGAAGTGCATCTCAAAACAGCCCTATCACTTCCCCCAGCAGAAAAAATGCGTCTCAAGGTAGTCCGAAAGCATCCCCGATCAGAAGAGATACTTCTCAAAGTAGCCCGAACGTCTCTCCCAGAATTGCTAAAATACATGAATATTTGAGCAACACTCAATTCACAAATGAAAGTCCTTCTAAATCAACGAAAACAATATTCGACAAGAGCACTTCAACGTTCAAAAGACCGAAGTCAGAGCCTGTGGCTCAGATCCGTAATTTGTCTACATCAGCCAAAAGGCTCAAACATGAAGACTTCTATCCTACAATTCAATTGGCAACGCAGAGGCCGTTACCAGCAAACGAAAAAGGGCCTACGAATAAATCAATTGCTTCAACGAAGGACCTCAAAAGTGTAAAGCCTATTATTTTATCCAGTGAACAAGAGTATGTTTTGCAAATGGCAATTAGAGGTAACTCCATTTTTTTCACAGGTTCAGCTGGTACTGGTAAATCTGTCTTGCTAAGATCAATCATTAAGAGCTTGAAATCAAAGTACAATTTTGATCAGGTAGCTGTTACTGCGTCGACTGGATTAGCAGCCTGTAATATTGGAGGTGTCACTCTTCACAGTTTTGCTGGTATTGGTTTAGGTCAAGGTAGCGTAGAGGAGCTCATTAAGAAAGTGAAGAGGAATAAGAAGGCTTTGAAAAAATGGGTTACCACAAAAGTTTTAGTCATTGACGAAATTTCAATGATAGATGGACGATTACTAGATAAACTTAATGGGATTGCAAAAAAGCTTAGATACTCGACTAAGCCATTCGGTGGTATTCAAATTATAGCTTGTGGTGACTTCTATCAGTTACCACCAGTAAGTAAAACCATAACCTTAGAGGACGGACAAGAAGTTGAAGACGAGGCCCTTTTTGCTTTCGAGTCCTCTGCTTGGAGCAATGCGATCAGATCTTCGATTATTCTCAAAGAGGTATTCCGTCAAAAGGGTGATCAAGTTTTCATTGACATGTTGAATTCTATGCGTACAGGTATAGTGAGTTCCAGCACCGAAACTGAGTTCAGAAGATTGAGTCGGCCCCTTGACTGTCCAGCGGGGATTGTTCCAACACAACTTTATGCCACCAGAACTGAAGTTGACGATGCAAATAAATTGAAACTTAGTCAAATTCCGGGTGCTTCTCTCTGCTATAATTCCATCGATGGTGGTTCTCTTCCTCCTAACATAAGGCAAATATATTTGAACAATTTTTTGGCGCCACAAAGATTGTTTTTAAAGAAAGGAGCACAGGTAATGTGCATAAAAAACTTTGATGACACCTTGGTAAACGGGTCCCTTGGTCAAGTTATAGATTTTTTGGATAGGGACACATACATGTGCCAGGGTTTTTTCGAGGAATACCCTCATCTCTCTGTGGATGAAATCAAGGAAAAGCTTCAGGATAAAAAGAATGAGGGGGATCATAATTTAGAAGATGTAAGCACATCACGTCTCGATTCTGTTTTTGCCTTTTTGAATAAATTTGAAGAGAAGGCAGCAGTTGATTACACATCCCAAAATGAGCAAAGTCAAGAAGAAGCGTTCTTGCAAAACTCACAAAGAAAAAGAGAACTCTTGGAGAAACTCCAAGAGGTCTCTGGAGGAGAAAAGTTTCCGCTTGTCAGATTTTTGCTTCCTGATGGTGTAAACACTAGAGATGTTTTGGTCGAGCCAGAACAGTGGACGATCGAAGATGAGAAGGTAAAGAAGATTTTGGCCAGCCGTACGCAATTACCTTTAATGCTTGCTTGGGCATTATCGATCCATAAAGCACAGGGTCAAACTCTAGCAAAAGCCAAAGTAGATTTGTCCAGAGTTTTCGAAAATGGTCAAGCATATGTCGCTTTATCTAGAGCTGTTTCCAGAGATGGTTTACAAGTATTAAACTTCAGGAAGGAGAAGGTAACAACTCACGTGAAGGTCCAGGAATTTTACAAGTCTTTGATGTCGACAGAAGATCTTGCCAGCATATCATACAAAGATGAATCTCGACCTCTTTTGCAAAAGGATTCAGAGAAGCAAGCTAGTAAAGTTCACGCTTAATGGTAACATTGAGTGATAAATTTTAGGTTTATGTAACTATAGTGTAAGTTAGAAATCTGTTTTATGAATTATGCTGTTTTAATGTATATGTACAAGGAAAAATGTGTTTTGAAATAGAATTGAAAGTTCATCATCTGCATGATAAGAAATGCCCCTAGTTTGGTAGAGTTTTTTCAAAGTATTCAAGGTCTCTCGTCTCGATATTCGGCAACGTTTTAACATCGCAAATGCTCGTCAAATCATTGTAAAGAACAATATCAGCCAACTTCTTAAGGTCATTCTCTTGTATTGCCTTAGCGATTTTCAGTTGCTTGGCACAGTGATTTAGTATAATAACTAGGTTCTTTTGATCGCTTGTAGGGGAGGAAGCAAGAAGCTTTCCAATATATAAATGAGTTAAGTCAAAGTGAGGATACTCTATACCCGCAACCTCCTTGATCGCAGATCCTGTTGTATTCAGATGTATTGGAGTGAACGCTAATTGTGGAATCAAAGCTTCTATACCACATACTAATATATTTTGCATGTTGTCCAAGTTTTGTCCTACGAGTTGATGGGGATAAATTATAAGGTTTCGGGGAGCTGACTCTGCAGACTTATCAAAAAAAAAATGTTGGACATTGGTAGAATCAGCTGAATCTTTCGAAATTTGGTCAAAACCAAAGAACAGCTCTCCGAGTTTTTCATTGAGCGACCTTGTGAGACTTCTCAAAGCAGCACCCTGTGGAATAACAACTAAAAAAGGATTAGTATTCCTACTATTACCTCTTAACGATTTTATAGCCTTACTCAATACTTTGACAATAGTGTCGTTACTTAAGGGTCTAGGCTCTGAACTGAGATACGCTAACTTTTTCTTTAAGTACAGCTTCTCTTCGTTTTCAATATTAGTACCGCTTTTTCTTACATGATCCTCAATCGATCTAACTAATTCAGCCTTCTCTGGTACATTTTTGATCACGTCCACATTTTTTATGTCCACTTTACTTCTTTGGCGACCAGGAGATGTTTCTAAGAAGTAGATACCAACCCTATTGGTGACACCAGTTTCTTTCTTTTGTTCATTAGCGGTTGCGTAATCTGCTGAGTTGTAGGCTCCAATTGTCAAAATATTTCTCTCGCTTTTCCCAATCGAAAACATATTATCGTCAAGTCTCATCATATGTTTTATTATACGAGTCTTGTAATCCACATTAGCTTCTCTGTTCAATTTCTCGACTAAGTATTTGGTAAGTTTGTCGCGAAGGCTTGCTTCTGATTGGGAGTGTATCTTTTCGCTCTGAAGCTTGATAAGTTCTTTATTTTCAGATCTTTTTGCATGAGCAGAAAGTTGATAAAGCAAATCATAATATGATGGCGTGGGTTGTGAGATGAAACAAAGCTGAATCTGCTTGTACAAAAATTTTCTCTTTTGCTTAATCAATTTTTTCAAAAGACTGGGATCGGGACTCTCTAGTTTGACACTATTTTTAAAAGCTGGTATGATTCTACCATCTACTTCTCGTGAAGTCAATGAATCATCTTCAAGAACAAATTCGGAATGTTTAAATTTGTTTCCAACTCCTTCTGATTCCTTGAAAGATTTTTCAGTACTTCTCAAAGCATTCGAAAGAATCTGAGAGTAGTGTTCGATATGACTTCTTTGTAACTCTCTGATGCATGTCTCTAATTTTGAAACATATTTGCCTTTCTTTCCCACTTTGTCAATCATGTGTTGAGATCCGATTTGAGACGTACTCAACATCATATCAAGCTCGTCCACTGCAATGAATCTACAATCATTGAAATTGTATACGGAAGATTTTTCTGCCTTGAAAAGGTATTCATGCAATGTGCTTGGGGTGGTGATCAAAACCTGGGGCGAAAGTTCATTTCTAGCCTTTCCAGTTTGTATCCGCTGACGCTTACCCTTGGAAGTGATGATATCGACCACTAAAGCCCTTCGAATTAGTTTATAATCACTGGTGTCTGCTTCCCAGACTAACTTGTGTGGGCAGCATTCAGCAGGCATTTCCTTGATCAAGCCCTCAAGATGAGTTTGGTACTTCTGAAGAAGCTCATCTGTAGGAACTAAAATGACACTGTCAATAGACATTCCATCTCCTTCGAATATACCAAATCGAGGAACTTTTGTCAATGATAGTTGCAAAGCATATATGAGAAGAGATAGTGACTTACCTGTTTGATGCCCTCCTTTCAATACAAGACTATATTGTGAGTTGAGAGTCGCTAACAAAGTTCGTTGATCTCTTGTGGGAAGAGCAGTTTCGAACGATGTATCCTCAAGCTTTGTCCTTGTCTGATAGTTTGCATCAAGTCTTTCTTGAAAGAACGGTAGTATTCCCATGTCTGTGAAATCTGCATTCTCATCGGTGGGATCAAATTTGAATTGTACTTCAGAACGGTTCGTTATGGTTCTGCAAAAAGTAACTTTTGGATAAATAAATGGCGACCGACCTATTTGATGTCGCGAGGTCTTAAATTCATTTGAGACGAATGATCGTAAGCACGAAAAAGGTCTAGAGCAAATCATGAGATTGGGAGTTTGAAAAGTCTAGCCTTAAAAGTTGCAGACTTGCACATATTTTGTATAGCTCATCGGCAAGGCTGCTCATGAAAACCATTTAGGAAAGTACGTTTCAATTCCGTACACCGAATCGAGTTTTGTGCGCACAATTGAAAATGGAGACTGCGAAATAACCACAGGTTCACACTACTACGATGGTTCCTGAAAATACCTACAGATGGTTTTGCAATCGTAATCTAATAAATTAAAGTCGGTTATGTAAGCAGCTTGAAGCTTTTCGTTTGTGCCCATAAAATTATCATAAGGCACGCAAACTAGATTGAGTTTCTCCTATAAAGTGACTTTTTAACGTCTCCACGTTTAATTTTGGTCTTATCCACCATTCCAGCAATTGGGGGCAATTTTCCATTCTTCTCCCACTTGGTGAATAAGTTGTCAGCATATGCCATCCCGACATGGTGTATCTCGTCAAATTTGGCAAAGTCAAGAGTTGCGTAGTCATCAATCGGGGGTCTCAAGTAGATCACTCCAGGCGTCTTTTTGGCCATTTCCAAAGCATTGACACTAGCAACATATGCCAATCTCAATTGAATATCCATCATATTAGGAACGTTGGGATGTTTTGAAAAAGGGTTCCACCTGTTGAATAAGACCCAGAATCCAGACAATGTATCACCGTAATTCATGGGTGTCCTGTCATCGACTGAGCCAACATCTACTGCGATGATATATTTTGCGCCTTTCTTTTTCATTTCCATGACAGGTAAGTTATCTAGGTATCCACCATCTAACAACATACACCCATTGAAAGTAATTGGTGGTAGCAACCCTGCTAAAGACATCGAAGCTCTAATGAATCTCCATGCATAGCCTGATTCATGTATATCCATGGTTGAGTTGGTGATATTTGTTGAATTGCAAAAGTACTTAATCCAAAAGTCTTCAATCTCGCTGAAACCGAAAAGTTTCCATATCCCTCTATTGAATTCATAACCAGTTATATAGGAAGTGACGGGATAGGTTAAATCAAAGATAGATCTCCACAACGAAGAAACACGCTTGGCAAACTTTTTAGCTCTACCATATATAGAAACAATGTTGTAGTCCATTGCATAAAGGCCACCAACGAAAGACCCAATTGACGTCCCACCAATCAAGTCTACTGGGATTCCGTGTTTTTCTAAAGCCATAACGACACCAACATGTGAGATACCACGAGAACCACCACCACCTAAGACAAGGCCAACTGCCTCGTTGGACAAGATTCTAGCCAATCTCAAGAAGTCATTTTTATGTGACTGGACTGATTTGTAAGCTAATTTGTCTGTTCTATTAAGGCGCGCATTTATTTTTACCAAGGACGACATGGCCTTTGACTTGACAGTCTCCAACCTGATTTTGATATTCGGATTGGTTTTGCTGCTTATCTTTGCAGCTAAATCGCTGATTATGTTGGGCTTCTTCTTGACTTCTTGGCGGTTTTTGTACCTATTGAGCTCCATTTGAATATGGTGATGACCTTGCACCCATATTCTATTTTTCATCCAAATACTAGTCGAGCCTGGAACAACATATTTATCAGGGTGAATTAAGCATAAGTCTGTTCTAGCTGTAGTTTTCAATTTAATTAACAATCTCTCGTAGTCACCCACATTCATTGCCACATCATCATCCTCGGCATCTGCAAGTAGTAAGATGCAATCACCTTGTGAAATACAGTTTGAAGTCCAGTTTGATTTCAAAGGTGTATCGCAGACGTAAACAATGGTTTCATATTCTTCTTCCAAATAAGCAAAATAACCAGAAAGTTTGAGTTGGGCTAAGCGTTCATCAAAAGCGTGTCTACCAAGATGAGTCAAAGTTGATGCTTGGTCCAAAGCAATGACGTTACGGCCAATGGCTTTCAAGGCGTGGACTAACTTGTCAGCAAATTCTCTCACCGGTAACCCACTTACAGATGGAAGAATGGTAATAGTTTTGTAATCATTGCTTAGGTAGGGGGTCGTGGAAGTTGGAATGGGTGCAACTGTACTGTTAAGGTATTGATTGTGAATGTTTTTAGGGCCGGCTTGTTGCACCATTCTACTGGCAACAATTCTTGAGACTTTAACCATAATCGAAGGATTTTTCAAGGACAACATTTCAAATAATGTTCTGGGTATACGAGCAGTCTCGGAGTCTCTTACTGCAATTAATGAGTTGGTCCTCCTGGAAGCGGTCAATACTTCCACCTCTCCGATAGACTCACCATGACCATATTCACCCAAAACTTCGAAATCTTCGCTTGAAATGCGACTATGGTTCGAGCTATGCCTGTTGTTAGTCGTTTCGTCAATAAGATTATCATTATAGTCGTGTACATCAGCATCAGAGCCTGATAGATGAACTTCACTCTTACGAGGATTATTATACTTGATGACTCTAAAACGACCACTCAACACAATATGAAACCCATTGGCTAAATCTCCTTGTGAACAAAGAACATTTCCGGCAGGGATATGACACCATTCTAAGGCGTAATCAATGATCAAAATCTGCTTTGAAAGTAAAGATTTCAACTTCGAAGCAACTGGGAGTTGTAGATAGTAAAATTTGTCCATCAACTTCGAGAAATCTTTTTTAGAAATATGAGCTACAATAGCCGATTTATCTTTGGGTGTCTTGATTGATACTAATGATCTGAAACCAACTATTGAGCTCAAGTATCCAGCCAACCCACCTGATTGTACACTGTATAGCTTTTTTACCGTAGGGACGGTTTGATAATTATTATTACTTGAAGTATATTTGTTTATGACATCCAAAGTACCGTCAATGACGTAATATAAGCCGGAATCAAAAGAGTCCTGTTCCACAATTGTGGTGTTTGGTGGTATTTGTTTCACCTCAATAAACTTTCCAAACTCATTTTTAATATCATTAAAGCTAAGGTCAACTGAATTATGTGAGCCACCTCTACCCAGTTTACCATTTTGGTTAGTGACAAAATTATTAAGTGCGTTCAGGTCATTCGATGCACCCCTTTTGAGCTGTGATTGACTGATGGTATTATAAACTTTGACGGGAGCAGGGCTATTACTTCTGGAATGCAAACCGTGAAGTGACTCTAGTTTAAATCTACCCGTTGCAGAATCATATATGCTATGCTCAAGCCTAGGAGTTTCGGTTGACCCATTCAATTGTTGATGTATATTAGCTTGCAGGAGGTTGTTATGCATCAAACTTGATAATCCAATAATGGAAGAGTTGACGGAAGAAGCGCCACTTTGATCAAGGGAGGAGCTATTGATAATTGTGTGATTTTCGTTGATCCCAATCAACTTGAACATATTTTCGACAATGGCGATACGCAAGGAGGTTTCCTCGGTTTCCTCCCTCTCATCAGAAAATTCACGGTCTCGTATGTCCTCAATCTTGCTCGGATCTCTTTTCATGGTAGCTGAAGTTGGAAAATACAGTTTTATCGTAGCATTTGACGAGGAGGACTTTGAGTTGATGGGAATACGAGACTGGGTAGTCGTACTAGATCCATGGGATGGTTGTATTGAGGTTGAATCCTTATCTGTACTCATATCATCAGACGGATCTGGATGTATGGCAGTAGCATGGGACTGATAGTAGTCCGATCTACGTGAAAGAGGAACCGAAGAGAGTAAATCACCAGGATGCGAGGACTTCGATCTTGAATCTAAAACCACGTATCTTGAAGATGACAGACCATTTAACTTTCTGGAGCTCCCATGAGTGGATGCTCTGGTTAATATCGGTGCCTTCTTCTCTATTCTCTTATCATTCGTTTCATCGGGAGAAGGATAACGATGTTGAGAATTCTCATTCAGACTACTTTCAGGCTTGTCATTATCAGCATGTTTATCCTCAGAGCCATAAAACTTTTCAATAACTCCCTCATGTAAGTAACTGGGGAGTTTTGTCTCAAGATCGGAAGAGTTTAATTTGATCTCACTTTCGAGTATATCTCTTGTTAATCCGAGATAATGATGAGCAGTACTCATGGTAACTTTATACAACCGAGTCAAGACCATAGTCACGATGTGTGAAGTTGCCTTTGGGTACTTTGATTGAACTCTTTGAAATGCCAGATATGGGATTATAGCAATGGTAGCTCCATTCATTGAAGCCTTTTTCTTTTTATTCTTATCATCGTTCTTTGCTGGTGGTTTGGGTCTAGCTACGATATCCGGATAAGGTGATTTTTTAAAGGGAACTTGAGAATCACCACGAGATGGGGGTGATAAGAATCGAGCATGTGAATCGATATTGGGAATTCCATGTCCCGGTGTAGACACCGATTGTCGACCAGGGGCGGCGGAGCCCACTACTTGAGAGGCGACTGGAGCTGAAGGCGATGAAGGGCGGTGTGGTCTTGGATGAACTACATTCGGTTCAGGTGCAGGGGTACCAGCACTAGAAGGTACCGAGGAATTTGGAAAAGAATCTAAATAAGTATCATTGAGCGGGGTATTGGAACCTAAATTAGTTGGTAGCGAATCAAAGGGAGAAATGCCATTTTCGCCGACACCTCCATTACTGCCATCATTTTGAAAGGGATTTATTTGGAAATTAGCTTTGGCATTGCGTGAAGAGTTCCCATTCAAATCATAATTGTGCAAACTTTCAACACTTAAACCACCATCGCCTGAAGTGTGGGGTCTATCTGTGTGGTTTGCTTTCAAAGGTGTACCGTTAGAGAAAGAGTTTAGGTACAGAGGTTTGAATAAATCAAGAGCATTCATTAAAGACGATAACGGAGATCCACTCTTAACTTCATTCAAAAGTTGGTAGCGTTGGTCACCAATCACAAGTAAATCATCCTTTTGATAATTGTAATCATCATCATCGTCATCATCCTCATTGAGACTGTCATTCTGCTGACCTGCAACAAAATCTGAAGACAGTCTTGAGCTATTACGACCAATGGGGTCATTTACTTTGGTGTAAACTTGAATGGTACCTTCCACCACAATAGAAAATCCCAAGTTTTCATCAAGGTATAAAATTTCATCGGTTGTTAATTTTTGGGTAGTCATATTTTTGGTTAACTCATGAAAAACGGGTCTCTCTAAATAACCAAAAACTTTGATGGCACTAAGGAATTCATCCAAGTAATTTGAGGATGACTTGTTTTCGCCTCTTCTCTTTTTATTCGACATATCACCCACAAGATCAATATCTTTATGAGATTTGGAGGAGTCTTTTGGTTTGGTTTCTTTGGAATAACCGGTGAGATATTTATATCTGACCACAACGAAACAAAGCCCAACAATAACCGATAAATATATTAGAATCAGTGACACAGATAACGTTACCTGATAATTCATAGATAATAAATTGATAAGAATTGTAGGGACGATCACCACCACATAGTTCATGAATTTGAAGAACATCCACAGCCAAAACCACAAGGTCGCTGTAACTATTGAAATTGATGATGACGAATCTCGAGGTGGAGGAAGAATCAATGATGGTATGGAAGAAGTTAATGCAGAAACTTCAATTATGCTGGATGGGGTTGATGTAGAGCTTGAGGTGGTGAAGGATAAGGAAGCGGAATCATAATTTGCCGCCATGGCTATATTAGTCGCTAGAAGTGCAGCTAGAAATGTTGCCAATGACGCAGAAATGAGCATGACAATTGTTTTCAATGACTATAATGCAAAAAAAAAATGTTTTAGTTTAAGAATAGCTACTTAAATAATTGTTAAATAGTTGTGAATGTCAAGGCGAATCAAGCTGAAAGGAATTGAAAAATGAAAAATCGGAGAAAAAGAAAAAAAAAAAAAAGAGAGGGGCAAGGTGTGTTTGAGACATCAAAAAAAAAAAATAAAATAAAATAAAATAAAATAAAAAGATTAGACTTTTGTTTTTGTGCGTAATTGTTGGAGCCAAAATGTACTACATTGGCAAGCGGGATTCCTTGCTGCCTTTTTCTTGAAATGCTGAACACTTCTTCATCAAATGTAAGATGTGTTTCATTTAGACTCGTACTACGGCTTTTCGAATTAAACAAAGAGATAAGATCAAACTTGTAATAAACAATGCGACAACATCAAAAAAAAAAAAACTTAGTTATCTAAATAAATAGGTCAAAAACACAAAAAAAAAAGCATCTTTAATTCGCAGGTGAAGCAGATTTTCTAGAAGTCAATATCGAAGGAGAAGGATTATTAGAGCCTTGGATTTCATAAGGTAAGCAACCAAATCTATGTAAGATTCTTTCAATACCATCCATACCTTTAACCAATTGACCCAATTCAGGACCATAACTAATTCTTACGTAATTATACCAAATAACATCTTCCAAATTCGATAAATTCTGAGGATTGATTAAAAAGAAAAATCCAGGAACAACAATTACCTTTTCATGTAAACATTCATGGAAAAATCCCAAACAATTACTTAATTTAGAAGGTAAATGAGATAAATTTAGCCACAAGTAAAAAGTTGAATTAGGAATTTTACCACCACGGAAATCAAATCCCATTTTAGATAAGCGATCAACAATATAATCACGTTTCATTTTAAAATGAACTTGTAAAGCCATCATTTCTTCTTTGACTTTAGTAGGTTCTAAGAAATCAATGGCAGCATATTGGAAAGGAGCATTTGACCCACCATCTAAAAAGGATCCAGCACTACTTAAAGCATTAATATAATCTTCTGGACCCAAGATCCAACAAGTTCTCCAGCCCGGTAATCTAAAGGCCTTGGTTAAACCATTTAATATCAACACGGGGTCCTTATTAACGTCCTGAACGTATTGTGCTGATGAAATTGAACTACCAGAACAATTATCATCATAATAATAATGAGAATAAAATTCATCCATAATAAGTAAACAACGTTCACGACATAAACGATGTAATTTTTCCAACTGACGAGGTTTCATACACTTACCGGTAGGATTACGAGGATTTGAGGTTAATAAAGCCGAAACCCCACGAATCAATTCATTTTTGATGATTTCTAAATGAACTTCATAATTATCACTTTCATTCAAAGGTACCGGGATAGGTGAGAAATTTTTGAAAAGTGAAAGCATTTCAGCATACGCGGTATAATCAGGAAGGAAAAATGATAAATAACAATCACTAATAATAGAAGCAATACGGGTTAAACCAGCACGACCACCAGGAACAATACAAACATTTTTATAAGTATATTTTGAATCATGATTTTGACGATAAGTTTCATTATAGTAATTTGCGACTGCATGTCTTAATTCTTTAATACCAGCGGTTGGAGCATATTCTTTCAGATGATCTGGAATAGGGATTGAGGTGGGTCTTTTAAAAGAACCAGGAATGGTATCACCGTGTTCAGGAGCACCTTGACCCAAATTTGCCCAATCGTCACTTTGGCCATCAAAACCATATTCATTGGCACGTTCCGTAACCCATAACACCCCGGTGGATGATTGTTTGGTGTTCATGGCCGGTTTATGTATTTCTTCATTAAATTTAGGACGAGGTAATGGAATGGGAGAAGATTCACGGCCATTTTCAGAACGAGATAATTTTTGAATAAGATGATGATGTTGCTTTTTTTGGTGATGATGAGGAGTATGGTGTTGACTATGATTGTGAATATGATTATGAGAGTGAGAGTGAGAATTAGAATGTGTTGGGGTTCTTGAAGATGGAATACCACTATCAAGCCAACCTGATTGGAATTGATTTTCACGGCCGGGGCCGGGAGACGTAAGACCTGACGAGTTAGAATTGTTCAATGAAGATGATGAGTGATTTGAATTGGAAAGTGCTTCTAAAAGAGAAGTAGCCGATCTCTTCAAATGGTCGGGTAAAGTGGATTCCAATCTTTCAAACTCAGATAATGAGTCATCATCGGATTCATAGACAGACATTTTGTTGTTGTAACTGTTTTGGCAAGCTGTTCGATGACAGGTAATAGTATACTTAAAGGTGAACGAATTTCTACTATAGATACTCTAGACTTTACTTTAGGTATATATATATATATATATGCTTCATTGGTTTCTGTTTTTGCTCTTTTTTTTTTTTTTTGGTTTTGTTCCATTTTCTCTTTTTTCCAATGGGGCTTCCATACACTGCGCGCGCACGGTCGGAGTAACGGGAATCGGAATACCTGGGGAAATTGAAAACAAATAGCTGTCAAAACATTATTATCAGATGTCAAAGGTTTACTTTGAAGCATGTGGTAACGATCATGTGCTGACGGTAAATTACAAGGCTTACGCTAATGTTCAATTGAGGCCGATGACAATGATCTTGCAATTGAGCGATTTCGAGACGAATAAGATCACTGCACCACCCTCGTGGGATGGGGGTATTCTAATTACACCAATTTCACCAATTAGGAATCAAACAAAAAGGCAACAAAAAGACAACAAAAAGCGGAAACAGGAGGAAAAGGGAAAACAAACTGGAAAAAAGGAGGGGAAAGTGAATGCATGTGGTGTACGGAGGGCTTGAGAAGGGTACGGATGTTTCAGAGCAAATGAGAATCTTCCCTCCGTTTGCAACTCCGAAAATCGGCAGCAACATACAGTGTCTAACAAGTGACTTAGTTGACCACGCTATCATCAAAAATGAATATTATATTCACTATTCTTCAAGTACAGTCAACGTGAAAAGCTATGTGAGGTTTCCCATATATTCAATGATCATTACCAAAAATAATGGATAAATAAAAGAAATTGGTTACCCAAAACAAATAATTAGAGCGCAAAATCGAAACATCACAAATAATAATCAAACCGTATAAATTGCCGTGTATGAAAAGAAAAAGAGGGAAAACTGAAAAAAAAATAAAAATAAAAATAAAACTAAAAAAAAAAAAAAGAAACAAGCCAGAATCATACAATAGTTAATGCTACAACACAAAAGTAAAAATCAGCTAAACTCGAAGTACAAAGCCCATCTTTTTGTGAATTCTCCAAAAAGGAGTGGAAGATGCAGACTGTCTCTATGAGTTACCCTATAACCCTTAGTACCTGGGCTTGGTATATTTTTGTAATATTCTCATCTCTGATACTTTCTTTTTGTTTTCCTAATTCTTCTTCTACTTCTTCTTTTACCTCTTCTTCTTCTGTTACTTCTTATCTTAATATCCTCTACTGAAATCTCTTGGCTTATATCCCCAGCAGTGAAGTCATCATCAAGTGTTTTCTTTTTCTGTTATTTCTTTTTTCGTTTTTCCCTCCTCGTAGTAGTAAACAAAAAAAAAGAGACTCTTCCCACATATTGCTTTTTAGCACCACGACCAAAAAAAAAAATAAAAGAAAAAAGACCATAAATGAGAACCCTCTCAGATTATTCCGATTGGCTGGCTACTCATGACCCTTCCTCCATCCCGAAATCCCATTCAATCACTTCTATAGCATCTAACTCAACACCATCGATATCAACCACTTCCTCCTCTGCCACCATCGAATTACCCCATCCTAATACTCATCCGGAACCTTTTTCATATACCCGCCAACCCCTGCATAATTCAACTACCCTGGCAACTGCTGTAACTTCAACACGACCCATCCCTATTGATCAAAATCTAAATATTTCCAACAATTCCAATCCTTCCACTAATCGTGAATACCCATTTACGGATCAAGACCAACTGAACAATCCATTGTTCTATAATTTAAATTCCGCCCATCTTGCTTCATCAACCAGCTTATCGACCGATCTGCCCATTTCAAGTGTTGATTCAAATCAATCGGATTTTATCACTGCGTTTGCATCTTCCTCATCTTCTATCCCCGGTGAAATTTTTCTTAATCATCATCATCAAGATCATCTGCAAAGTTCACAACCCAGTACTTACTCATCCATGGGTCATACTCATCTGAAACCTCATCTCTCAACTTCATCATCCTCATACTCGTCACCATCTGCAAAAGATCAACAACATGAAGTTCAACAACAATTCGGTTTCAATCCCACCAATTCCCCATCAAAGGTTCATCAAGAACAACAAAAACAAAAGCATCATCACTATATCAACCACCATCACCCCCTTGATCCACACTATGACTCGTCACGCCAACCATCATCATTTTTTCTTTCCCCTATAACATCGCATGACTCCCAAGCCTCCAATGTCACCTCCAACTCAGTCAATAGTACTCTTACCAACTATCATGATATCAATGCCATCAAATCAAATTGCCCTGAACCTTTTAGTCCCCTTTTATCACTCCCACTCGAAATCTTATATCAAATCATTGAAATCGTTTATTATGATGATAATACCAATTCAATTAATGCCAATTTGGAAAAATTTTCAAGTACGGTGCCATTACTCCTGCGTACTATCAATCAACTTTCACTTCGATTTTTATATAAATACGCCATTTTCAATCGACCTCATTCATTCGATAAATTTTTGATTAATTTATTATCACAACCTGACATTGGTAACTATGTCGAATTCATGGATTGGCAAACATTCACCTCAATTGGTCTTGGTAGAACCGGACGTATGAATCAGGAGATTCAGATGGTTACTTCCAATACCATTAGTAAAGCATTATCATTAACTCCTAACTTAATTGAATTTTTGGCTAGTGAAAATATTCAGGATGATATGGATATACGCGTGTTGGATATGCTTTTCAATAAATTACCCAAAATTCAAGCACTTGATTTTTGTGGAGCTAGTAGTGAACTGTTTGCTCAAGCTTTTAATCAATTACAAATTGGTACCGATATTGATGTGGATATGATTGAAGATGACAGTGATAATGAAGATCGATTAAAATCACGCGGGTCGGGTTTAGATCATTTGTTAAAAATTCTGTTTCATGATTGTTCCAATTTACCATTAATGGTTTTTGCCAAAATATTACCTCATTTCACCAATTTAAGACGACTTGACTTGACTCATACATCAATCACATCAACTGTATTATTAGAAAATTTACCAACATCTTGTCGGTTAAGTCATCTATCACTTGCTCGTTGCTCTAAATTGACTACTAAAGATCTCATTAATTTTTTAGTTAATCACCCTGCGGTAGCGCTGGATTCGCTCCGTTGGCTTAATTTACAAATCGATCTGAATGTGGTTAGTCCATTGACTGATATCTACCTTCTTTACACTTTAAAGCACATTAAAGCATCCAAATTATTATACCTTAATTTGGGTGGACTTCCAATTAACAATCGTATATTACACATTATTAAACTTCGTTTCCCACATTTACAAAGTTTGACCCTTCTGCATGCATCTCAATTGGAATTAAATGATATCAATGAATTTCTAAAAGATAATACCACTTTACTTCACCTTGATCTTACAGGTTGTAAAAAATTGAATCGTTTTAGTATTACTCATTTACTTAAGACTCAATTCCACACGCTGGCTTTACAAAGCTTAGAATTTGATTATAAAATGTTATATGAATTAACCAGTGGTGAGCGAGTCAAAGTAGAACCTCAACAACTCCTGTTTATGGATCCAGTACAACAACCTCAGTTTTGGAAATTCTTTGATAATGAGGGACGTCGTGCTTGGATTTATAAATTAGATGAACAATCAGCCGAGTATAAATCGTTGATTAATGGTAATCATAATAATCGAAATAAAACGAAATGGCAACCAAGTTCCAACTTGATTTATTATGATTTAGAAACGGGTCAAAAAATTGAAACCAAGGTTAAAAAACCTGAATTTTTGAAGTATGCATCAAGAAAAATCAACTGTTCTATTGGATATTATAATTTGAATTTGGTTAGACAAAAACGTTATTTGAAAAATGAAATGAATGAAAGCATTTGGCCGGTGGAATTCAGTCAACGTGGGATCTATAATTATTACTCGTTAAACGTGAAGTAGAGAAGCACGTATATTCCACAACTTACTCTGTCTGTTTTTTTTTTTTTGTCAATAGAGAATCATTAATGTAAAATGCTTTAAATCCATAGCTATTTTATGTCATAAAGTGAGCTTCAAAATGTAGTCTTTATGTTAAACTGCAAAACCAAAAAATATGGGTCACGTGACTTGGTCGGCCGAAGAAAAAGGTACCGAGCTGCTTTTTTTTTTTTGGCAGGTTCTCGAATATCTTTTTTAAGTGGGGTAAGCTAACATTGGATCGTCATAAAGACTTTCCCAGTATTTTCAATTGACATTCCAAATCCACTAACACATACTTACCAACCATATTTAAATCAAATCATGTCACAACAATCGCAACCAGACGTGACGGATGTTCGAAATCCAATCGATATACCAAATCTTCAAAGATACCTTAATTCAATTGTTAACGGGGATAATCCCACGACAACGACACTTGGTCATCATAAGCTCCCTCGATTTAATCCTCAAAGCTTGATTGTAAAACAGTTTAAGTTTGGTCAATCAAATCCAACTTATTACCTTCATGACCCCACTAAAAATATTAAACTTGTCCTTAGACGTAAACCATCACCCAACAATAAACTTGTTTCCAAATCAGCACATGCAGTGGAGCGTGAATTTTTTATCTTAAATGGGATTAGTATTTGTAATGAATCACTGCTGAAAGAAGTATCAGTTCCCAAAGTACATGTACTTTGTGAGGATGAATCGATAATTGGATTTGTATTCTATATTATGGAATTTATTGATGGGAGGCAAATTGTAAATCCTAGTCTTCCAGGAATATCTGAACAAGAAGTTCCAAAATATTGGGATTCAATAATGGAGACATTAACCGCTATTCACTCATTGGATACCGAATTATTGGTCCAACATTTACCCGCAAATCATTTCCCCCAGTTTCAACCTGAGAAATTGAAAAGGACTTCATCGGCATCTTATTTTCAACGTCAAGTTAAAACTTTAACTCAAGTGGCTAATTTACAATCTAAAACAGTTGACCCCATTCCTCAATTTGAACAAATATGCAATTGGCTTTTGAAATTTGCTCCTCAAGACCCGAGTAAACCCACTTTAATTCACGGTGATTTTAAAATTGATAATGTATTATTTGATCCCAAATCTCATAAAATTGTAACAGTATTGGATTGGGAACTTTGTACTTTTGGGCATCCATTATTTGATTTGGCTAATTTCTTACAACCTTTCCAATTACCCAACAAATTAAACTTATTATTATATAAACCATTCAAAACAGATATGGGTCGTGAACGACCAGGATCAATTGATCGCCTTTATGAGAAATTGGAACTTTATCAGAACAAATTGGGCCATGGTTGGCAGCAGGCTGATCCGAAAAATAATGCTCGCGATAATTGGGACGTTGGGTTTGTGTTTGGATTATTGCGATTGTGTGTTATTTCTCAAGGTATTGCCATGAGAGTGGCAAAGGGTAGTGCTAGTTCGGGGGATGCAAGTGGGTACGCTAAGCTATACCCTTACTTATCTCAGTTGGCTGTGGAAGCCATTCGGGAAAGTGAACACCTGTCCGGGAATGGGAAGCTATAGATTTTCACATCCAGGTTTTTTTAGAGCTATATAATGTAGTTTCAATCAATTGAGTATGGTTTTCCTTACAATCGATGCCTGCCGAAGCGAAGCTGTGCAAAGAAAAAGCTTAATATTACAAAAAAAAAAAGAAAAATTCACATCTTTTCAAACTTGGTTAGTTTAGTCTCCATCTGTAAGCATAATTTTATCACAAAGACCATAAAATTTCAAAATTTTTCTTAATAAGTTAGCCCTGAAAATGGTACACTTCGTCTAAATTTTCACGCGTCACAACTTGCATTACATGCACCTAATGAAAATTTTATTTTGTATTTTTTTTGCCCTGTTTTGAATCCGGGTTTTTTTGCCGCAAAATCATTACCCTAGGAAAATCTTTAATCCTTTAAATGGCGCTTACCTTGCGGCATTAGTCTCTGATTTCCGGGATTCAGAATTTTCTTACAATGGAGTATCAGTTAACAATTGTTCTCGCATTTCTTTATTGTTTTTGTGCCATGCTCAGTCCTCCTTGGAAACATGTATGCCGAGATTATCATTGTCACTTCAATCAACTCATTATACAACTACTGAACTTCGTCGATGTAACCTTAATGATGCGCAACTCAATTGCAAACAAATCAAACTGAGTCGTGATTCACTGTTTACGAGCATCAGCAGTGGCTTCATTCGTGTTTATTTATTATTACTCTTTTTTTTTTGTATTTATCTTTTGCCGTCCTACTTTAAACCTTTGTTTCTTTCTGTCTTCCCTTTCCTTTGTTTAGGCCTTGCAGATATCAGAGTTCCTAAAAATAGTTCCCTCGATACTTTTTCCACGTCAATGCACGTCAAGACGAAATGAAAAAGAAAAAAAAAAAAAGGGTTAAGAGCGAAGGACAACTTCAAGAATCAACGGAAAGAATCAGCTGTTCACCTGCTGTATCGTATGTAGGCTGATCTAGATCTCGTTCAAACTTGTCTCGATGTGTTTTGTTACAAAATTATATGGTTGGGGGAACAACCCCAAACCAAAGAAGAAGAAAAAATGTACCAAAAAAAAAATGTGAACATCATTCTGTTGTGAAATGCGCAAATGAATCGAAGAACACCCAATGATGGGAGCTCCCTTTACACGTCGGCATAGGAACACGAATCATCTTCAAGCAGACTAGACATCGCAGCATATAGAGGCATATATATAAATACTCGAACAACTCCCTACCTATCTAACTTCTCCCAATTTTTTATGGTAAGCCCTATAATTAATATTACTCCAGAACCGGACCACCACCACTATGACAATGCAATTACAGGAACACCATCATATAAAAATTGATAACCAGTACCCTGAGGGTCAAGTCTTGATTAGATGCCCGTTTGAAAGATGTCAAGCCAGAATAATACCGCTTGATACTGTCAGGAACGCCGAAGTTTCGATCGAAAACTCACCAGAAATGCTTGAAATTCACGATCTGTCTGCAATTCCAACCCCTGCCAGCAATGAAAAGAAAGCATTTTTCAAGGTTGATGATGTTTGGGACTTCGATAACATCGGTGTCTCCAAACCTGCCCATGACTTAAAGCAACCAATAATAAGGGATCACCACCAAGCAACACCCTTAGAATTCAAAATAGAAAGACTTTTAGTGTGTAGTGAATGTGATAAAGGCCCTCTAGGGTTTGCCGGGTTTCAAAATAAGGATACCGATGTGAAATCTTTGAAATACTTTTTGGGTTGTAAGAGTGTTCTTTACGAGGATAAGAGCTAAACGGGAGTACATAGTATAAATTAATGCAAATTCGTATACATATTGAGAAAAACATATTCTATATCAGCCAAGGCTTGATAATTCTGAATTGTAGCAACAAACAAGATACATTTCATAGGTTTATTTAGAATCAAGGATTTGCATATTTCATCAGTTAAGCTCAAAGGAGAGGGAATTAGTTGCAAAAAAAAAAAAAAAAAATCTTAGAAAGACAAAGAGTACAATGATAGATGAACAAACATCAAAGAAAAATATGTCAAACTGTTAATTATGCTGCTGCTTAATTCCAAAGTGTTGGCTCTTTTGGTTAATGGCAACCTAGTCTCTTGATAAAAAGAAGACATTCCATTGCGAAACATTTATGAAACACATTGTCAAATAATATTCATCCAGGCAAACAATGAATACGTTTCAAAAAATTTTGAGGTACAATAATGATTAGATGATAAATTGATATTTACCTATTTACTCGGAATCATAGACACTTAAATAGACTAAAGTCTTAAAAACGGGATATAAATAATTAAAATAAAAAGGACTAAAGCTTTAATTGTGGCCTCAAATCCTTGGAGATGTCTAAAGCCAACTTTCTTGCAATAGCCATGGTGGTGATCATTGGATTAGCACCGCTAGCTGTTGGCATGGCACTAGCATCAGCGATATAAAGATTGTCACATTCAAACAATCTTCCTTTGGTGTCGGCAGCCCCATAAGAAGGACCTTTACCACTCATTCTACAGGAACTCATTTGGTGGGCCGAGCCGTAGGCAGTACCAAAAGGACGAAGGGGAGTAGAAGCAACTACCTTTCTCCAGGCGGCAAAGTCAGGATCTTTGACCGATCTCTCATGTTTAGGTTTAGAGGATTTGAAGGACTCAACAAAGTTGTGAGGATGAATAATTTCTTTCGCGCCTTCCACATACAAAATGTCAGCACACGTTAAAATAGTTTTCAACAAGGCTTCACGGTCAAACTTAGAAACTGAATAATCTATGATCATAGCCTCCGGTTTTTTCTTGTCAAACGTAACCTTACCGCTTCCTTTGTCCCTGGTAATGATCAACATAGCAGTTAACTGATTATACTTGAGCACATCCTGTCTAAGTTTATCACTTGATTTCCAAGGGAAGAAAACTGACTCCACGCTTGGAATATGAAGTATTGTTTCAATCTTGGCCCCATGCCCTTTGCCATCGATATCATCAGTCTCTGTACACACAGCGGTCATAATAGCATTCTCAAATGGGTTTGTTTTTTGTTCATGACCAAAGTCACCAAGTAACACAGTTACTGGGTGTAGTTTCAAGTTAGCCCCAATATGCTTATTTTTAAATCCAGACTTTTGTAATAAAATGGGAGTTTGAAGAGATCCAGCAGATGAAATAAATTTTCGAGGACCCGTGATGGTAAACCGGTTACCAGTTCTTTTATCCTCACATAGAATACCGTAAGCTTTATGCTTTTTGTGTAGAATCTGGTGTACTATAACCTGGTCCATGAATTGACACCCATGTTGAGCGGCATTTCTTAACCAGCAAGAGACACTACCCTGTTTTATACCGTATTTACAACCCAAGTGGCAAAACCCACAAGAGTGATTAGGATGTCCCCCGCTGTTTTGTGCAACGGCCCTAGCCTTGTATCCCAACTTATTAGCACCATCCAAAAGCACTTGATTGGAAAACGAATGTTCAATGTTTTGGTCAGATGCCCCCATTTGTTTCCAGACATAGTCGAGGCATTCGTCATACAACTCCAGGGCCGCCCAATCAATTCCGTAGTCATTATACCATTCTTGACGAACTTTGAATGGAGTTTTCAAACACGCAGACCAATTAACGGTAGAACCACCACCAAACGTTGATCCGGCTAACACAAAAATTTCTTGACTGGCAGAAGCAATACTACCGCCCTTTTCATACAAATTCTTAAAACCAGTGTAATCGTCAAAAGTCAACTCAGTGTTGTGGTAATACTTACCCTTCTCCAATACCAATACCTTGTGTCCATCTTCGGATAAGGTGTTGGCAACCACTCCCGCTCCACTTCCTGAACCAATGATCACAACGTCAATGTTAGGTAAATGTAATTCGTTTCCATCAGTTTGTGGTGGTTGTAGCATGTCATACCGAAAGTCATCGATTCGTTGTTCATCGTAAATAGTTTCTCTGAGCTCCCTTCCTGGATAGCCTGACGCAAGATTATGGATATCTGGAGCTAACTTAAGAAAAGTGGATACAGTTAAAGACATGAATAATTTAAATAACCTTTGCTTTACGGGAAGAATGGAATCCCTCCAACTACGCAAAAGATCTTCACGTTGCTGATTCGTCATATCTCTCACTAAGGTGAGGGAGTTGGTTAAAGTAGGTGCCAAAATGCGTGAGTCTAAAACAAAGCATAATACAATGAATAAACGAGTTGCATCGGTAGCGTTGCTGTTGATAAGGTTTCTGACCTCCTCTCTGAAAAGTGGAATATCGGATGGTTTGGTGAATGTTTTCAAGTATTCCTGAATACGATCTTTAGGAAAATCATCATTGATATACGGCAATATATTTTCAGCTGTGGTCTCATGAATTATCCCATCTGCCAAAGCCAAGAACACATCGAGGTGTTCCTCGCTGACCGTTGCATGGGAAGACATATTGAAAATTCCTTGGTTTGTTTTGCGGCTCTATTTGTCAATAAGACGAAAGATACTCGATTTTGATGGAGTATTAGCTATATAACAGGTTTAGAATAGATGAAATGATACTAATCCAACATCTAAAACTGACGCTATAGATGCAATATAAAGAAATTATCTAGATAAATATTGACCCCACAAACAATGCAATGTCCCTCGGAAATGATGTTCGCTTGTGAAAAATGCGAAAGCTTATTGAAGAAAAATGAAGCACAAAAAATTGCCCCCAATAATATAGGTAAGGATTTTTCACGCGCAACAATTGATAGGGATGTTTTCTAATTCATATGCCAAATGAAACATGTAAATATGGTATGATTTGCCACTCTCTACAATCATTCGATCAAAGCTTTTCAAAACAGTATAATAGCAAAGCTTCCTTGTTAACTCCGGCGTCCGTGAAGGAACAAACGAGGAAACATCCCTTGGAAGAACAAAAGGCGGGGAGTGGGTTGAACAATCAGCAAAAGTTCGGCTCATGAATATATGAAAAATGGGTGAACTATGCAATAGTTGATGATGAATAGAATTAATATCTCAATGACGTGTGAGTTTTTCCTTGAGGTTTTTCTAGATTTTTAGAAAGGAAAATTGCATGCAACACAAAACAAAAGATATCATCATAATAGCGAAAAATGAGTCTTATAAATTAGAAGTCAAATTGGCTCTCTTCAAAACGTGGTACATCGGGAAACTCAGTCGGAATTTCGAATTGCAGACGTATCTCAGAACCAGTGATTCCCGTTGGAAGGTGACTGAAATAGTAAACTAATGCTTCCAAACTATCAGTGAAAAACTCGATTGATTCCAACAACTTATGATTGCGTTGTTGCAAACTTTTAAGCTCACTTACCTCATCGAATTGCAGCAAATGTTTTTTCAATTCATCTTCTTGTTGCTGCTGGTTTTGTAGAGTTATCAACAAGCTATTTCTCGACTCAGAGTCAACCCTTTTAGATTTAGCCTCGTTTATCTTCTGATCTAACACATCGGCTTTTGTTTGCTTTTCATTTAGCTTGATTTGTTGAATCTTCAACTGCTGATTTAACAACTTATACTGGTCATATTTAAAACTCCAGTATAAGTTTGTGGTTCCGCACTTTTCAACCGTTACTTTATTGTCTTCGAGTAATTGTTGCACCAAATCTTTGATCACCATCAGAGAGATCCCCGTGAATTTCGATCCATCCTTTTCAATTTCTTTCATAGTGTAGAATGAATGGCTTTTAGTGAAAAAGGATAAAAGCTTTACGAGTTTTTCTTCGTTACTCAATCCTTTTTTCTTTGGTGCCTATGAGTATAGTTTGTTAGTTTTCATATCGAAGATGAGCCAAATTAAAATCATTGCCCGTACCATTTGAAAGTTCAATTGATATGTCTTTCAAGTTCGGTATGAAGTTGTATCTTTTGAAAAAATGGTAAGAGTGACCATCGAGCACGAGTGTGAATTGTTATAGCTATCAGAAATAAACTATCTATCACAAAGAGTGTTGCAAATCAGAGCCCAAGCAAAAAAAAAAAAAAACCTATTGTGAAGATAGAAATACTAAAGCCACATAAAAACAGAAAAAAAAAAAGTTTCAAAATAGCGAAACGCCTACTCCCTTCTTCCTCCCAAAGATATGCTTTTTAGTCGAACGGAAATTTGATATCACTCAGAAAACCTAGCATCACGATTTATGTATCGCATAAAAAAGTTAAAATATTGGTTATCATCAATTATCATGAAAGTATATACAAGAGCTTATACATGCTCTCTAATGAAAGAGCGAATGCAAGTGAAAATATGATTGTTCAAGAGATAAATGCAATGTGAAGACAAAAAAGAGTGTCTCAAAAAATGAAGCCTTTAATTAACGGATAAGGAATTTTCTTCGGTATGGAACTTTTTCCCCATCGTTTCACCGTATCCCTTATCCAGATCGGAAAATCCATCTGTGCCACTAACTTCTTCCTCTTCCTGAGCCTCTGGCTCGCCCTTCTCTATACTCCGAGCAGCCGCGCCTTGTTCGAACTCTTTTTCAAACTTATTCAAGGCATATTTATGTGCCCTCCAAGCAGGAACTTCAAACAAGTGATCGATTGCCTCCAATGGTACATTCTTTGTTTCAGGGTAAAACAAGAAAATTACAACCGGGAATACCGTAGAACAAGCGGCAAATAAAAAGTATAATCCGGCACCAATCGAGTTAATAGCCTCTCCGGTCCATCTTCCCATGACAAATGCCCAAAACCAATTCGAAGCAGAATTAATAGCCTGAGTCAAGGTCCTTATGTCTTGTGAGAAAATCTCTGAATTTATCACCCAAGGTGTCCCATTCCAACTGGTACCATATGCTAGAGTCCAAATGTAAAGCATTGCTTGTGCAGCTCTCCCACCACCGTCCATCTGGGTATCACCACGAGCAAGACGTGCGGCTGGATCGGCAATATGAATATATGCACCAATATAGTAGAAAGCTATAGCACAAGGTATCGAGAACCATATTAAAGCACGACGACGACCAATGTAATCTACAACGCAGAAAATCCAAAATACAGAAGCAGCAGCTTTCAATATACCAAAAATACCAGTTGATAATAAACCTGCGTTGGACCCACTGATACCGAAGGATTTGAAGATGGTAGGTGAATAGTAAGTGATAGCGTTAATACCGTACCCATTCTGCATGATGAAAAGTGAGGTAGAGAGCAAGAGACGGTATAATAAAGATTTAGAGGTAAGAATTTCGCGGAAGGGTGCCATGAATCCATGTCCAATACGACGGTATCGTTCATCAATATCAGTACAAAATGTTTCAAATTCATGAGCCAAGTAGGAGTCATCTTCGGGTAAGCCACGAATATATGACAAATTTGAGCGGGCCTTTTGGTGATGACCACGAGATATAAGGAAACGGGGTGACTCTGGAAGAACAAATGTACCAGCCCAGAACATGGCACTTGGAATCAATTGAATGGCAAATGGTATCAACCACTGACGCTTTTCTGTGTTAGAAATATTTTGTAAAACCCCATAATTAATCCAGTAACCAACAACCCCACCTATTTGCCATGATAATTCCCAACATCCAACTAATTTTCCTCTGATGGAGGCCGGGCTAATTTCTGAAACGTAAATAGGAGCCAACCCGGAGCAACCACCAACACCAATACCTGTAAGTACTCTACCGGCGTAAATAGGACCGAGTCCACGGCTTGAATCTGATGCAAGTGAAATAGCAGCCCCAAAAGTTAAAAGAAACCCACTTACGATCAATCCCACGCGACGACCCACTAGTTCACCAATTGGATACATTAATAACGCACCCCAGAAGGCACCTGCTTGGAAAACTGAAACCACGTTAGCTTGAATCGCAGCCTGATCGCTGGTAGACATCTTGTCGATACCGAACTCAGACCTGAAACTATCCAATGAAACAGTACCACCAATGAAACCGGCATCATAACCGATGATTACGGCAGCTGATGCGGCGGTAAATGCAAGAATTATCACTTTCCAGTTATAGATTTCTGAGGGGGCATCATGAGTGATTTTGTATTCCATATCATGACTATCTTCATTTTTACAGTCAGTAGCATCATTGGTGATGTTGCTGTCAGAAGGTAACGATGAGCTACTCTTCGAGTCAGAATGACGAGTGATCTTATTGAGAACCTTTGACATGTGTTGATGCTCTTCTTGTTCTATGGTCTTCTTTCTCTCTTTCTAATATATTTCCTCGACTATGCTATATGAATATGTGGAAATGAATGATATAGGTCAATCAACTTTGAAAAACTTTCCAACGTAAGGCTGACTCTAACGGATGCTAAAAGAATAGTCTTCGCCCAGTCTATCCTTTTTGACAAGCTTATAAGGTTAGTAAGTAACTTTTCAAGAAACCTACAAAAGAGAATATATGAAATTTTAGCTCTCCTCTTGTGGTGATTCCTTTTTTTTTTGGCTTTCTCTTTCGGTTTTCCTCTTCTTGTTGTTTTTTTTTTTTTTTTTTTCTTTCTTTACTATTTTCATTATTTTTTTCTTGAGGATCTGGTTTATGCACTTTATTTATTATGCCTTCTCCACGAAAAAAACAGTGACAACAGGAGTGCACAGGCAAAGCCCAAATTAGCGAAATACACTGTAGGATACACAAGTCTGCCTCATCAACTCGAAGACAAGCTAGAGTACAGGTGAAAGGCGAACAAATTTAAATCCAGGCTGCACGGAAGATGAACAGATGAGCCATTTGTCTCGAGTCAGATTGAAAAAAAAAAAATCGCTGAGCGGGGTCGATGCGCGAATGCCGGCCATGTCAATCTTTGGTTTGAACTGGGATGCCTTCACATATAACCGGCTCAAATCTTATCACTCATCAACATCTCCCAGTCGACGATCTAAGATCGGTCAAAATCTTTTAAATCTATTGCAGTCAGTCCCTCTGTTGTTCGTGAAAGGGAATGAAAAATGCGGAGTTAAAACCAGACTTCATATGCCGAAAACGTTTTTCGGTCACGTGCCACGACTTCTTTTTCTTTTAGTTCTTTTTTTGTATTTTATTATCGCTTTATGTGTATGGAAAATGGGAGGAGAGCTGACCTGGAATTAAGGAAAGATAATTTTTGCAGCCATACTCATAACGAGACCTTCGACGACAAAATACCCATCTTCCCTTCGCATTGATGGACTATATTCAGGATTATAGCTCGTCGTCCCCTTCACCTCCTTCATCCCCATCAGCGGTCTTCCCTGTATCTCCTGAACCATCTCGCTTTCAAAATCAAGACAAAGAAGTTGAGCACTACAACGATAGCAATAAGGACAATATAACCGATCTTCCCGATATCCTTTTCTATAACGTATATCTGGAAAACTACGCCAACAACCAGCAAAACATGTCCAGTCTTTTTATGTATATTCCATGGCGACCTCTGTCACCGAATCTAAAACAACTTAAACTATTAACGAACGTCGTCAAAGACCGAATGGCACTAAGTCACCCAGATTTATTCAGCAAATTCAACTGGTCCACCTATGGAGAGCCATCGCTTTCCACTAATAAGGCTTATGGTCGATTCAGTGTTTCTAATTTGAATAATTTTCGTGATCATCACATAACACTATGTCCCAATATTATGGGACCCCCATATAAAATAGATCAGTTTATCGAAAACCTTCAACGTGGTATAAGCCAAATATCCATACCGGCTCTGATGATTGGAATCGATGATGTACAAAGTAATCACAAAGATACACTACGTCGACTTCTTTTTAAAAACAATGATGCCGTAGAAACAAATGATGGCGCTTCCTCCTCCGACAATGCATCCTTGAAAAACTACGTTCAGCTACAGCCTGTAGCCTACTTGAAGCCGTATGCAAGCTTTACGTCCCAGTCAATGTTTCTTGCTCTCAAGATTGACGTTCACCCCGAATCGCCAGCAGCTCAGTTTTTCTATCAGATACGATCCATAATTGCTTCGCAGCAAGAAGCATTAGATTTGACTTGGTATACCTCGAAAAAAAAAGATTCTGAAAACTTAAAAACGGGTAGTAAAGAGCCCAACTTGGTGGAGAAATACAACGAGTATCATATAACTCTTATGGTGGGTGAATTCAAGAATTTCAACCAACATTTTAACGTGCCCTATCATATGAAGCAACTACATAACTTTTGTAAACTGCTTGACTTGCTGTCGTTTCTCGCAGACTTGAAGTTCAATATAGATAGCATTGGTGTGGACACCGTGGGTCACAATCGAGTGAAAAGAGAATTCAAATTAAAGCTACCGAAGACCAAAAAGAACGATAAGGCACAACTACAAATGAAATATGATGAATCCTTGAGCGAAAAGTCGAACAGGATTATCAGTCGATCAATCAAAAGTAAGAAAAAAAATAACAGACAGCATCACGATGAAAAAACTATTTCAACTTCTACTAAAGGGAAAATTCTAAAGAATGGTCCTCGATGAATCAATCTCGTAAACGAAGTAGTCTGCATCTGCCTCTATATGTATAATATAGGTCATGAGCAATTACAGCTCGCTCACAATTAGATTTTAAACAAGCTTTTCATATTAAATCACCTCATTGTTGCTTGTAGTGAAATCATTCGAATACCTGGCACCACAATTTCTTCTTGTCAAAGTATTCAGGTTTTTTTTTTTTTTTTTTTGCTTCCGTCGTTCAACGGTGTTGAAGTTATGTACACGCATACTCGCACACAGTGTTCCTGCGGGAAAAAGAGGAAAAGTTGAGCACAGCCAAATAACAAAGATCGTTCTCAACGGAATGTTTTTCTTCTTTTTTCCCTTGCCTTTTAACTTTGAGCTAGCTTTAAAATATATAAGCTATTGGTCAGGAGTGTCTGCGTGTTCATATAGTACCCCATAACAATATTTGCGACGAGCATATCTGATTTTAACTCGTCATCGTTACTCCGAATAAACCCGGTCCCTCTATCAAAACCCTCGATTCAATTTATATTTCATTTCTAGTCGTGTACGACATATACAATTCCACAGATGTCAAAAAAACACGATAAACACATAGAAAGACAGCTCATTGACGTTGTCAATAGCCGAGGGAACGATAATAAGTGTGGTGAATGTAAAGCCGCTTACCCTACGTGGGCCTCGTGGAATTTGGGAATCCTATTATGTGGTCGATGTGCCTCAATTCATCGTCGTATTTTAGGTGGACAAAATATATCCAAAGTCAAATCATTGACTTTGGATCACTGGACTAATGATCAAGTGGATAACCTCAGAAGAATTGGTAATAAAAGGGCTCTGAAAAAATGGAATCAAACTAGAGAGCCGTTCCCCTTTGATGATGATGATGATGGTCCTATTGAAGACTTTATTAGAGATAAGTATGTTCTTTTAAAATTCCGCACTGATACTAGTGGCGCTGGGTTTGGTGATCATGATAGGTATTCTGATGATAGTGGGAACAATTTAACCCCTCAGCATACTTCCTCGAGACTGAGACTGAACTCGAACCTATTCTCGAGAAACAAATCAAGATCCCGGGCTTCATCCCTGGCAGTGCCTCGTTTAACACACCGTACACTCACCGCAGCAGAACAGTCCCAATACCTGTCTCAAGTGAGGAACATTGTATCGCTCGGTTACCGTGATCGTGACTCTGTGTTGGAAAGTTTGGTGCTTGCCAACGGTATCACCGAATTTGCGCTAGATATTTTAGACCAAGATGCTAAAAATAATCCCCAACAACAGGAACTTCCACCTCAGCTACCCCGAAGACCCACCACAAATGCCTCAAGTAATAACGGTAGCATCAATGCCAGTGTATCCTCATTCCTGGCAAATAACCCCATGAATCAATTAGTCAATCTGCAACAGCCCCTGTCATCGCTGAATGATTGGTGGGCCAGTAACAACGGTGCCATTTCTGCTAACCAAACCGGGGCCCCCAATGCTGCATCAATGGCTGCCTTGTCAAACCAACCTCAAATATATCAATACACTGACCCTGTTACAGGACAAGTTTCGTATGTTGACACGAACGGTCAACAATACTTGGATCCTAATAATCCACAACACCAGCAAGTATTACAGCAACAAACCAATCCTCAATTAATAGCCCAACAGACTAGTAAGCTGAATATCATGTCGTTGTATAACCAACCAGGTCAATTCGAAACTAACGTGGCCACGAAAATTGATCCTTCACAACCTCAGCGACAACAACCCCCTCAGCAACAGCAACAGCAATTTACAGGTTTCCAGCAACCGATGCTTGGCCAAGCTACCCAATCTCAACAATTACAGTCCCAACAATTCACAGGCTTTCAACAACCTCAAGTCTCTCCCTTTGGTCAACCACATCAACAAACTGGCGGGTCATTTGGCCAACAACCTCAACAAACTGGATTTCCATTTGGCCAACCTCAAGTACAGCAACTTAATCAGCAACCACAACAACAACAACAATTTGGCCAATTTGGTCAACCTCAACAAGGCTATTGGGGTTAAGTGACATTTTTATCGTATCAGTACTTTATCTTCTTTTAATATTTCAAAAAAAATAAGTACGTTTATTGTCTTTAATATGTAAGCAACAAGCCAATTATTCCACATATACCCTATGTCAGGGTATGATATAATATATGTAGACATTTGCAAAAACCAAAACCGAAGACAGGTAGGTGAAAGAGGAAAAAAAATTATGCCTTCAGCCAGATTCGAACTGACGATCTCCTCATTACTAGTGAGGTGCCTTACCAACTTGGCCATAAAGGCGAATTTTTTCATTTTCAATAAATGCACTTCTGACAAAACGCAAAATAGCCAAAAAGCTTCACAATTTTTAATTTTTTTTTTTCTTTTTTTCACGATATCCTAAATATATATTAAGCAATTACTTACTACAGAATAAATACTTTATGTAAGCGTAGGCGGACTTTTAAATTTACCAGATTAGAATTTTTTTTTTTTTCTTTTTTTTTTTTTTTTTTTTTTTTTTTTTTCAAAAAAAGGAAACTTCTAAATAATAATATCTAAATCTATATCGACTATAAATCTACTACTACATCTCGAAACTAAAAAAGCTACCACGATTTTTTTTTTTTTTTTTTTCCATGTTCAAAAAGAGCCACCAGTTTTTCTTCCCGGACATGGACACGAGTGTGTGCAGTTTTGTAATTTCACCATGTTCATTTTTTCTGGAAAGGAAACTCTTCGAGTTTTTTAATATTAATATATAAATTTTTCCACACCGGTGTAAAACCCCAACATGAGAGCGAACTACTCAGTCTTCACAAATGCCCTCGCAGTTTACTTCAAAGACAACCAGGACGAAGATTAATTTTTACATATTGGGTCACTACGATCCATTTTTGCAACCCTCCAAAAATATGAAGGTATATCTTTTTTTTCCTTTTTTCATCTGACCTGACCCTGGGAGTTATTTGGCTAGCATGTCGTTCATGTCGATAATTTGTCCTGTCGTTTTTTCTCGTGTTAACTTGAGTTAGGGTATGAACAGTTCACCCAAATTGAAAGGAGTTTGACCCGATTAAGCCACTATGCATGCCAAAGTACCTAATGACTCACAGAAAGTATTCAATAATGAAATAGATGAAAAAAGTTTAAGAAAAAAAAAAACTCTTGCAAGACACCTGAGTGAAACCACTTTGAAATGCTGGGTATCGACCGTTAGAAACACCAACTAAGCCAATAGAATAACAAATATGACCCCCAAAAAAGAACACCAATAGCTTATGAAGAACCAATAAACTCCAGGTAGCTTTTTAGTTTCGAGACGTAGTAGTAGATTTGTTATTGACATTGATTTAGGCATTATCATTCAAAAAATAAAAAGTTTCCTTCGTTTCGAAAAAAAAAAAAAAAAAAAAAAACTAGGTGTAACACGTAAATGGGTAATTAAGCTGCTGTGAAAGAAAAAAAATAGACGCGATAGACAGCCCGGTAGCCCTTCAAGCCTAAATACTACCAAAGTGAGTGTCTTCGAGCGGAGAATACTCTTAACGTTTGAAAGTATTGCACCTGCAGACTCTTTCAGATAACTTTATAGTACATTTGTTTCTTTTCTATTCCTATTATCGTGATTTTGCTAATCATGTCCATGATTTCATAAAAACTCCCATGTCCTACCTTGTATATTTTACCACGTTTAATTGCGTTCGTTCTATTGCTCTTGATGTTTTCCGCAAATTTATGGTCAAATGGTTTCAAATACGTTTTTTGTTTTCTGTATTGTGCTTTCTTGAAAAAAAAATATTTTCCGTGGATAATTATTGGCTCTTCTCTTTCTTATTGCTAAACTTTCAAGGGAATCTCGGATACCTCCATTGCTCGTAACCTTTCCCGGGTGAGCTATTTCCATACGGGGAAAACCTGAGCCATTTTCATCAAGATTTAACGGATGAGCAAACATAATTAAGGTTATTGTTCAAGTCATCTAACAATCTGTTTAAGTCATTGGCCTTCTCAGAAACCAATTTTTGATGGGGTGATAAGCTAATAGGTTAATCCTAAAAGTCATGTTATCTTTTTTTTTTGTACGCGGGTGTCTCACAATTTCGCAGTTTTATTTTATATATCTTTGCATTTTTTTTTTTTTTTTTTTTTTTCTAGATTGTTCTGGCAACCACTGGAATGTTCCAGGTGCGACAAAAGTTTGCGCAGAGCCAAATCTCGTAAATTCTGGTGAGTTCTGGATGCGGGTTGGTCAATCGAACCAATTGTTAAAGGATATATATATATATATCAAGACCAACTTTCTACCTCTCGTTTCTTGTATCACCAATTAACAAAGATTCTTATTACACAATGGATGAAACTCAATTTACAGATAACGCATTGAACATTATTCAAAGTGCTACCCAACTAGCAAAGGATAATTCTCATACCCAGTTAGCACCATTGCACTTTTTAGCAGCAATGGTGCCTACTGATGATGAAAACTCCAATACATACTTGAAAACATTAATACAAAAGGCAAGGTTTGAATGGCCTACTTTTGAAAGAGTGGTTAATAGACATCTTGTTAGACTCCCTTCACAAACTCCAGCTCCCGATGACATAAGGCCAAGCTATGCTTCTACTCAAATGTTAGCTCAAGCTATCAAAATCAAAGCACAACAAAAAGATAACTACGTGGCTCAAGATCACATATTATTGGCCCTTCTCGAAGATTCTTCCATAAAGGATTTATTCAAAGAAGCAGGTATCAACACTGAAACGATAAAGACTCAAGCTATAGAATTAAGAGGAAGTCAAAGAATCGACTCCAGACAAGCTGATTCTTCTTCATCTTTTGAATTTTTGAACAAGTACTGTGAAGATTTGACGGAAAAAGCCAGATCCGGGAAAATTGATCCTGTTATCGGTAGAGAAGAGGAAATCAGGAGAGTCATTAGAGTGTTGGCAAGAAGAACCAAATCCAATTCTGTGCTTATTGGTGAACCCGGTGTGGGTAAAACTTCCATTGCTGAAGGTGTTGCCCAAAGAATTATCGACGGTGATGTCCCCAATGTTTTGGCTAATTCAAGATTATTTGCGCTTGACTTGGGTGCTTTGACCGCCGGTGCTAAATACAAAGGTGAATTTGAAGAAAGAATGAAGGGTGTTTTGGGTGAAATTGAAAAATCTAATGAAATGATCATATTATTCATTGATGAAATTCACATGTTGATGGGTGATGGTAAGACTGATGCTGCTAACTTATTGAAACCCATGTTGGCTAGAGGTACCTTACATTGTATTGGTGCTACTACTTTTTCCGAATATCGTAAACACATTGCAAAAGATGGTGCATTTGAAAGAAGATTCCAAAAAATCGATGTACCTGCCTCAACAGTGCCCGAAACAGTTGCCATATTGAGAGGTTTACAACCAAGATATGAAATTCATCATGGTGTTCGTATCTTGGATAGTGCCTTGGTTACCGCTGCACAATTGGCCTCAAGATATTTGACTTACAGGAGCTTACCTGATTCGGCGGTTGACTTGATTGATGAAACTGCTGCTACAGTGGCTGTTGCTCGTGATTCCAGGCCTGATGAATTAGATTCCTTGGAAAGACAATTACATTTAATTGAAGTTGAAATTAATGCATTAGAAAGAGATGTTGAAACTGATGAAACTTCTAAAGAACGTTTGGAAGCCGCTAGAAAGAAGCAAGCTGAATTAGAAGAACAACTTGTTCCATTGAGAGAAAGATTTAACCAAGAACGTGCCGGTCACGAAGAATTGATTGCTGCTAAACGTAAATTGGACGACTTGGAAATCAAGGCTCAAGATGCTGAGAGAAGACACGATACAGCTACTGCCGCTGATTTGAGATACTTTGCTATCCCTGATGTTCGCAAACAAATTGAAGCATTGGAAATAAGGGTGGCAGAAGAAGAATCAAGTGCTGGTCCTGATACTTTGTTGAAGAATGTGGTTAGCTCTGATCAAGTTGCTGAAACTGCGGCAAAATTAACTGGTATCCCTGTCACCAAATTAACACAAGCTGAAAATACCAAGTTAATCAATATGGAGAAAGAATTAAGTTCAGCCGTGGTTGGTCAAGGTGAAGCTGTCAAGGCAGTTTCCAACGCAATTAGGTTGACTCGTTCTGGGTTGGCCAATCCTAATCAACCCGCCTCCTTTTTATTCTTGGGGTTGTCTGGTTCAGGTAAGACTGAATTAGCCAAAAAAGTTGCAGGATTTTTATTTGCTGATGAAAGAGCCATGATCAGAATTGATTGTTCTGAATTAGGTGACAAGTGGTCCGCATCTAAATTATTGGGGGCTGCTCCAGGTTACGTTGGTTATGAAGAAGGTGGTATTTTGACCGAGGCCATTTTACGTCGTCCATACTCGGTTATTTTATTCGATGAAGTTGAAAAGGCAGCACCAGAAGTTTTAACTGTATTATTACAAATTTTGGATGATGGTAGAGTCACTTCTTCTCAAGGTAAAGTCATTGATTGCTCCAACGCTATTATAATCATGACTTCTAACTTGGGTGCGGAATACATCAATGCTGCAAAAGGTAGCAAGATTGATGAGGGCACCAGGGAATTAGTTATGACTTCTGTTAGAGCTCATTTCAGACCCGAATTCTTGAATCGTATTGCTAGTACTGTTATGTTCAACAGATTGTCCAAGAAGGCTATTGCCAAGATTGTCAAGATAAGATTGACTGAGATCCAGACTAGGTTCAGCGCCAATGGCAAATCCTTGAAATTGGAAGTTGATGATGCTGCATTGGGGTACTTATGCGAAAATGGTTACTCTTCTGATCTTGGTGCTAGACCGTTAAACCGTCTTATTCAAAACGAAATTTTGAATAAGTTGGCAGTTTTGTTATTGAAGGGTCAAATCAAGGACAAAGAAACTGCTAGGGTCACATTAGGCAACAAAGGCTTGGAAATTTTACCAAATCATGAAGTTGACGATGTTGAAATGGCAGATGTTGATGTGGAAAGCTGGGAAGACAGCGATGACAACGACGAAGATCTCGAAAATCCCGCCCTTGATTAAACAATTATGACTCATTGATCCAATCCACTGAAATTTAGATTACACTAAAAAAAAAGTGGGGATCAGGTATAGCCTTTATTAAAAAACATTTAACATTTTCCGATTTTCCAAATTACGAACTTTTTTCTTTATGTTATAATATTCCTTTAGTTCTCTCTTAATTCTACTTTTCAATCCGTTTTTAATTATTAGAACGTTCGTATATAGCATCACAATATATTAAGTATTAAAAAAACATCTCAAAAGATTCGTAGTTGCGGCTAAAATGTAAGCATATATAGAAAGATACGGCCATATGCAGTATACATAGTACAGAAAAAAAAAAAAAAAAAAAAAAAAGAAATCAGCAAGGAAAAAAAAAAAAACTTACTCATCTCGCCCTTGAAAAAAAAAATACATATATATATATCGATGTTTCTGTACCTTTATCGTATCTTTCTTATCAAACATACTACCCATTTATAAAAATTTATCAATATGGCTAGCAGAACTCAATTTGAAAACTCTAATGAAGTCGGTGTCTTCTCCAAATTAACGAACTCCTACTGTCTTGTGGCTGTTGGTGGTTCTGAAAACTTCTACTCTGCTTTCGAAGCTGAATTAGGGGATGTTATTCCTATCGTTCACACCACCATTGCTGGTACCCGTATAGTCGGTAGAATGACCGCTGGTAACAGACGTGGTTTGTTGGTACCAACTCAAACTACTGATCAAGAATTAATGCACCTCAGAAACTCCTTACCTGACTCGGTCAAGATTCAAAGAGTTGAAGAGAGATTATCAGCATTAGGTAACGTTATCTGTTGTAATGATTACGTTGCTTTAGTTCATCCTGATATCGAAAGAGAAACTGAAGAATTAATTGCCGATGTTTTGGGTGTTGAAGTTTTCCGTCAAACCATTGCTGGTAATGTTCTTGTCGGTTCATACTGTACCTTGTCTAACCAAGGTGGTTTAGTTCACCCTCAAACCTCCATTCAAGATCAAGAAGAATTGTCCTCATTGTTGCAAGTTCCTTTAGTTGCAGGTACTGTTAACAGAGGTTCTTCAGTTGTGGGTGCCGGTATGGTTGTTAACGATTGGTTAGCTGTCACCGGTTTAGACACTAGTGCACCTGAATTATCCGTTGTTGAATCTATATTTAGATTGCAAGATGCTCAACCTGATGCTATTTCTGGTAACTTAAGAGATACTTTGATTGAAACTTACTCTTAAGCGAAAGAACATAAGAAGAAATAGTATTCTAACGAAAATTAAAAAAAGAAAAAAATCCCAAAAAAAATAAAATTCTTTCATGATGAATCCAAATCAAGTAACCATTCGAGCCCATGTGAATCATCAAGGTTTGATGCTTACTGATTTAATGAGCATTTTTTCAATACAAGCCGAGTCAACAGAGCGAAGCAATTCCAGTGCATTTCTTGTTCTCAACAAATAGAGATACGTTTGAGTTTGATAGTTTTCTACGGATGCTACAATCATCATATTTAATACATCTTGTTGGTTGCTTCTCGCTTATTTATTGGCCTGGGTTTGTAACCTGTATATTAGACTTTATAATTTAGTAATAGATAATTCAAAAAGGTGAACTAAAAAGAAGAAGAAAGAGACTTTATTTCCTTCAATGTAGATACAGCTTTACATGGGTGAGCCACTCTTACTATCAAGGAATCTTTGAAAGTGAAGATGTCATTCTACAATACTTTCTCTGCCTGATTTTTCACAGTCAAACGAGGAATCTCACATGCGAGATCTGGATTTTTTCGTCTAGACAGGAAAATTAACGAATTCGGTAAATCACGCTGACCACGCATTATTTATTTATCTTTTTTTTTTGTTTAGTCGAGAACCCAAATCTTGGGGAAATGTCACCCTTTATCTGGAAAAAGGGTAAGATAGGATTAACTACTCTATTTCTTTATCTTTACTGAAAACTTAGTGTTGAATAAAACATCCCGCAAGCTGATCAAAGCTCAATTGTAATCAACAATGGATTATTTCGGTCTTAGTCGTGGATCCATTAGAGGCGAGGCCTTACAAAAATTAGCCAAAATATCAGTGGAAAATACTCCATCAAACTTACAGTACGCATCACCAAATGAACCAGCTCAAGACAACTTTGGTTTTTTATTAGGTGAGGCTATCAAACAAGAAAAGCCTCGTCAGAAAGTAATTCCTGATGATGACAGTGATGATGAGTTTCTCGACCCCAAGTCGCAAAAGTTATCTCAAATTGCAATCACTCCCAAAGAATATGAAGTTTTGATTGCATTATGTGATTCTTCAAGTTGTGATATGAAATTTCCTAAACAGGCCAAATTACTCTTAGCTAAGCTCAGATTGTATTTACTCGAATTACCAAACCAGATTTTTTCCTCAGCTATCACGAGTAAAATACACAATTCAACTCCATGGTATCTATTAGGTGAAAAATTAACCATTGCCTTGGTTAACTTGGCTTACAAGTTTGATAATTTGTACCTTGAAGATGTATTGGACGTTTTCAATGAATTCAATACCGTTATTTTCAAAGATCAGGCTTATGAATTATCCAACTACTTTGCGTTATTGGGGGTTATTCATGGCTTTATCAATTCAGCTAAGATTTTAACTCACTCTCAACAAGCCTTTAAAATTTTTATCACTTTGGACACCTGTATCGATAACTTTGAATTTCTCAATGACGTTGAACTTTACTCCAACTCGCTTTATACCAACCCCGATAATGAGTATTCTGCCATGTTGGATGATGATATTGTCATTGATTTTTCTCCCGTACTTTTCATTGAGTGCTTAAGTAAATTGAATTGTGCCATTTTAAATTGCATTTTGGGTAACACAAAAGAACAATTGCTTGATTTCTTGTTGGCCAAGGTCTCCAGTAGTTTTGATGAAGTGTCGGCTGGTCCTAATGGTCAAATTACTTCTCAGCCCCCTACAAGTGGCTTAGAGTTAACCAAATATCATATGGATTTGATCAAGACTTTGTCAGATATTGCCATTCAAAAGATGGAGTTCTTGGATCGAGGTGAAACTTACATTGTTTACTCTACTTTTACAAGATTGAAAATTGGTTACTTAGCCAAAAGCCACAACATTCAGGCTATTGCATGTGGTACCTTCACCGATAATATCAGTGTAAAAGTGGCCAAGAAAATTTTTAAGAATTGTTTATCCATTTATGACGTGATGTTAGATCCTCATTTAGGTACTAGTGTCATTCAATTGGGTTCTTTGTTGGTTTATAAGGATCCAAGCGTTTCGAGTTCTCTAACAAGAGCTTTTACTTCCTTAGTGGCTAATCCTAAATTTAACTCTAATTACTGTCAGACTACATCTAAGAGTGTTGGTTTGGCCAGTAAGGTGCTATCTCAAGACACTGTGGTAACTACCATTTATGCCTTGACTAACTTACTTTTTGTGCATAATGAAGGTGTACAGTTCCAAGCCCGGTCTAGAAGAAATACCGGTTTAGGAAGGGGCCCAGATGGCGTTTCTGTGAGAGATTTTGGTCATGGTACAAGCAATGGTACCAAAGGTGTATCTAGACATGTTTCACTTAACTCGGTGCATGAAAACTCCACCATTGGAAATGGTCATGCCCATCTAGTCAATGGTGATAGCTCAAAGTTACCAGTTGATTACGATGATTATGATTATAGCAAAGTTTGTGAAAACGCCATTACTGCCATTATTCACATTACTGAGGCTTGTGATGATGAAACGGTGAGCACTTTAGCAGTAACTATTTTATCACAAAAGACAAGTAAATTGAACTCACAAATGGGTCCTCTATTATTAAGAGGTTTGGTATCATGTGCTCCATTTTTACCCGAACGTGAGTTTGTTATTTTGGTTAAATTATTGAACAAAATCTCTATGGATGCTTATGAAAATAACAATGACTCGTTACTGGCTTCAATTAATGGCGCAAGAATTGACTTGGCTCATAAATTGAAACCTTCAAACCCATTATTCAAATTGTATTTACACGAATTATTACAATCGATCATTAGTAAAGGGGATGTTCAAGTTTTAGAACATCATAGATCTCATAATGAAATTAGTGAAATTGGAGATCAGATTGGGCTTTACTTGAGACCATTGGCTGAATTATTACCTGATGTTCACAAGAATGAGAAACCTTTGGATATTGGTGATACTTCAACCATCAACTTGTTCAGAAACATTTGGTTTAATATGGTGGTGCATGGTTATTCCATCAATTCCAGTAATGCCAAAAAATACAGTGTTGAATTAGAAAGAATTGCTTATAATTCTCCTCCTTTAGCCTCCGAACTTTCTTGGGATAGAACTGAGACATCTTTGGAGTTGAATACAGTATTGAGAAGAGGTTCATCCAATCATAATGTCAAGGACCATAAGCATATTGTGGGTGATATTTTTGATGTTCATCGTAATATTTCATATCCAAAATTAATGTTTTTAGCTGCCACTATTTTCGTTGAATCCTTCAGAGTGAAACTGGGTGATTGTTCAACAATCTTACAATATTTCTCTGATCCTTCTATTAGAACGAGTAATATTGATAAATACATTGGTTATACTCTGTTTAAGATTGGGAAAGATTTTATTTATTTGATTAACAAAGGTGCCAATAAGCAATTTAGTTCTGAAAATATTGCTGAACAATTAACTAACATGTTGGCTCTTTGTTGTCATAGAATTGAGGATTTACAAGATGCTGCATTACAATGCTGTGATTTGTTGATCAACAAGGTTCCCTCATCTTTATGTCATCATAAGAGTTTATTTGCCCTTTTCGATTTGTTGACATTACTTTTTGATAGTGTTGTTGATGCTGATTTGAATCAATATGAACCAACTTTTACTTATAGAGCAAAGAAGACGGGTATTTACTTAGAATTATCCGACTCGTATACTTGGCGTACTGATACTTTCAATAGATTTGTGGAAAAACTGAAAAACTGGGTTAAATTAATTTTATTGAAATGTAATATTGATGCCAAAAGTTTGATTCAATCATATGTTAGTGATATGGATAGATTTCAATCAAATGAAAAAATTCAGTATGGTGTCTCCTTTGCTCTAGAAATGGCGGGAGGTATATTTGCCAATGATCGTGAATTATCAAATATTACTCCTATTGGAGGTCTTGGTGGTGCACTTGGTAATGCTAGTCATTCGAGCTTACAAAATGATGTCAATGGTAGTGTTGCTGGTGTTGCTGGTGTAAGTGGTGGTACTGGTGAAGTAGGCGGGGCCAGATCGATTGGACCTAGTGGTATGAGAATGAATATGTTACCCGTTTTCGTATCTCAGTTAAGTTGGAGAAGTAACTTTGTATCTGAATTAATGGATAAGGTACCTTTACATACTCAACAGGATGCCGATAAAGCCTTTAGTTTATTGAGAGAAGATATTCGTGACATTGAGTTAAAGATTAGAGACAAGCTGCAACATGTTGAAAATGATACCGTAATTGATTTATTAAGTCAAATTGCCGGATTTGCACTTGTTACCGAGGATAACACTGCTGAATTGATTCGATATTTGGTAGAAATTCCTTTTTCAATTTTTGAAACTCATATTATGCAAGCAGCCATTGGAATTTGGTTTGCAGTTATGAAGGATAGACCCAATGTGTCAATTCTATTATTGAGTGAAATTTCAAGACGATGGGAAACTTCAATTGCTTTAAAACAAGGGTTATTTAATAAAAGTCATGATATTCAAAATCCTGAATTTAATAAAATGGAATATAGTCCTAGTGATTATAAGACTTCTAATAAAGTTTCCAAGGTTACTAGTCATTCATTCCAACCTCATTCACATATTATTAAATTATTCATGTCTAATTTTGAAGCTACACTTAATCAATCAGATCATTTATTAAAATTATTCACACATTTTGTTGAAATCGGATTGGGGAATTTGAGTGTTGCCAGTTTACATCCATTTTCTCGTTATGTTAGATTTGAATTAATTCGATTTGCATTTGATGTATTGAATTATCATGTTTCATTAGGATCTCGGAGTATGACAAGACTTACTACTTTAATTTTAGATGGATCACTTCTGTGGTTTAGAAGTCGTGCAAATTATCCTTATGGTACCAATTTATTAAAAGTTCGGGCTGATTTTGTACTTTTGAAAGAAGTGGCACGTCTTATGTCATCACTAAATACATTTAATAATGAAACTTTGGAACTGAAAAAAATAATTTTGATGTTCTTCCTTGATGATGAAATCAATAAAATTGCCGTTTGGTTAAATCCTTTATCACCTCATAATAATAAAGGTTTATATATTCTGAATCAAATAAGTGGAACTCATATTAAACGGGCATATGTGATTGATCCTATTTTAGCGGTTAATTTAGCCTTGAGATATAAATTAAAAAATTTAGATGATTTATTACAACAATTAATCACGAGTCATCCATTACCATCGATCTTTTATCCTGATGCAGTACAATATTTTATTGGTATTAATGCTGGTACCAATATGCCAAGTCATCATTTATTATTTTGGGAACCATTATCACCGGTTGACTCAATCACATTGTTCTTACCACCATTTGGAAATAATCCTTATATTTTACAATATACCATGAGGTCATTAGAATATCATGATGTTAATCTTACATTTTTCTATGTACCACAAATTGTTCAAGGGTTAAGATTTGATGTTAAAGGATATGTTCAACGATTTATTATTGAAACTGCCAAAATATCACAATTATTTAGTCATCAAATAATTTGGAATATGTTGGCTAATAGTTATAAAGATGAAGATTCAACTCAACCTGATTCATTAAAACCAAAATTAGATGAAATTCAATCATTAATGTTAGAAAATTTAAGTCCTAAAGATTATGATTTTTATCAACGAGAATTTTCATTTTTCAATGAAGTTACTGATATATCGGGTAAATTAAAGCCATATATTAAAAAGACAAAGGCAGAAAAGAAAACCAAGATTGATGAAGAAATGGCCAAGATAGTTGTTGAAGAAGGAGTTTATTTACCTAGTAATCCTGATGGTGAATTAATTGATATTAATCGTAAACTGGGTAAACCATTACAATCTCATGCCAAGGCACCATTTATGGCTACATTTAAAATTCGTAAAGAATTAGATGATATTGATGAATATGGTAATCCGGTCAAATTTCCTATTGAAAGATGGCAAAGTGCAATTTTCAAAGTTGGGGATGATTGTCGTCAAGATGTATTGGCATTACAACTTATTTCTGTATTTCGAACCATTTGGACTAATTGTGGATTGGATCTATTTGTTTATCCATATAGGGTTACTGCCACTGCCCCGGGATGTGGGGTAATTGATGTGTTACCCAATAGTATTAGTCGTGATATGTTGGGTAGAGAAGCGGTGAATGGATTATACGAATATTATATTAGTAAATTTGGACCCGAAAATTCGATTGAATTTCAACAGGCCAGAAATAATTTGATTCGATCATTGGCAGCATATTCAATTATTCTGTACTTATTACAATTTAAGGATAGACATAATGGGAATATTATGTATGATGATCAAGGTCATATTTTACATATTGATTTTGGATTTTGTTTTGATATTGTACCCGGTGGGGTTAAATTTGAAAATGTACCATTCAAATTAACTCATGAAATGGTGTTGGTATTGGGTGGTAGTGATAAGACACAAGCCTTCAAATGGTATGAAGAGTTATGTATCAAAGGGTTCTTGGCTTGTCGTCCATATATGGAAACAATTGTTAGATGTGTGAATCCCATGTTGGAAAGTGGATTACCATGTTTCAAAGATACTACGATTAAAAAGTTGAGACAACGGTTTGTACCCAATAAAGGAGAAAAAGATGCTTCACTTTATTTCAAAGGATTGATTCGAAAATCAATGGAGAGTATGTATACCAAGGGTTATGATGAATTCCAAAGATTAACCAATGGTATTCCATATTAGTTAGTTACATGCAGTGTTTATGTATAAAATATAAATGTTAATTTGTCGTAAAAATTTCAATCTCGCTTAGTAGATAATGGGTAAGTAAACGGCTAAACGGGCAAAGACTGCAAAAAAATAAAAAAATAAAAAAATAAAAAAATAAAAAAAAGGAAAATCAAAGAAAGAAAGAAAGAAAAGAAGAAGGGGAACAATGAGATGAAATGGTAGTTTATAAATAGTGAATGGTTTCAATGAACAAGGAAAGACGTCAAAATTGATGGTATCAGGGTTCAAAGAACGTCAGTGTACAGCCTCGAAAAAAACCTAACCTGCAAAAACAACCAAAACCTGCAAATACACCCATTTCAATCTCATTTGCCAATGCCTCGTTTTGTCAACATTTTTGATCAACACTTTCCCCCAGGAATTTACATCCAAAACGTATTGCGCCTCTACAAAGTGTTGTAAGGACAACTTGCCAGCCTTGCTTTGGTTTTGTGCTTTGAAGCTTGGGAAATGCGTAGGTGTTTTTTTCTTCTGTGCTTGTCGCTAGTCGACTGTTGGCCGAACATCCTTGTCTACATGTTATGATGTTTGGTGTCAAACGTAGTACAGTGAAAGTAGTAGTAGCAACTTTCGAGGAAGTATTGGCTCTAGTTTGTCTGCCAATCATCTTGTAGGACTACTTTACACCCATATCTATTTATAATTTCAGATTGTAATACTTTGCCATACATTGTGGTTATTTTTATTTAGTCACGTCTTGAAGTTTGGGGTTTTTTTCTTTTTTTTTTTGGTTTTTGCTGTGTTTTTTTTTGTTTTTTCGTTTTTTTCTTGTATCTTGCGGTTTACGGTTTTCTGTTACACGAAATTTTTTTTGATCTCATATCAAAAACACTTAATCACCATTCATTTTAGTTCTTTTTTTCAAAAACGAAACCTCCTCTTTTTCTTCTCTACCCGACAACTACTCTCCCAGCTCCCACCTTTCAAATTCATCAACACTTGTTCTAGCTGAATTTATCCAGGTTATCCTTTCTGAATCGTTCCTTTTTTTTTTCTTTTGGTATATTTTATTTTCTTTTTTTCGTTCCTTTTCCAAGGTTTTTTTTGTTTTGTTATTTTTTCTTTCTTTTTTTTTCTTTTTTTTTTTTTTTTTTTTCTGTTCTGTTTGTCTCTCCTGGGTTTCTTTTATCCTTGCCCGCCGTGATTTATATAAAGTTTGTTGAATAATCATCACTTCATCAACAACTTCAACACAACAACTCCCACCACCGTCAAAAGGTTTTGATATCTGAGGATAACTTTTTACATAGAACACCAAACACGAACAAAAGAAGGAGGAAACAGAAATAAAACTGTTCTATTTTTAACCATTTCCCCGTTTTTCTTCCACCTACTTTTTTTCTTTTTTCCAATCAACATCTTCAACACACAATATCACACAACACTCGTTTGAATAATGCATTTGAACCTCATATGGGTGTTTATCACCCTCTTCTTGTCTCACTTTGCCGCCGCCGCCAATCATATTCGTTCTTCGTCCCTTTTAACATGTATGGATGATTCTATGTTCACTGCTTCACATTTCGACGTGGTTTATTATCAACATAATCGTTCCCTTACCTATGATATCACCGCCATCGTTAATATCGATAGTAAGGTTAGTGCTCATATTGAGTTGATTGCCTATGGGGTCACCGCCGTTAAGCAAAATATCTCATTATGTTCTCTTAACTATGCTTCCCTTTGTCCCCTTTCTACCGGTCATTTGGATCTTAAGTCTTCTTATACCATCAGTAAGAGTATTGCCAGTAAAATTCCTGGTATTGCTTTCACCATTCCTGATTTGGATGCGAGAGTTCGTGTGGTTGTTTATAAAGATAGTACCAAGGAAAATTTGGCTTGTGTTGAGGCCGTTTTAAGTAATGGTAAAACCGTTCAAACTAAATATGCTTCTTGGCCCATTGCTGCCATTTCTGGTTTAGGGGTTATTACTTCAGGAGTGATTTCTGTGATCGGACATTCGAACACCGCAGCTCATATTGCCTCTAACTCAATGTCTCTTTTCATTTATTTCCAATCCTTGGCAATTACTTCCATGATGGCAGTGGCCAAAGTACCCCCCATTGCTGCCGCATGGGCTCAAAATTTCATGTGGTCTTTGGGTATCATTAAGGCTAGTTTTATTCAAGATATTGCCAATTGGTATTTACAATCAACTGGAGGTGAACCCACCGATATTATGGGTTCTTCCTACTTGTCCATTTCAGTACAAAAGAAGAAACAAAAAAGAAGCTCTTTGGAACTTCTTAATCAATTATATCCAAGACAAAAGGCTAATAATCATTTAACTTTATTCAAACGTGCTTCTCTTACTTTGGATTCGGATGATTTTGGTTATAGTGATAAATTGGATGATTCCTATACCGTTAATGAAAAGGATGATGATTTATCATCTAAAATTTTGGTTTTGAGAGGTGTTCAAAGAATTGCTTATTTGGCTGGTATTGAAATTACCTCACTTTTCATGACGGGGATTATCTTTTTATTATTCTTTGCATTTGTAATGGTTGTTTGTTTAATGCTCTTTAAAGCCGTTATTGAAATTTGTATTCGTTCTAAAATTATGAATGAAGGTAAATTTAATGAATTTAGACAACAATGGTCATATATTATCAAGGGGGCTTTATATCGTTTATTATTGATTGCCTTTCCTCAAGTGGCAGTCTTGTGTTTATGGGAATTTACTGAAAATGATTCAGCCGGTAATATAGTGGTTGCAATTTTCCTCTTTGCTATACTGGTGGTCTTATTATTCCAAGCTGCAACTCGAGTTTTCTTATTGGGTAGAAGATCAACCAAACAATTTAAAAACCCCGCTTATTTGCTATTTGGTGATAGTATCTTTTTAAACAAGTTTGGTTTCGTTTACGTTCAATTTAGAGCTGATTGTTATTACTTTGTGCTTGTTAGTTTATTCTATATTTTACTCAAATCATTATTTGTGGCTGTGTTACAAACTCATGGTAAAATTCAATCGGTTATCGTTTTTGCCATTGAAATCATTTATTGTGTTACTGTTTGTGTTATTAGACCATTTATGGATAAAAGAACAAATGCTTTCAACATCACCATTTCCGTCATTAATACCATTAATGCATTGTTTTATATGTTCTTTTCTTACATTTTCAAACAACCTCATATCGTGGCTTCCGTTATGGCAGTGGTTTACTTTGTGTTGAATGCTGTATTTGCCTTATTCTTGTTATTATTCACCATCGTTACTTGTGTACTTGCTCTTGTTTACAAGAATCCTGATACCAGATACCAACCAATGAAGGATGATCGTGTTTCATTCTTACCAAGATTTGATAACCCCAAGAATAATGCTCAAGCAAGTAAAAACTTGAAGGAAGGTGATGATGATTTAGAATTGATGGCTTTGGGTGCTACTGCCATGAGAGGTCATGAAAATGCTGGTAAACCAAATACTATTTATGATGATGATCTGTATGATGATGATTCAAATAAGGTTCAAACGGTTAATCATCCAACCACTGGTGGTTCAGGCCTGTCAGGTTATAAAGATGATGATTCAACCTCATTATCAAAGCGTGAATCTTATTTTGAAAATATGGAACCTACTCAACCTTCATCCACCATTGTGGGTAATCCTTCCAATGCCATTAACAATTATCAAAACACATATGCTGCTCTGAGTACTTATAGTGCCAGTAGTAGTAGTCTTGGATCTAGACCTCAAGCCGGACAGGCTGGTGCTGGTAATGCTTCTGGTGGGTCATACTATGGCTACAACAATCGTGTACAACCATTTGGAGCTAATCAAGGACAACAAAGACAACAGCAACAACAACAACAACAACAACAACAACAATCGGGAAGAGTTAACTTTATATGAGTTCAATGACTAAACTAAACTTTCAGTGCTATTGTTAAATAATTTTCTTCGCTATGAGCTTAGTTTCTTTGCTAACTGTGTAGCACCTCATTACACTCCTTTCTCGTATGTTCTTTTACTCTTTTTCTTTTTTTTCTAGTCTTTTTCTTCTTCAATCCTGTATTCTATTTATTGATTTTCTTTCTTTTCTTTTCTGCCTGCTTTTCCACCCTTGTTCCTTGACTGTCCTACTCTTTGACTACTGTTCATTCTTGTGCTTTTACTGTTGAACATAAGAATATTAACCTTATATTAAGTTATATGAGTAATTTAAAAATAAAATTAAAATAAATCTATAATTATTTCATTTGCAGTAAGGGTCCTTATGACTATTGGTTCTTTGAAGTGTCTATCGACACATACATTTATTTGGTAATCTTGGGCGGATCATCCATACAGAAATTAGGCTGTCCAAAAATACTATAACGAAATACCGAATACCAACTTATTTCAACACAGTCTTCACCATTTCTTTTGTTGAAATTCATACCAATCGAATCAGATTCATCAACTCCTGTCTTTTGTTGTTCATCACCTGTATTCCATCCAAATATAACTTGAGCATAGCTTTTATTACGAGGTGCTCGCGGAATTCCCGAAAGTTCTTCTTGAAGGAGTGATAGGGGTAACATATATTCTCGATCATTGGTGAATGGTGCCCGTTGGTCTTCTTCATGTTTGTGTGTCCCATCATTAGAGTTTATTTCCAGGTCAATCTCAAAATCATCAGTCTCTGTAGTTACTTCCTCGCTGTAATCTTCATTTTTAACTGACTCTTCCCATTCTCTTCCATCCTGTGGAAAATCATAAATTACATTTAAATCTGTAGCTTCGAGTTCTGCACCGGATTCTGGTTTGAATGCTGGATCTTGTTCGGATAAAACTTCGTTTTGATGCTCATTCTCATTAGTTGTATTGGTGAAGGAATCAAACGTATTTGATCTCTTCTTTTTGTGTTCATATTCCTTGGTAGTTCCCTTTTTATATTGGTCTTCAGGCCCATCAGAAACTTCTAATTTGTCAGCATTGGTGTGTGCCTGAGAATTGATTCTTTCAATTGCTTGATAGTAGCCATCCCATTGGACTTCAGCATCTCTATCTTGTTCGAGTTCCTCTAATAAAAGTCTACCCTTCTCCTTTAAATGAGCTAATGGAGCCACCACCTTGCCTGGTAGCTGACTTAGAGGATCTCCAATTTTAGCTTGTAAGATAGGTTTTGGATCATGGGCGAGATCATAAGTCACCTCGCTGAGCTTTTTGGCGGTTCTGTTTGTTTTGCCGTTTATCGACTGGGAAGTAAAATTTTGGCGCTTTTGGTTTTGCTGATGTTCTTGCTCGGCTGCTGTTTCTACTTCTTCTCCTGTCGCTATTAAATTTATCTTGTTACCGGCTGGATGTTCCAGATCTGATTTGGGTTCTGAAAATATATGGGTTTTGGATTCTGTGAAAGCAGGATAAATGTGAAGTTTATTAATCTTATCTTTAATGCTCAAGCAATAGCTGCTATTCTGATCATTTCTACTAGTGGAGCAAAATGTTGAATGAGCCAAACTGTCATATCCCACATTCTTGATCCAGTTCGCTGCAAACTTATCAAAGAATGATGACTTATACGTTGAGAATGATTCCCCCAATAAATAGTCTTTAACCATAAAAGCTGTCTCAAACGCCTTTCCTTTTAACAGGCGATCATTGTTCAACATGAAAACCATGACTGGCTCACCATCTTTCACACAGTCTTTGAAAACTGGAACTTTTGATAAGGGTGCTTTCAATATACTTTTGAAGTAACTTGATTCCTCCCGAATGGTTAAATTCTTTCGGGTTATGTAACTCTGTGGAACAACCAAGTAAAAGTTGACCAAATTGACAAGCTGAGGAACCTTGAAAGGAAACCCACGGCTTATAGCGTTGATGAATTTACTTTCATTAGAGGTTATCTGCTCAAATGCACCGAGATGTTCTGTCGTATTGTAAATAAATGTAGTACTTACCCCTTTGGGTATTTCTAAATTGGAAATCGAACCATGACTGAATCTCAAATCAATGTGTGAGCTTTCGTTGGAGGGTAGGCTCAACCCTAACTGAGATAATATTCTATCGTGCAATAAGGTTCTAGGAAGAATTAAAACTTCATCGGGAAGCTTGTTTGCGAATGATTCTGACTGAGATGAAGATTTAAGTGGGGGATATAGAGACGAGAGCTGCGATTCAATCGCTATTTTGGCCCTTTGAAAATTGCTTAAGTTGTTATTTGAAAATAGATGGTATCCCCCAGGAATCACTAGCGCGCGGGCAGCCTGGATAATTGTTAAAACTTGAAGTGCTACTACCAAAGCATTCATATTGTTCCAAGAGTAAGGTTATGGTTTTATCGCTTGTCTTTAATCCTGAAGGTGAATGTATCTCTTGTACATGTACGCAATGCAATTTTGCAACTCCCTTTGTGGATCATAATATGTACATGTAGAAAAAAGAAGAAAAAGGATGCGAATTTTAAAAAAATTGTTTTTTTTTTTCTGTTCAGTTTTGCAAAAGGCGGTTGACTTGCTAAAAGTAGTTTAATTTGCGAAAATTACAGAAAAAATGCTAAATTGCTAAATCCATCACCATGCTCCTTTTTTGCAGACTAACGGATTTTCAACCAAACCCCAGCTCCACTAAAACAGTGGTTTACTTATCATGCCAAGCTTAGGTTGTACTAAAGCTTTGTCCACAACTCCATTTGAAAAGGAACTACAATGATATAATGCAAAAAACAATCAATAAGCATAAATTCAATAAGTAAAAATTTTAGAATAGAGGGAGAAAAGCATAAAAAGCAAACAAAGTAAAAGCGATTTTTGACTGAGGAGTCGCACTAATTATTGATTCTGAAAACAACTTTTTGACCACTAACTTTATTCTCTCTGAGTAAGTCTAAAGCTTCATTCACAGATTCAAGACCAGGTTTCAAAACCTTCAAGTGTGCGGTTTTGATATCCTTCAACACTGGTGGTAAGAGTTTTTGCCAAAATTCATTAAAATCTTTTTGTAAAGCTGGAGTAGAAGGAACTACATTTCCAGCAAAAGTTTGGTCACGACCACTGGCCAAATAAACAAGAGTCGTGTGAAACTTGACATCCCTTCTGTCGTCTCTCTTGACATCCTTGGCTTGTAAAAATAACAAGTTGTCGAGGTTCACGTGCTCGGTACCAGCTGTGGCATCGTATGTAGCTTGATAGGTGTGTGGGGTGGAAACGGTATCGTAACCATAAGCAATATGATTGTCACCAAATGCCTTGATTTGTTCAATAACATCTTTATCGTTATAGTCAAAGGTAGCATCAGCACCAATAGAACTTAAAAAGGCATGATTTTTCTTAGAAGCAGTGGTGATGACCTTCAAACCATAGACCAATTTAGCTACTTGGATTGCAAGAATACCGGTAGCAGTGGCACCACCCCAGATAAGGATACTGGTACCTGCGTTTTTGACAGTATCAGCTGACAATTTGAAGTTATGAGCAAATGATAAGCCAACGGTGGCTAAACCCAATGGCACTGAAGCAGCAGTTTCATAGGACTTAATGTTGAGGGATTCATTGTCCTTGACAGGCAATGGCAGATTTCTAAAGGAGCTGCCGTCAAACTTTTGAGTAAGAACAACGTCAACAGCGACATATTCAGCAAAACCACCATTGTCCTTTCTGAAACTACCTCTAAGGGTGGCAGCAACAGTATCACCAGCCTTGTAGCCCACAACTGCACTGCCAACTTTCTCGACTATACCAGCGACATCGCTACCAACTATATTACCTTTTTCACCACCCATTTGATAAACAATATGTTTCCAATCAGTGGGGTTGGCAGCAACTGCCACAACTTTGACTAGCAATTGAGTATCGGTGATTTGTGGAATTGGCTTTTCACTAACTTGAGTGAGCTGACCTAACTCGGTAGAGCCAGTGAAAGTAACAGCTTTTTGAGACATATTTTATTTATTTATTCTTGGGAGTATAAATTGATTGAGAAGTGAGGTTAAAGAATATTGATATATGATAACAATTGTAAATTTCTGAAATGATGGGAATACCAAGGCTCTTATATATGCAAAATGTATCCACACCATATGCCTAGTTGCGTTTGGTTTTTTTCTCTGTCTCGTTTTTTTTTTTTTCTTTTTTCAACCTTTGCGCTTTAACATAATCGTTGCTCAAGTGTGGAAAAGTATAGAACGAGGAAGAAAAAACACAAACCAGAGAACAGTTTAAGGCGGGATTTCCGCTTGGAAGTCCGAAACTTACTTTAACATAAAATACAACCCTTATGTTACTAGTTGAAAAGTAACAGTTATTAGTCAGCAGCACGAAGGTAACAAGGGATCAGTTGAAGAAGAACAACCACCAGAGTAGGTACCTTGTTTGAAAATATTTTTTTGCGGAATTCGATTATGATGCCCGCATCGGGCCTGCACCGAATATATATTCTTTAGGGGGTTTTTTCCCCCCAAAATAGCCATTTTTTTGCAGCATTGTAGTCGAATTAATAAGCTTTTACGGTATCTCCGTCGTGCCATACTTCCATTACACCGCCTAATCACTTAGTTGATTAAAGTAGAAAATGGTGTGTAATCATAATGTTTGACAAATGCACATGCCGTATTATGAAGAGTCTTCTTCGTGTCTTCACGTTATGGTACTATAAACTACAATCATGCCTCTTCAACACTCATCAAATTCTCCGGATAAATTAGTGGATATACATTAAAAATAATTGAAGGGGTCTGATTTGCGAGAACAGCTACTTGAATTCTTCTACTGTTTTATTGATATGGTAGATAAACCACGAGTCGCTCAACACCAGTTGTATTGAAAGATCCATTGTACTTCACAATTTCCCCATCTGGTTCCATGTAGTATTGGGGCCAATCTTGAGTACTCGACCTTGGTTCACTAGTTGAACCCATGGCATCGGTGGTGGTTTGGACATTGGGTAGTATATTCTGTTTAGGATGATTATACGTACCACTATTGCTGAAATCGAAATTGATATCATCAAGTAAGTTAAGGCGCAGAATATAGAGAGTAGTAATGAACATCACCAAATCGCTAATCCAGATGAATGTGGAGATGATGATGAATGCACAGACAGCTTTTCTCATGGCACATAATGAGTTTGATGGGCACTTATCGGCCACCAATACGGTTGAAAGGACTAAAATGAAGGAAACAAGTGTCAACAAACAGGCAGCTGTACAATAAAAGCTGCCATTACGCTTTTCAAAGTTGATAATAGTAGTGATGAACAATAGTGCAGTTATGAGAGAAATGATTTGATCAGCAATAAAATAGCGGTATATCCCTTTTGGAATATCATTGTCGGAAGTACTTAAGATAGCTGACAACGTAATTAAAATGATAGCAGAGATAATTTCAAACACGTAGAGTACAAAATTAGCCGTAATTGTCACATCACGATCCCTAAAGCTATCACGTGCTATCAATTTATCAAGTTTAAAGCTGAGCAAAGGACGATTCATAACTCGACGTATCATTATCTCTTCCATATCTTTTTGCCTCGAATACATACTTTTTGTGTCTTCTTCTTCAAAGTTTTCTGCGTCATGCCCTTTATTATGTCTTCCTTTTCGACTTCGACGTGTAGGTTTCTTCTCGAAACTGGAGTTGTCTGTCAGGAATGAATCACGAGATTTAACATAATCGGCTGGTTGTGCTAGAGGTGGTAAATTTTTATTCAAATTCAATTCGGACGGACTTTTTGGTTGAGGTTGACGTAACAGATTCTCATAGTTGATTATCTTTCTATCGAATAGATCATCTTCACTCTTGTGAGATGGTGGAATGCTAGGTATCGCCAATACAGGAGCATGCGGTGAGTTATATGGAAGATGTCCTTCTTTTGAATCTCCAGTGATTGAAGGTGGATAAGGTGAAAATCCACTGGCGTCATCATTGATTTGTGAGTCAGAAGGCTTCATATAGTATTGATAAATATCATCTTGCGCCTCGTAGACATTGTTAGATGGGCTTATTTTTGCAGCTTCAAGTAGCCTGCTTTTAGACTTTGGAGGGTATAATTTTCTTGTGGTAAAGCCCAGTTCGTCTTGTTCGAGGATTTGCCGAGGAGGATTGGTGTTTACATGTTTATGGTTGATGTCTAGTATTGAGTCGGCCGTGGTTGATGTCGGTGTAGTATTTCGAGATCGATTCCTAGGTGTGGCTCTTTCAAATTCAAATCGAGAAAGATCACTGACTACTCGCACATCTTGTGGACCGTATGGATGAAACGCCAGCATTCTTAGCCTTTGAAATCTCTCTTATGATATTTGCAAGTGTTTGGTCTGACAGTTATCGATATGATTTTGCAAAACTATCGAACCATTTTTTTAAGAAACTGAAGCACTTTAGACAAATGGAAAAGGCAGAGCCAGAAGGACCATTGAACAGACTGAGAACTGAATCAGGAATTAAAAGCACAATTTAATTTTGGGTGCTAACAATAAGTTGGTTGCATTGACATCGTATAATCTACACAAAGCTAGGGCCAGCCCCCTCTTGGGGCAAGTTTAAAAATGAAAAAAAAAAAAAACAAAACAATAGCATTCCAAAAAAGGGCAGAACCTAAACATTACCAACAAACCCGTACACCAAAATAAAAATTCCAACTTTCGCGATTGGAAACTACAGGTCTACGTATTATGGTTATCAGTTGTGGAGTTGAATTAAAATTGATTAGGCAGAGTACTTTTTGCACAATTGAAAGATTTTCTTGTTGCAAGGAAAGCCTTGTATGAGAGGTAAACTCATAAAAGCTCGATCTTTATGAGTTATACCAATCATAAGAAGCTTATCAAGAGCCTCAACAAGATAAGAACGATTAATATCTACTGTATGCTCTAAAACAAGCTGATAAACCTACTTTCAGAGTGTTATGAGCTACTTCCTGAATTTAATCCTACATATTCAAAAGACTAAGGCTAGAGCCTCATTGCCTTTTTATGGTACCTCATATGCATGTTATTTATTTGGTTCCCTTCCCCAAATGAGCTGAGTAACGTGGTTAGTATGAAGTTGTATAAGCGATAAATGGTTTGAAGTTTGATAAGCCATGGTGTTGCGTATGATCATAATTTAATGACACAATGAAGCGCTAAGCTTATTAACCCCAACAAATCAAAACAAGAGATGACGGTGATAAGCAAAATTAGATCTCTGTTTCTCAAAGAAAAAAAAGAATCACGGGACAAAACACATTCTCGAATGAATTCCAAAATATCATCACATTACAGCCCGACCCCAACAATATTGCCAAAATCAATCGATACCTAAAAATAGTGATTAGATTGCGCCAGATGCGACTAGGCAATTCGACTCGAGCAAGACACTTGAGTGAAAACACTTTGAAATACTGGGTATCGACCATTAGCAACACCAACTGAGCCAATAGAATAACAAATATGAGCCCAAAGAAGAACTCCAATATCACATGAAGAACCAATGAACTCCAGGTAGCTTTTTAGTTTCAAGGATTAGTAGTAGATTTATAGTCGATATAGATTTAGATATTATTATTTAGAAAATAAAAATTTCCTTTTTTTGAAAAAAAAAAAAAAAAAAAAAAAAAAAAAAAAAAAAAAAAAAAAAGTGACTGAGACTATTGAAAAATTCTACAATGCCAAAGCTATGAAGACTTTCTGACTATCCTGCATTTGAATCTGTGTACGTTGACTTAATAGATGACGCGTCTTCTTTTCTTTTTTTCTCTTTTTTTTTTTTTCCTTTTTTTTTTTTTAAAAAAAAAGGATACTTTTTATTTTCCTAAAGAATAATACCTAAATCTATATTGACTATAAATCTACTACTACATCTCGAAACTAAAAAGCTACCTGGAGTTCATTGGCTCTTCATATTTCAGGTGCCAAGACTGATTCATTTTAAAAGAGTTTTTACTGGCGTATAATTATGGCTTGGGTCCAATTTCCACGAAAATCAGCGTGCGCCTTAGTTCTATGTCCTTAAAGTGTATCTGGGAGGTTCACTTTAACTTTTGCGGCCAAAACACTGCTGAAATCTTGTTTGTTTTACGTTGTTCTGAAATTTTTTTTTTTCACGATATCCTAAATATATATTAAGCAATTAAATACTACAGAATACATACTTTATGTACGCGTAGGCGGAATGATGAGACCTAGATCTCACCAAAAACCGCCTGTGAAGATGGAATGAGAGTTGAGGTGAAGAGTGTGTTCTATCTAACTAGTCTGTTAGATGTTGTTGCGAGAGAGATAAAATGATACCAAGTTTTTTGCAGCTTGCGCGCTCAATGCAGGAAGCGAATTTTCATCCTGCCACTGAGATCGTCGGTACAGATTAATCTGCCCTAGAATAAAATGGTATCGATTGATAATGGTAGTTTGGTTGTCTGTGTATGACCGAGGTGTGATGAATAACGGCCATTGTCGATGGGTGGGCAGTGTGTTGTGGCGAAGGTGTAGATCAAGCCAAATGTGTTGTGTGCTATCACAGTGAAGGTATATATGTGTTATGAGTATAGTAGCTATGGCTGAGGGTTGAATAGTAGATGAAACATTCGGTTGTAGATCTGCTAATGATGAAGAACAGAAGGTACAGCGCTGTTCCTGGTAAAATTTCCATAAGCCAATGCCGAGATGAAATAGTTGGATGTGGTCCGTATGTATTTTCGTAGAAAGAAAATGACTTTTCAAGAAGCTCCAGAATGGGTACCAATCGGAAAGACGGGTATTGGTTAAATTGGAGATCGTCTCTGGGATGAGGCGAGAGGTGTGGTTTGTCCAATATTCATGTTGAATTTTTTTGCTCCGACTTTTGAACAAAGTAGGTTGGAGGTCAATAATATTCTCTGTGTTGGGACAAATCGAAGAGACCATTTGCTGATAGTCCCGTAAACTGTAGTTGTGGGGTATGTGAGTGGTTTCATAATGTTTGACCTGGTAGTGTATGACATCGAACCATGAGTCCAAGTATGTTCGATCCACGTCACTGAGAACCTGACATATGTCTGATTTGAATACTAGGTGGTTCGTGATGTCAGAGTCCAATCTTGTTACCGCATTCGTTAAAGGATATTTATATCCCAAGAGCGCTGTATACCATGGAACTGTTCGAACTGTGTTTTGCTCCGTAGAATAACAGAAACCATGACATGTCATGTTGGTAAACATCTGTAATTTGTGGCGGAAGAGCACATAATGAGGATTCTCAGAGTTGGTGAGTATATGGAATATAAATTTTGCTTGTCGTCCCTTGAGCTGCTCATATGGGTCAATTAATCCAAATCCTCCAAAGCTTCGTGGCTTTATGAGATTGGATAAGCTAATCTTGTGAGGCGTGAAGAAGGGTAACAATTGGTGAGTGAAGTATTTAACGTCTGTCTTAGTCATGGGAGAATGAAGGTCCCGAAAAGGCAACTTGGAGAAGATGTAACTGTTGATGGCCAAAGCTCTTTGAACGAGGTCGAAAGAAGTAATCGTCAGCTGTTTAAGAATGTGGATAACTTTGTGTGTTTCTCTATTCCATTCGATTTGCTTATTTGGAAAATGAAATTTTTTTTTTTTTTCACGATATCCTAAATATATATTAAGCAATTAAATACTACAGAATACATACTTTATGTACGCGTAGGCGGAATGATGAGACCTAGATCTCACCAAAAACCGCCTGTGAAGATGGAATGAGAGTTGAAAACAATTATTTTGCAAAATGTTTGTAAAATTGTCTTGACACTTAAAACCAGGTAAAAAAAATGGAAAATTAAAGCCTGGCTAGCTCAATGGCTAGAGCGTTTGACTTTTAAAGCACTTTAAAAGGGTAATCAAAAGGCTGCGGGTTCGACCCCCGCGTCGGGCTTTCTTTTTTACATCTTTTTATCCTTGGACTTAGAATAGAAAACGTCACATTCAACATCGTAATGTAAATTGCCAAGTCAGAAGTAAGCATTGCTGATTTTATAAGGAGGAGGTTTTGAGGATTCTGGTGGAAAGTATGTGGGCCAACTGTTAGCGGCGCAATTGATAAGAAAATTTTTTTCTTTTGATTTTCTTTACCAATATTTCGGTTCATATAAGAGTTTGATAAGGTTGAAGTGAGATGCATCTTTGGAGATTGGATGAGCCAAAACTTCAATTATGCACTTTGATACGAAAAGAGCTAGGGGCTTTTGTGCGAAGGGGTGGCCAATGCTCAATTGTAATAAATGTTTGTCTTGAGAAACGTTATCTGTTTGTTGAGGTATTTTATAAGCTCTTGTCATTATTTAAAAATTAAGTGGATCGGGGAGCTGCTCTCTATTACATTAAGGATATGAGCCTGAAAGTTGCGAATAATCTACGACAAAATCTAATGGTGCCGACTTTTTCGTTATCAGCTTTTGAGGATGTAAAGTTCGACAATTATAAGATAGCTAATAAAATCAGCATCAACAAGATGTATTGTGAAAGAGGGTATAAATTCAGAAGAGAATGAGAAAACATATTCATAAATAGCAAAATTTCATGCGAGCTTATCATGGTTTGGTCTGACACAAACAACAGCCGTTTTCGCAGCTAGGTAACATGAGTCAAATGAGTCAAATGAGTCAAATGAGACCATAGAAGCGAACAAAGAGCTTGGGACGTGCATGCTTAGCGTGAACACGACCTTCTTTTTTTTCACATCAGCACTAAATTGGTAAAGCAACACGGGGAATAAAAAATCACGGCAAAAGAGCAACCACAAAGCAGCGCAAAAAAAGAAGAAGGCAAAAAAAAATAAAGTACTAAGGGCATAGTAGCCGAGCACTCCCGGCGCACTCCGGGGAGACATTTTTCAGCCAATCAACCTGCATCCGGGTTCTATTAGTGTAAGCCCTCGGAGTCCGCGCACTCCGAAATGCCTGGTAGTATCCGGAAAGCAGCAAGGTTAACTGACAGCAGTATCAATAAATTTAGGGGCAAAGAAAAGGGTACGAGCAAACTGAGATACTTGAGTCATCGCTTTAAACATTGAACTACACTATCAATGAGTCAGCAGGATACATGTTACGGAATACCTCAGCTTGAAAACGAAAAAAAAAGAAATGTGAAAGGAAATAAAAACTGGTATAATAATGATGATGGATGATGACGATTTCCCCGGAGAAAGTACTATTTTTTCTTTCTGTTTGTTTGATTCAAGCAAATCAAAAGCGGCGCTTTTAAAATCATGTGTGCGACATTGAGACATCCATCCGCTATTTTGTACCCTGGAGAACAAATGTCGTACCGTTTATCCTGTTTTTACTAACAATTGTAAAATAATAAATAGATTTTTTCCCCCAAAATTGAAAAAAAAAAAAAACTGGTCGGAAAAAGCATTGGGTCTCTTCGGTGTATAATGATCTTCCCTCAGGATTTTCTTTCTTTCTTTTTTTTTTTTTTTTTTTTTTTTTTTTTAAAGATTTATTCAGTAGAATATACAGAACTAAAAAAGTAATCAGTTTATTAATAATTGACTTTCATTATAATCTTTGATTAGTCAAATATCTATAATCTATTCATCATATACAACAATATACAATGTTGTCCAGAAGTTTTAAATCTACCGCTCGTCGTTTACCCCTCAACGCTGGCCGTGTCATCAACAATTCAACCAGTCAAGCCTCTGGTTTGAAGGTTGCCTCCATGTTGGCCTCTAGATCATTGACCACCTTAAATAAACCATCCACCAATACTTTTGCCAATACTAGATTAAACAACGTTCAATTCAAACGTTTTAACTCTCAATCTGTCAAAGTCCCAGAAATGGCTGAGTCTATTACTGAAGGTACCTTATCTGCTTTCAACAAAGAAGTTGGTGACTATGTTAACCAAGATGAATCCATTGCCACCATTGAAACCGATAAAATTGATGTTGAAGTCAATGCCCCAGTTAGTGGTACCATTACCGAATTCTTAGTTGCCGTTGAAGATACCGTTGAAGTTGGTCAAGAAATTATCAAGATTGAAGAAGGTGATGCCCCAGCTGGTGGTGCTGCTCCAAAGGAAGAACCAAAGAAAGAAGAACAACCAAAGGAAGAACAACCAAAGAAGGAAGAACAACCAAAGGAAGAACCAAAGAAAGAAGAACCAAAGAAAGAATCTAAACCAGCTCCAAAGAAGGAAGAACCAAAGAAAGATAGTAAACCAGCTCCAAAACAAGACGAAAGTGCTACCTTCACCAACTTTTCTAGACATGAAGAACGTGTCAAGATGAACAGAATGAGATTAAGAATCGCTGAACGTCTTAAGGAATCTCAAAATACCGCTGCCTCTTTAACTACTTTCAATGAAGTTGACATGTCTAACTTGATGGAAATGAGAAAATTATACAAGGATGAATTCTTGGAAAAAACTGGTATTAAATTGGGTTTCATGGGTGCCTTTGCCAAAGCTTCCACTTTAGCCGCTAAAGTTATCCCTGCCGTTAACGCCGCCATTGAGAATAATGATACCTTAGTCTACAGAGATTACACTGATATTTCCGTTGCTGTTGCCACTCCTAAAGGTTTGGTCACTCCAATTGTCAGAAATGCCGAATCTTTAAGTATCTTGGGTATTGAACAAGCTATTTCCTCTTTGGGTAAAAAAGCCAGAGATGGTAAATTAACTTTGGAAGATATGACTGGTGGTACTTTCACCATTTCTAATGGTGGTGTATTTGGTTCTTTGTATGGTACCCCAATCATTAACTTGCCTCAAACTGCCGTTTTGGGTTTGCATGGTGTTAAGGAAAGACCTGTCACCGTTAATGGTCAAATCGTTTCTAGACCTATGATGTACTTGGCCTTGACTTATGACCACAGAGTCTTGGATGGTCGCGAAGCCGTTACTTTCTTGAAGACCGTTAAAGAATTGATTGAGGACCCAAGAAAGATGTTGTTGTTGCAATAAGCTAACACCAATTAGATGACGAAAATAACAGAAAAATTAAGGAAAAAAATCATCAAAAAAATTAAAAAAAAACAACAAAAAATTAACATCTATCTTGGCTAAATCTATAAGCCAATATCATAAACACATTATTTAGTTTTTCTACAATAAACTTGATTCATTTATTTATTTAAACTTTACTTTTTGTTCTTCTTATGCACTTAACGCAGTAATGTCTTTTTTTTTCTTTGTAGTGATTTGAAAGTTAACTTAAACCTGGGCCCTAGCTTTGATCATCTGTGCGCTAAAATAATTTCGAAAAAAGCATAAACTTAATTTGATAGAAGAACTGTAAGCATAAGGCGGCCGATTTTAAAATATTGCTCGAATTAATATCGGTATCAAGCTTCACAAGCAGAGTTGCCTTGCAGAACAAAGCCTTCGAAAGAAAATTCTTCCTCAATGTTGTATACAGCTATTTTTTTCCTAACCGTCGTAAATTTATCCTTCCAGATTGTTGTTGTCGTTTAAACAACAATAACCATGACTCTAGAATCAGATGATACATATAGTTTTTGCCAGTCGAAATTTACGAAGCTGATACATGTACTAGATTTTTAAATAATAATATCATGTTGGAATTGCAGGTAATAATTGAGGAAATTGATAAAAATCTTCCGTCTTGCATTCCTGCAAGGCGTGGACCATTTTTGAGTCAAATAAACTTTAAACAAACGGCTTTTCGAACGCACTCAAGATACGACTTTCGGTAAACTTCTAATTCAACCGCTTATTTCTTGCAAAAAACTCCATCAAATAACCAATTTATCTCACCCTCTGAGTGAAAGAACTTAATTCGGACGATTCATCAATAATGTATTTTACGGTTTATTACAGTTAGATGCGCTAGATCAGAAAAAAATATGGTGAGATATTTATTTTTTTCAACCTTCGGTGGGATTTCCGCGAGTGATGTTATAAGTCAAGCCAAACGACGTTCGATATTTTGTAGCAGTAGACCTGCTTATGTTTTAACTCATCCGCTTCAAGGGTTCAAACATATGCCTTTAACTAAAGATTTCGGAAGAATGTATTCTGATATTTTGTTGCAACTTATTTTGATGCGACACTGGGAAAGACTTTTAGCCTAATCAGGAAAACGCCACGACAATGTAAACAAAACAAAACCGACAGGAAAAAAGAAAATAGAGAGGAAAAAAAAAGATAGCTCTTCTCGAGGTTGAAGCCAGAGCCCATAATCTCTTCAAATCTTGTTTCATTTCTTGAAAATGGGGTAGCAAGTGGAACCCTTTCAAGCCATAGTATACAAACCATGGGGAATAGCGAAGTAAACTATATTCCTTTTTGATTCGCTCCAAGGGCCATAATTACTTCGAAGTGGATTAGGCAGCCGTTGGCCTGGCCAGACACCGAGAAGTAAGTGGAACAAAACAATGTACTGGTACTGATACACAAAGTTGGAACCATACACTTTCAAGCTGAGCTTCCAGATGCCTAGTGATAGACACACAAGAATCACTATGCCTGTGGACAAAAAGCGATAATGGAAGCCCCCCCTCCCCGAAAAAAAGGAAAAAAAAAAAAGAAACAGGAAAAAGAAGTCGAGCAAAGAGAGTAATTATTTTTTCAGGATCACTTTAGACGATAGTCACGTACTTATGCAACCTGATTGTTCAAAACCTGACATCAGCTCTATTGTCACTTGTGTCAGTGCAAATACTGGAAAGCCTCAATTATAGTGGGTTTATCTTTGTAATGCTTCTCCTCTTTCTCACTTGCCTTGTGTATCCCTTTGCTGAATGAAAGTGACAAACTTATAGATATTCTCCAACACGACCAGTGAAACAAAATACTGAATTAGAAAAACCAGCCAGCCAAACACCAAATATCACGATCACAACGGTCAATCAACAGACTGATAATTTCAACCTGATATTTTGGTAAAAATTGTCAATGCGCGTTATGCGCTTCGGCAGTTGTTGCATCTGTTTATTGGCTCTTTGAAAAAAAAAGAAACAGCAAACAAGTAATTTATGATTAGTTCCTGTCAAATACGCTCAAATATCTACAGGTGACGAATTATGTTTAAGGTGTGGATATAATATCCAACACACACAGGAACCCATGATTGGAAGGCGTAGAATATTATTATAACAAAAGATCGATTACTGCAATACATGTTATTTTTGTTCTAATTGGTCCTGCATGGAAACTCGGTATATTGTTTTTCCTTCTCTTCTTTTTTATTTTTTTTTTCTCCTCTTCTTCTTTTTTTTTTTTTTTTTAGTGCATGCGCAGCATATTTGTTTATTTACACCCCATCCAAATCAGGAAGGTGATTGTCAATTAGCTTTCCCGATTTGTCTTTCGCATCTTTCACCGTGCCATCAACATCGATATAAGGAAAGACATGGACGATAATGAATAAATAGTAAACATATCCATTTAATATTGAATGCCATACAAAACAAAATTCACAATTAAAAAAAAGAAAAGTAAATTGATTGCAGCTCTTTGAACTCAATTTGGTATCCAACTTGGCAATTTGTGTTAATCCCTTTGTTTGTTTTAGTGGTTGTATTTTCTTTTTTGTTTTTCTTTTCTTTTCCCTCTTTTTTGTATTCCCTTCTTTCTTCAGTGGTTGATAACTGCCTGATATCCCGTTGACATCTTAATACCCTGTGATTCTCCATTACAACAACATCAACCATCTTTGTCGCTTTTTCTTTTTTTTTTTTTTGTTTCTCTTCGTTTTTTGTTACATTTCTTTTTGCTTTTCATCTTCTTTTTAAATTGCTCTCTCCACTCGTCGGTCCCTCCCATTTTTTTTCAGCTCTTTATTCCTCGAACCAATCATCTTACCAGATTTGAACTACATCAAATTATTCATCCTTCAGACCAAAAGAGAACTTTTGACCGCAAACATAAAGCAACAATCAAACAACAAAAATACAGATTTCGAAAAAATCCAAAAAAAAAAAAAAACAAACTCATTTACCACTAGCTTGCTTCCCAATAATATCTCACTATCAAAAACAGAGTTCGCAAAGAGAATTCATTGCTAATCTTCAGCTAATAAATATGGATCAGTACTCAAATTGGGAAGATCCCTTGCCTCAGATGGCGTCAATTGAAAATAGAAATATACCTCTTCCCACAGATGACTTTGACCAATATTTTGCCCAGTATAATGATGTTGATGACTTATTCAATGAAACATTGACTGGATTACAAGACTTGGATGTTCCCTCCGGGTTTGCCAACATTGATTCCAGACAATCACAACTCTTACTTGGCCCTCATCATGTTCTGCCATCTCAAAATCAAAATTCACCCCAGTCCAAACACTCACGCAAACCTAGTGGTACTGCCATCTTCGGATTTAGCGACCACAATCGTGAATTCTCTCTCAATGGTATCAACTCGGATCTTTACAAAGGAATCAAGCCTTCAGTTGATCTTTCGAAATCGGTGATGCCCGGTGAATTACTCAAAACTTTGCATAATCCTCTTCCCCCTCAACATCAGCAAAACCAACAACAGTTACATGAGCCTTCAAATACTCAATTGGACTTTAATTTTCTGCATAACGAATATGAGTTTCCTAAACCAATTCTTTTGAAGGAGGAAGATGAATATGAAGAAGAAAGAGATGAAGGGAAATCAAGAGAAAATCAAAATTATCAACAACCTCAAAAGCAGCAGCAAGTGCAACATGAGAAAAATCAAACTCAACCAAAGCAGCAATTGGGCTCACCTTTAAAGCAGCAACCTACGAATAGTGAGGACTTTATTGTCACCAATGAAAACCCAGTGTCTTACAAATTCCCACCCTCACCCTCACCACCTCCACCTTCTCATAACTACCCCCCTTCAGCTCACTCGAATTCAAGCGGTCGCTCAGTGAACAGTTTTTCAGTAAAGTATTTGAAGGAACTCAATCGCTTCAGTAATTATACCAATTCACCCGAAAAGGGATCTTCACAACAACAACTTCAACCACCCGTGAGCTATGTTGACGATATCGAGCCTTTGTTGAATGACCAGCTCTACCCAGAACCTCTTCAATCTTCACCATATCAACAGAACCAGAACAACCATGTAAACAATTCATTGCCTCCTCAATCCACTCCTTTCAAGGGTAACAATCAGTTTAGGTTTGATCACACGCAAGGATTTCAAGCTAGCCAAGATCTTAAATTCGTACCAATTCCGGTTCAAGAACCAGCGGGCTTTCAAAAGAGACCAGAATCAAAGCTAAACAGAAATTATCAAGATATGCCCTTGAATCACGATACTAATTCCAATCTTTATTTACCGCCTCCTTCGCCTCCGATGCTATCAAATGGTTCTCCTGAATGGCAATCCTCACCGGAACCTCAGTCCCCTTCCCCCTCAAGATCAACTTTAAATCAAGGATTCTATAGCAAATCAAACACCGTAAGATCAAATGCATCCCAGTTCTTATCTCCACCTACCAATCCTATGGCCAGATCGAACAAGAGCTTTTATAATCCCCAGTACTTCTCTGACAGTATATTTGAAGGAGGAGCTTCTTCTTCACTAGAGTTTCAAAGCTTACAGCAGCAAAATCAATCGTCACCTCTTCATCCTGGTTCCTTGAATTCTTCACCAGTCAGGTTTTGTACTAGTCCTTTGAGAAATGTTCACTCAAATAATGATGATACTGTTGATGCTAATGCTACCATAACGCAATTGACTCCATTGAGAAATCAACTCCCTAATACTCCCAACAGAAACAAAATAAAGCTTGAATGGAGTCCAATTATTTCGCCTAATGCTAAATCATCATCTGATGTAAGAAAGGCAATTCAACAATCATCTCCTCGACGCAAGATTAAAAAGACTTCATTATTACCTCCTGGGGAATTGGATCAGTATTGGATAGGACCTGATGAAGACAAAGTTTTCACTTGTACTTATAAAAACTGTGGGAAAAAATTCACCAGGCGATACAATGTTCGTTCTCATATTCAGACTCATTTGAGTGATAGGCCATTTGGTTGTTCTTACTGCCCCAAAAAGTTCGTGAGACAGCACGATTTGAATAGGCACGTTAAAGGACATTTAGAAGCAAGACATTGTCTGTGTCCTTGTGGTAAAGAGTTTGCTAGATTAGATGCCATGCGTAAGCATCGAGCTCGAAATATATGCGCTGGTGGTCTTGCGAATACAGAAAACAGTTGTGTTTCTAAACCTACCAAGATAAAACGAAATAATGTGACTAGCCCAGGATATGAGCTTAACTCTGATAAACTTAGTGACGAATTATCTTCCTCGCAAGCTTATTAGCTTCCCCAATCTTCTGTACAATCAAAGGATGATAAAGCATCTCACTTTCAATTTTTTAAACTTTCATTTCATTTTATCTTCACATTCTCTTGTAGGTTTTGTTCTATTTTTCCGTGTTTTAATACTCAATTGTTCTTTTCGTTTCGTTTCTCGAAGAAACTATGTCTTTCTTCTTTTTTTTTTTTATATTTGGTATTCCATTGTCATCTTTTTTTTTTCATTTCCAACCTTGTTATTTTTTCTTATCTCTTTCAAAATTCTTATATTTTAATGTTAATTTTTACTTAAATAACCTAGGCCAATTGTAACATCTTAATTACTTCAAAGTTCTAAAGTTATTTCCCAACTTTCGAGGCATGAAAGTTCTTGATCGGACCACTAGACCGATCAGTTTATAGGTTCAAAATTTCTACTTCATAGTGAAGTTGGAACATAATATCATAAGTTTCACCGTTTATCTATCTATAAAATCGCACAGGGGAAAAAGAGTAAAGAAGACACACATAAAAAAATATCGGTAAAGTCAAAGAAATTTGCCGAAAGAAATGAAGAGAAAGGGAGACTGTAGGAATAAAAAAAAACGAACTATAATCATAAATGCAATGAAATCAAAGCCACTGAGCACTACGCCGAGACAAGAAGTATGTAACTGCCTTAAACTTTATGCTTCAGCAACCTCGGCAGCACCTTCAGCACCTTCATTTTGCAAAGCCCTTGCAGCTTCTTCTTCTTCTTGTTTGTGAATCTTCAAATGTTGATTCAAGTTATCTGATCTACTAAACTTCTTATTGCATATATCACAGTCGTAAGGTTTTTCGAAGGTATGCAATGATCTGAAATGGCGCTTGAGATGTTCCTGGCGTTTGAATCGCCTGGAACAAAAATTGCATAGGTAAATTTTAGACTGATCCAGCATATCTGCCTCTTTGTTTTCCTTACGGCCTCTGATTCTGCTTTTAGAGTTGATAATGCTAGAAGGAAAAATTTTGGTGTTTGCAGGAAGATCAAGGGACTTTAAGTCAACCTCTACTTCTACACCCTTAGAGATGATAGTGGCAACGTTAGTACTAAGATCCATAGAGCGCGCGCTATCACCAGATCTTATGGAAGAACCCTCGCCACTAGTACGAGTTTGATTATTCGAAATATCTTCGTGGCTCCCAAGATCGTCATTCTGCTCTTCCAGTTGTTTTTGCTGCAATTGTGCTTTTCGCTGTTGCTGTTGGTTCTTCTTTTTCAGCATCAACTTGGAGCCAAGAATACGCATGGAGGCGTTAGCAAGTGATGAAGTAGTGGTCGTGTTTGAATTAGGGTTTGGTGTATTCGGTGTCGTGGAAACGGACAAATTTTGATCCTCCTCATTGGGATTTATGTTATTGTTGATAAGGGAAGACGATGCATTGGATGAGGAAACACTCAAGTTCAGGTTGTGATCGTTATTACCATCGTGGCTTGTATGTAAGTTTAAGAACGAAGATCTTTCTGTGGTGGAATTCGAATTTGAATTACTGTTCACAGCTAAGTTGGGAGTTTCGCTTTCACTTTTGACCTTTGGCTTCGATTTTATGTAGGTGGATGGATTAACAATGTTCTTTCGTTTCCCTACTTTTTCAAATAAAGCAGCATAATCGGGTTCTTGATTCTGACCTTGGATATTTTGATTCAAGTATTGTTGATCTTGTGGCTGTGAGCCAGGGTCTTGACCATTGACAATACTGTCATTCATGTTTTGGTCCAACATTCGTGTATTGCTTATAATATTTGAGCTAGGCACAGATGGCGTCCTACTAATGGACGATGCTTGAAGAGAATGATTGGCCGTATCGTTGTCATAGCTCTCAGCCTTAACTTTACCACCCGAATTGTCCAGATCATTAACAAAACTGGACCCTGTGAGCACATTATTGCTCTCAGATACTTCGTTAGGTATCTCATAATCGTCCATCTTAGAATTGGACTCTTCAATCACGGGTTCCAGTTTAACGGGGGTTTTAAATCTGGTAAATAAACTTCTTTTAGATCGTTTTGCCTTCTTGTGTGGAGTCACTTGTTCAAGGCTCTCAAAATCTGGTTCCTCCTTTGTAGGACTCATGGCAAATTCTTGATTTTCAGAAATAATTCCATCCATGAAATCATCGTTTGCTTTTGCAGGTTCCAGACCATCATGTTCCTGTTCAGAAAAGCCATTTTGCTGTTCACTTTGATTGGAAAGAGAGCCGTTACTGATGCTTCCGTTATTGTTGTTATTGTTGTTGCCACCTTTAAATATGCTTCGAATGAGATGCTTGGACTGCTGGTTGCTTTGAAGAGGCATAAAGTTGGTTGGAAATGCTTGAGAAGAAGGTGAGGGAGGTCCTGACCTTTGCTGATTTTTATCACTCATAAAGGGAATATAGTTACTGATTGAATTGGTGAAATTTGCATACCTCTGGTTACGCTGCGGCTGAGTTCGTCCCGAAACTTGGCTTTCCATCGACTGTCTCTTTTTCGAATAGGCATCAAAAGAAGCTCTGTGAACATTTTGAACTTGAGATTGTTCAAGAGAATTACGGGGGAGATACTGATGGGCAGAAAAGAAAGATGGCTGAGTGGAATGCATTGAACTAACCGAGGGAGTCAAAGAGGTCGTTGTAGTTAAGGGAGAAAGGTCATTCCCATAATAATTGCTGTTGTTATTGAGATTAGCATTGCTTGTAGTACCATTACTAACCATGGAACCGAAGTTGGTATTATTTTGGGCCCCGGGATTATAGTGAGTCAGATGATGCGCATTGTAGGGATTTGAGTTGAAATCATAAAAAACATTTGAGTTCTCCTCGAACCCGGTGGTAGCCCCAGTCTGAAGACTCACATAAGAGTTTTGGTAACTGTCAATAGAGGCATTCCTTAAATGTAGATTTTCCTTCAAAGCATTGCCGCCTGACGTAAAGTCGATGTTTTGCATTGAAGCCATTGAGCCACTATGTTGAAGCCGACCATCTTGCGAGGGGACGATGGAGTTAGCATCGAATTGGTTGTCGTAATTGACACCATTTAGGCCCTCATCATTAAAGCCGCTATTTTGTTGAAAGGCAGGGATGGTTTGAAGATTGTTTACGTTTGTATGATCAGACAGGGTGTTGAAATTTTGCAGTTCGCTTCCAGTGAGATTTGATCCTTTGACTACGTCAGGATTATTATTAATGTCACCATTAAAGCCGGTCCCCAAGCCTTCCATAACAGGATCGAAAAACATATCCAGCTCAATTGTAAAAGGAGGTGATTCATCTAACTCCATGTTCTCATTATTGCTTTTGAATGCACCAGGCATATTAAAAGAAACCCCTTGATTGAAAGGGATATTTTCCCCACCATACTCCTCGGGAAAACTAAATTGCGGATATGCTCCAATTGCAGGATCTCTTTTAAGCTCTTCGGAAGGCTCAGAATTTCTGGTGTCGTACGATGCTGGATTGAATAGACTTTCATAATTCTGAATTTTACTATCTTGGGGTAAGGGCTGATGCTGTGAAATAGTATGGAATGATTGTTCCGTTGGTTGTTGGTGTTGATGAAATTGGTCTCCTTCCTGACTCACATGCTGATGTGAACGTGTGTTATTTTGAACATATGTTCCATCAGAATTCACAAAAGGAGAGGATATATTGAAGGTAGGTATGTTCAGACCTGATTGTTCCTCCATTTTGGTAGTAGCATGGATGTCGCAGGAAAAAGTTATAAGGACGGATCAAAGCTCAAAATGTATAGAATGATATGTCAGCAGCTTCACTTTATTTATATAGGTTCAAACTTTCACTCTTTATGATGACTAACGTTTCTTTGAACTCCATATGAATGCATTCAAATTGGTTATCGGCCACCACGCTATTTTTCGAAAAAAAGTGACTAAATTCCAAGCCTTGGTGTACGGATCAGGTCCTCAAAAAGATGGTTACATTTAGTCTTATCTCGCAGCACTCCATATTGGAAGTTACCATTTTACCAAATCTTGATTTTCAGTGTTCATTGCCCAATATACAAGATACTCTACTAGGAAGTTTATAGAAGAAAAGCACAATCAAGACGAATGAGAGAAAATATTGAGATAAAAACTACAGCAATGAAGATTTTTTATAATAATACATAAAATACAAATTAAAATAATTATACCTGGCCCTTGAAGCGGTTTGCAACTATGGTAATGCCACGGCTTAGTCCTCTTCATCTTTCTCACCGGATGGAACCCTTTTTCTTATATTTCCGTCGCTGAATGTTTCGTCACACTTGTCTTTGAACTCATTAATATCGTCGACATCAAAAGCGTCATTGTCATGATGTACCAGACTTTGCCCTTCATAGGGTCTTTTCTCGTCAAAGCTTTGTTCTTGTTCATCTGATTCGTTGTAGTCAGTGAGATCAGGATTCATAACTCTTAACTTAGACCTGCGCTTAGAACTGACCAACACTTGTACGTCCATTTTGTCATATAGCGAACTATGGGAACTCTTATTGTCAAGAGCATCATCGATCATGCCGAGGTTAGTGATGTCAACAGATCTGGAATCTGTCTTGTGTCCCTTGTCGTGAAGAGAGTCATGAGGTGGAAGAGGCTTCCCATTAGCAGACTCCGTCTCCTCTTGCTCAGAGATGTGATCAACTATCAAAGCTTGCAGTTGAGGAGACCTAATTGGTGGTCTGATCATTCCAAAGCTTCTCTTGGTTTTCAATGTTGGTGAACCAGGGGGAGTTTGAGTATATGAAAATGACTTTTTCAAACGTGTCACGGATCGACTGACAATACCCCCAATGGGTATTCCTTGATCAGTAGTTTGACCAGGAGAAGTTTGGAGTTGCTCAGTAGACTTTTGTGGGGACAATCTTTGATATTCGAACTTTTTCGTGGGTGTTGCTAGAGACAAATCATTGAATGGATCCTCATCTGTGATCAATGCAGGAGATTGAGCATGAGATGGAAATGCAAAATCCGAATCAGAGAATGGTTGTGTCATATCCGGACTGAGATGAGTCAGCTGTCGAGCATTATTATCATTATGTAGAGTTTCATTTGATGCAAGGTAACTATTCCTTTCGGGAAATTTGTGTCGTTGTTCATCGAACTCTTGTCTTTTTTTGACCCAGGAATCAATTGACGCAACGTCAATGGTGGAATTTGTGTCATTTTGGTATTTATAAACGTCGTGGTTGTTGATATTATTATAATTAAATCCATTATGAGATCGGCTGACTTGTTTGGTATGTGAGTGATCTCCAGGACTAGTTGTTTTCAGTGGATCTAGGGTGAAGAAATTACTTTCGCTTTTACTCAGATTAGGGGTGTGGTGAAGGAGCCCACTGAATCTACCCAAGGATTGATGATCATAAAAGTTTCCCAATTGGTAGTCAATTGTCTCCATCTCGTCTGAATCTTTCGAACGCTTTCGTCTTTTCATGATAAAAAGGCCAGCTGCTGCTGCGAGTGCAAGAGCGGCCACAGGGATAACAGTACCCAAGATTGCTTTCTTTTGAATCGCTTGAGTTTTTTGAGAATTGGACTTTTTGTTATTGGATTTCTCGTACATCAGTGCATTCTCTTTGATGCTTTCCACATTGGTAAAATTAGTGGTGTCATATAAGCTTATCTGGTATTTCGATGATTCTTGACGTTTGGAGTTTACACTTGAAGTAGAGTTCACCACCACCAATGTCTTGAATATAGTGGCAGCTCCATTAATGTGATCATAGTCCAAAATTGAGTCATTGAGTGCTGACCAAGACCACTCATTGGAATCTATTTGCAACTTGGCATACGATGGCGTTGAGTCTGACTCTAGTAGTTCTCCACCAATGAGAAGAACCTCTTCAACATTGTAATAGTCGGAAAAGGTTGAAAGCTTGTTGTCATCGAGAGGATTAAACACAGGTAGAGCTAAACCAAACTTTCTTGAGTTAATCTTATTATCATCATCGCTGGCTTCAATTTGTTTAAACGACCAACCAGAGCTGAAGTCCCATGTAGCTAACTGATACATATTGAGCCAACCTTGCTTGCTCTCACCACCAATAACTAATTGGGTTTGAGGATCAGGTGCCAACAAGTTCGTTGCACCGAAGAAAGATTGAGGTTTTGTAGAAGTAGAAATATTGGAGAACTTAAGTTGAGCAAAGTCAAATGACAATAGCCTGTCAGTGGGCTCATCTGAATCTGTACAAACACCGCCATAGATATACACTGTACTATTATCTATAGGGGAAGCCAAGTATGCAGAATACTGGTAAAACGAAGCATCATCAATATCATGGAATATCAAGTTTTTGATTTGGGACCAATCGTCGTTGGCTTCGTCGTACTTGATTAACTTCAATAATCCACTTCCGCATAGATCATTATCCTCATTAGTAGACTTTTCTGCCGTGAAAGCATAAAGCTCATCCCCAAACAAGAATAAGCTAGAGTTTGTTGGTGGACTAGACAATGCATCTAGCAGTTGGCCATTTTTGTAGTTTATTTCGGATTCTGTGTAATCACTGCTTTGGGACAAGTTGTCAAAGCCAGTAATTGAAAAGTTCAAGGACACTAGACTGCTATCCTTCAAGTGGAGGTATATTTTGCCTTTTCTATACGAATAAAGTGTGTTCCAAGCTTTATTTTGGGAGGAAGATGCGGTTACCACAGAAATTAAAAGCGCGGTAGCTAGAAGTAGGTATACTACGGTTGGAATCATCGACTGTGAACTCCTCATTTTGAAAAGAGGGTTCAACTTGAGCCGCTAACTGCAGATTTTAATTGTTGAAAATTGATTCCCTTCAACAGTACACGGGTTTTCGGCGACGGGTACTATGCTGCCAAAGGTAGCCTTGGAAGGTTTGACTCGATGGTGCTGGAATCGTTCTGCAAAGGAAAACTTTTAAGCAATCAAATCAAAAGATGTATGTCTTCCCCCGTGAGTGATGAGATTGGTTGAACAAGGGACGATTTGTATGAGTCCCTAATCTGAAATGAACGATAACAAAAGAAGGGAGAGCGAAAGCGTAAGTCGAGACAATAAGCCAAAAACGATTTTGAGTTTCGATAATGTGGAAAGTTGTGAGATTTAAAGAAGCGGAGCTCAAAGAGTACAGAAACAAGAGCCTTTGAATATAAGTTTGTTGTAGTCAACTCAACGGGTGCACTGATTTCTTTCGATGGAGTTTCAAGCTAGTAGATTGTATTCCTCAAAATAGATTGTCTCATTTGAATCTTCTTTGCTTTGTCCTCTGGTTGTATTTTTGTAATTTTGTCACTATTCAATTTTTTCCTAACTGACTATAGTTTTTACAGCATTTCATATGTTATGATTTTGTCCCAATGCGTTCAAGTGCATAAAAAACTGTAAAGAAAAAATAAAATAAAAATAAAAAAAAAAAACAAGAATAAAAAGAAGAAAATAATAATCGTGCAGATCTGGCTTTGTACTCTTGTTTTTGAACTCCCACACTTTCCATACTCTCCGACAATCATTTGAATCGTCATGTCGAAAATTTTTACACTGTGTGTATTACCAGGAGACACCAATGGGGAGGGTTTGTGTATTTACTTTGAAATCCATCAATGCATGATTACAATTCAAACACCCTGCTCACCAAACGTCTTCTCATTCCTGCATACATCTAGCGAACAAAAAAAAAAGTAAATTCAACATACGCTGTGGTTTCCGTAGATATTCTACTTTTGCATCAATGGCTTTGATTCAATCCTTATTGAATTGAAAGAAACTGAGGCCATGCAAACAAGGCAAAAAGAAAGGGGCATACTGGGAATTGAACCCAGGGCTTCTCGCATGCTTGGAATCCGGTTTTGACACCAGATGTCGCCCAAAGCGAGAATCATACCACTAGACCACACGCCCTTTTTATATGCAGTTTTGACAGATTTATCGCTATACAATGTCTGAAAGGTCCTAAAATGGGCATACATGATAAATATAGAACACACTCTTCACCTCAACTCTCATTCCATCTTCACAGGCGGTTTTTGGTGAGATCTAGGTCTCATCATTCCGCCTACGCGTACATAAAGTATGTATTCTGTAGTATTTAATTGCTTAATATATATTTAGGATATCGTGAAAAAAAAAAAAAAAAAATTATCAAAAGGTGTATCGATAAAATTAATCGCAGGAGGAGTCACCGCTTCCATCATGGAGCTCTCAAACTGCAAAACTGTTCGTATCCTATGATGTTTTCTGGTACATAAGTTTAACTGATAAGTTAGATCAATACCTTTAATTTTACATTCACTTTTTCTTCAACAGAAGACTTTCATCTCATACTTACGTCTACGCTCACTTAAAGCATACATTCTATAGTTTCGTGATTTAAGATATTGTGAACGAATAAAGGCCAAATCAAGGTTAATATTTCAAAGATTACTTTTTTTTTTTTTTTTTTTTTTCAAAAAAAGGAAACTTTTTATTTTCTAAATAGTAATATCTAAATCTATATCGACTATGAATCTACTACTACATCTCCAAACTAAAAAGCTACCTGGAGTTCATTGGTTCTTCATGTGTTATTGGAGTTCTTCTTTGGGCTCATATTTGTTATTCTATTGGCTTAGTTGGTGTTGCTAATGGTCGATACCCAGTGTTTCAAAGTGTTTTCACTCAAGTGTCCTGCTCGAATCGAATTGCCTAGTCGCATCTGGCGCAATCTATTCACTATTTTTAGGTACCAATTGATTTTGGCAATATTGTTGGGGTCGAACTGTACTGTGATAATATTTTGAAATTCATTCGAGAATGTGTTTGGTCCCGTGATCCATAGTTCAAGGTGACCTGATTACATGTGACCTGATGTCTTTTTTTCTTTTCATTTTTTTTTTTTTTTAAAGAGAAGCTCTTCATTTTCTTTCCTGTCAGTTACAATGAGTTTGATTGATTATAAGAAATTCTTGTTATTAAATGGCATACTTAATTCAAAACAAAAGAAACTAAAAAGAGAAAGCACGTTTAATATTTGGTCCAGGAGAACAATTTCCCACCTGGATTAACCAATTCATTGTTATCAGAGGTGAAGTTCAAACCTTGATCGGGTCCTTGAGAAGCAATCACATGCAAGTAATATAAAAAGTCTGGACCAAGATCAGTAGTTTTGGCAAGTTTATCTTGAGCTTCAGCTAAGACTTTACCAGCATCCTCATGTTTTTCAGTCAATTTGACATTGTGATCCTTTTCAAATTTTTGAGCAATTTGTGCAAAAGAAACCTTGTCAGATTGAATTTTGACAACATCAGGGATTTTAGATGGTTCAATAGTAATCAATGTGGCCACGGCATTACCAACATCAGTACCGAAAGAAATTGAGAGTTGAGTTTGTGGACTGCCAAAGTAGGTGATGGTGTTTGAAGCTTTATCAATACCAGTATGGGCCACAATTTCGTATAAAAAGGAACCAGGTCTAGCAAAGTAAGAAGTGTAAACATCAACAGTCTTAATACCGGCAGCACGAATATTATCGGTGTGATTTTTCTTCAAATTCAAGAAACCAGGTAATAATTTTTGACTAGGAGCAATTTCAACACCAAATTGAGAAGGAATATACACCTTTGGCTTGACTTGCTTAACGATTGACTCGATGGCAGAGAACACAGTAGGATTGGTAGCTGCAAAACTGACAATGACATCAGAACCTTTAATCTCTTCGGCAACAGATGATGGGTTGTTCAAATCAGCTTGAACATATTTGATAAGATCGGTACTTTTCTTGGAGGAGGTATCTCTGGTGAGTGCCTTAACTGGGAATTGAATTTTATCTTTCAAGTCAGGTCTACTGAGAGCAGCAATGAATGGTTCACCGAGGAAACCAGTGGTACCAATGATAGCGACGGAAGGTTTGTAGGACATTGTAATTTATTTGTTATTTTAAAGGAATCAAAAGCGAAGATATATCGAATGATGATGGAAATAAATTAATCCAGGAATGAAAAGAAGACTTTCAAAGAGTATTTATAGAATTCGAGGAGGAAGACATCATTGACAATATGAAAAGGGGGGTTTTTTACAAATAAATTTACACAATTGAGTAAATGTAGCGCTTGAAACTTTCCACGAGTTGCCCGTATATCGGCACGATGTATTTTGTGGCTGGCACATTGTGGCTGACACATTTTTTCCTATTCGCAGCCTGAAGAATCTTTAGACCAAAAAAAATAACAAGAGAAATAGTGAAGACAGCTTTTTACTAAAAATGACAGGATTTGTCATATTACTAAAATTGAACGACCCGTACACCACAAAATGCGAAACTTACCTCAAAATTGTTTGTCAGCATCAAACATGACAAAGCAACACCAAGCGATCGTAAAATAGGTTGACTAAAATTATTGTAAGCGCTTTCAGCCTGCTTACATCAGCAATTGTGTAGTATGCGTTACATTCGAGAGGCAATGATGGTGGCACTATCCCATGCGTGTGGTAGGTTTTCGCTTGAACTGTATTCACACTCTTTATTTTTATTTTTATTCTTATTTTTGACTTGAGTATACTTTGCGGAGTATCACATTACTCATTTTAGTAAGGATTTTTGGACGCTCTCATGTTGTTCGGCACCTTTTGTTGAGAAGTGTGTAACTCCCAGCTTACCTTATACATAAGATTTGAATTGAGGAGGAAACTAACATATCAGCATTTATAAATTTGATGACATATTGATATCCTACTTCTACAGGATGATCCATCTTTCATTCTAAGGGAAAAAAAAAATGAAATGAGAAAAGCAGTAAACTGATATTCTCGACCCCTGAACGAAGACACTAGAAGTACATGCGTTTTCTCTTGACTTCCCTCCTTGCAGTAAAAGGGTATATCTTTCTAGAATGTCATGTGACTGTACCTTTGAAACCTTGAAAGTGTACACGTCCTAGATAATGGTAGCTGAAAAAATGGTTGCAAAAGTTGACACCTGCATCCATTTCGTCGTTGTCGTTATTACTCATTCTTCCTTTTTTTTTCCTTCTGCTTCTTTTTCATTTTTTGTTTGTTTGTGCACATCGAAACCTCGTTTCTTTTTTGAGATTTTTCATTTTTTTCGCTAGTCTTGCTTTGAAAAAAAAAAAAAAAAAACGTGAAAAAAAAAAAAAAAAAAAAAAAAAAAATCCAAGTGGTATGACAAACCTTTTTTTTTTTTTGTGGTCATTGACTGATAATTTAAACAGAACTTGTACTGTAATTATACTAATTCCCTAGACTCCTTCAATCATAGATAAAAAGTTGTTATATTATGTCTACTTTTGGTACCTTATTCCGTGTCACCACTTACGGTGAATCTCATTGCAAATCAGTTGGATGTATAGTCGATGGTTGTCCACCCGGTTTGGAATTAACCGAAGCCGACATTCAACCTCAATTAAGTCGAAGAAGACCGGGTCAAAGTAAATTATCGACCCCAAGAAACGAAAAAGATCAAGTCTACATTCAATCTGGTACTGAAAATGGTTTAAGTTTGGGATCCCCCATTGGTATGTTGGTTCAAAATGAAGATCATAGACCTCATGATTATTCTGAAACCGATTTATACCCAAGACCAAGTCATGCTGATTGGACCTACATACAAAAATACGGTGCCAAGTCTGCTTCTGGTGGTGGTAGATCCTCTGCTAGAGAAACCATTGGTAGAGTTGCCGCTGGTGCCATTGCTGAAAAAATCTTAACTAGGGCTAATGGAGTTGAAATCGTTGCCTTTGTTTCTAGTATTGGTGAAATTGCTATGGATCGTAATCCATTAGATGCTAAATTTCAAAATATCTTGGCTACTATTACTAGAGATGAAGTTGATGGTGTTGGTCCTATTAGATGCCCAGATGCATCTGTTAGAGATGAAATGGTTAAAGTCATTGAAAAATATAGAGATGCCAAAGATTCCATAGGTGGTGTTGTTACCTGTGTGGTAAGAAACTGTCCAGTTGGTTTAGGTGAACCATGTTTCGATAAATTAGAAGCCAAATTAGCTCATGCCATGTTATCATTACCTGCTACCAAAGGTTTTGAATTTGGTTCCGGTTTCTTTGGTACTAGCATTCCTGGTTCTAAGCATAATGATCCATTCGTGTTCGATGAACATGCCAAAAGATTAAGAACTAAGACTAACAATAGTGGTGGTGTTCAAGGTGGTATTTCTAATGGTGAAAACATTTATTTCTCCGTTGCTTTCAAATCTGCCGCTACCATTTCTCAAGAACAAGAAACCGTTACTTACGAAGGTAAAGAAGGTGTTCTCGCTGCTAAGGGTAGACATGATCCAAGTGTTACTCCAAGAGCAGTACCAATTGTTGAAGCCATGACTGCTTTGGTTTTGGCTGATCAATTGTTAATCCAAAAGTCCAGAGAAGCTGGTATGAACCTTGTTCAAAACAAGTAAGCTTTCAGTGTGCAACCCACGAAATTTCTCATTTTATTTTTTTTTTTATATATTAGCAATGTACATATTTAATACAAAGTATTTATCAGTTACAAATTGCAGTAATTTAGTCTGATTGGTAGGCCTTTGATTTAATTTTTTTTTGGTCCATTTTTATTTATTTTAATTTTTTTTTTTTTTTTTTTTCTGTTTCAAACCACGCAGTTTAAAAATATAATATAAAAAGGAAATATCAAAAAAATTGAACCACTTGAATTAAGGAAGTCTGATCTAAGTCCACAATTGTTACTCTTCCCCTAATTTCAACTCCTAATAATCATGGATTTAGTTCAAAAAGTGTTATTAACCCTTTTATCGGGTCTTTTTTTAATGCTTATTATTTTTTATATCCAAACAAGAGGATTAAGCATTGGTGCTCGCGGAAGTAGTGCTAAACTGAAGACTCCCACATTTTTAATTATTGGTAGTAATAATGCTGGGAAAACTGCATTATACTATAAATTAAAATCACAAGCTAATCATGATGATGAAGAAATAGGCCAAAAGAAGAATACTATACCCGCAACAATATCATCTTTAGAAGCTAATGATGACATTCTTAATCTTCCATTTGCCAATGCTGCCATTGCCAAACCATTTAGAGTGGTTGATTTCCCTGGTCATTTAAAATATACTACTTTATTACAAAAACTAATCTTGGAAGATATTACATTATCTAATTTAAAGGGAATTATATTTGTTATTGATAGTTCAGCCAATTCATTAAATCAAGATGGTAAACTTGATAATATGACCAAACTTTTATTTGATGTATTATCACATACTGAAAAATTACCCATGGGGGTTGATATATTGTTTGCTGTCAATAAGCAAGATTTATTTGATAGTTTACCAATTCATAAAGTTAAAGATTTGTTGGCAGAATCATTAAATAAAATAATTCATAATGAATTAAATCGTATTGGTACTGGTGGTTACGATGATGATAAAGAAGGTGATGATACATTAGGAGAAGACGCCCATAATGATGAAATGAGCCGTGATACCGTGAGACAACTATGGTCTATTATCGTTCCTGATAAATCTCAATTCAAATTTGAAATATTGGAAGGTAATATGGAATTCAAAGGTGGATCAGTTTTAAAGGGTAAGACTGAAGATTGGGAGAACTGGTTTGATGAAAGAGTGGTGAATTATGGTGGGATGTAGTCTCGTTCTAATATAAGTCATTTTAGTTTCTTTTCAATTTGTACAATCATTCTTGGTTCCTTCTTCTTCTTTTTTTTTTTTTTTTTTTTCTCTGGCTAATATTGTTGTTCGTAATGAACTCACAGAAGTGTATTTGAAGGAGCAGAGGGGAAAAACCCACCTGACTGTAATTGTTGTTGTCTTTTCACTCTTACTCTAGCCTGAATCACGTTATTTATTCTAATTTTATAGATATCCTTATTCAAATTATACTGTTTAAATTTATAATTTGATAATTGATCATTGATTTGATTTAAACGATCGGTTCCCGATTTGATTTTTTCTTGTAATTGATTAAATTTTTCAGTATTTGAATTTGGATTCTTTTCTGGTTTTTTGGAATCATCCAGTTCTTTCGTATCAACCTTGGGTGAAGATGAAAAGGGTAGTTTGGAAACTAATTGAGTCCATGCATATGGTTTCACGGCATCAATGTCATGTTTCCACTGAGCCAAATCTCCCGTTAATTTCACTTTTTCACTTATTAGTGAATTGTAATCATCGGGTTGTATAGGAGTGGCATAATTAGTATCTTTTAAATGTTGAGGACATACATAAAAGAAATCGGCTTGATTGGAGCTAAGTAGTACTGAGGTGGTGGGTTTATAGCAGGTGGAACATGATTTGGCGTCTGATTCAGCCACTTGACGAAGTTTATACTCGTTGGGGAATGGTGGTTGAGTAGCAGACATGTGAATTAGCTTGTTGGCAAGAGAGAAGGATCATTATGGTTTTAGTATTCAATTATCATTATCTTTGCACAACCCTAACTGGGGAAGCTGGGTCGGAATTATAATTGTAGCAGATAGCACGTGATTGATACAGTTTGGAAGACCGGAAAAAGTGTGGAATGCAAAAACATAAGTATACCAAACTTTTAGCTTTAATAGATACATAACCTTGTGAGTTTTTGCAAAGAGACATTTATGAAGTCGAGTAAGTATGGTTGTTTTACTTGACAATTGCGCCGATAAGAGAACCATAGGCTAGTGTTATAGTAGAATTATTCAGTATACCTACTTTTCTGGAAAGTTTATCTCAAACCTACAGTTATCACACATTACTCGAATTGTTGAATAGAATGTTGGGGTAAACACACACACGAAAGCAACAGTATATTTGTGACAATTCAAATCAACCTATCATAAGAATCCAACAGTGTCAATCAACAAATGTGGAAACAAGAAGACCCATACCTCTCTCTCATATACACGCACCCTTGCTATCGGGACCGAACGAACCATTTGTCAAGGGGGAAATTACCGAATGGAAACAAATCCAAAGATTCACCCTCGGTATCTTACAGCAGCATGCCCTCGGAAATAAACACGCATTTCAAGACTCAATCACACTATAATCCTTATTATCTTCATCTCCCTCCATGATGATATAACACACTGACGATAAGCCTATGCTATTTATATCCTAGTGAACAAATCTAGTGAAGCTTAGTCAAATTCGGCAACTCACAATCATATAGTACCTACTGTTGTACTGCACACAGTTATCGTTTTGGGTAATATCTATGTGAGATTTTCACCCTCAAACAAAACCAAAAAAAAAAACATAAGAAAAAAACAAGAGAAAAAGAACAATCCTACAGATGAGAGAGGGAAAAAAGGAAAGAAAAAAAAAAAAAAACGAAAAAAATCGGGAAAATTGGGTGTGAGTTTGCCATCCGCCTAAACGAGAAGAGGAAAAAAAAAAAAAAAAAAGGAAAAAAAAACAGAAGAAAAAACAACAAATTAATAGAAAAACCTTTGATATATTCAATTAATCAACTACTTCCCCTGACTGGTGTTCTTTTCACTTCGATTTCTCAACTTTCTTTCTTCACTTGACACCACCATCACCGCTTGTCCTTGTTCGGTTTCACTTTCCTCACCCCCAGTGAACTAAACAGTATCTCACGCATCTCCTGCTCAACGAAAACATTCTTTCAATAGATTGTTTATCTTTTGCGTGTCCCCTAATAAACTACACCCTTTTTTTTTTTTTTTTTTTTTTTGCTTTCCCAAATCTTGTTTTGATTTTTTTTTTTTTTTTTTTCGTTTCCTAAATTTTTCATTTGGCTTACATATCATTTTTATCCAGGTGTATTATTTAATCCATTCAACTATCAAGAATAATCCAATCCCGTTCCATCATTTTTCCCGCTGAGAACGTTTGCTATTGAATTTTTCTCCTAAATTATCGTTCATCCTTTATTAGTCAGAAATTTCCCCATTTTCTTTCCTTCCTTAAATTAGATTCAACTTGTTTGATTGTACACCCTAGGTCATTTTATTTCACTAGAAAAATTCAACCGACGACACCGAGAAACAACGGAATACACACGCACACACCAAAGATTATTGATCATCATCATCCAATCTCAAAGAATTCCAATCAAAACATTTTGTTCTCGCATTGAACCGACTTCCCTCATCTCGAACAAATATATACATATACCACACATACCATGTCTGATCAACCTGAAGCAGATATCGACTCTATTGTCGATAGATTGTTAGAAGTCAGAGGTTCCCGCCCTGGTAGACAAGTTACTCTTTTAGACCATGAAATTCGTTTCCTTTGTACCAAGGCTAGAGAAATCTTCATTCAACAACCAATCTTGTTAGAATTGGAAGCTCCTATTAAAATCTGTGGTGATATCCACGGTCAATACTATGATTTATTACGACTCTTTGAATATGGTGGATTCCCACCTGAAGCCAACTACTTATTTTTAGGTGATTACGTTGATAGAGGTAAACAATCTTTGGAAACCATTTGTCTTTTATTGGCCTATAAAATCAAATATCCAGAAAATTTCTTTATTTTGAGAGGTAATCATGAATGTGCTTCCATTAACAGAATTTATGGTTTTTATGATGAATGTAAAAGAAGATATAGTATAAGGGTTTGGAAAACTTTCACCGATTGTTTCAATTGTTTACCCATTGCTGCCATCATTGATGAAAAAATCTTTACCATGCACGGTGGTTTATCCCCTGATTTAAACTCTATGGAACAAATCAGAAGAGTTATGAGACCAACTGATATTCCTGATGTTGGACTTTTATGTGATTTACTTTGGTCTGATCCCGATAAAGATATTACAGGCTGGTCAGAAAATGATCGTGGGGTTAGTTTCACTTTTGGTCCCGATGTCGTTTCTCGATTCTTACAAAAACATGATATGGACCTTATTTGTAGGGCTCATCAAGTTGTTGAAGATGGTTACGAATTTTTCTCGAAACGTCAATTGGTTACATTGTTCTCGGCTCCTAATTACTGTGGTGAATTTGATAATGCTGGTGCCATGATGAGTGTTGATGAAAGTTTATTATGTTCATTCCAAATTTTAAAACCAGCTGAAAAGGAACCTCGTTTTGCCAGACCAAATAATAACGCCAATAACAAACCAGTCACTCCCCCAAGAAGACAGAAGAGAGGTGGTAAGTAAATTTGACCATATACGTGCTATCCTTATCAAAGACTGTAAAGAGTCAAAAGCAAAGAAATTACTCCCCTATCGTTTTTCTTTTCGAATTCTCAAGGCTATTCCTTTGCACTTTTCACATTAGTCTTTTTGTTATCCACCATTTTACAATTCTCTTCTATGTTATCTTGCAAAAAAAAATCAAAAAACCAAAAAAAAATCATGACAAAAGCAAACTATATGTCCAATTTATCCGCCTTTCATTTTGTTTCACCACCTTTTCACAAAGTCTTTTTTCTTTTTTCTTGTTTTTGTTTTCTTCTACGCTTTTCTTCCCCTTCCATTGTTGCCTTTCAATTTATTTTTTATTCCTCTTTCTTTTCTTTCCTCAATCTAATATAGTATAATTCTTTATTCTCGATTTGAATTTTTTCTTGTTTTGAGCAACATGGCATTATACTTATTGTATGTGTTCTTGTTTCTTACTCATTCCCGTCTTCTGACCAACCCAAACCACTGTTATGCTCTATTGATTTGCTGTTTCCCATCATCATGATTGTTATCGTTGTTTTACTTTCTCTCTGTCATTTGTTCTTTTACTTGTTCATGAAGTTGTTGTTCTACTCTATATTGGTGATATTTTCCTTTTATTTTGTTGTTCATCACCATTTGTCTGTGTCGTCAAACCTTTTTCCTTTTTCTTTCTCTTCTTTTTTTTTTTTTTTTTGTATAGATACATATCTCCGCCTCTCTGGTACCTTTACCTTGCTGCATCAGGTCGCTATACGCCTGCCATCATCATTATCAAAAGATAAAAACAACCTCTTTTTCTTTGTTTTTTTATAGCATTAGTATTCGTTATTTCTGATTCTCTATTTACTGTTCTCTTTGATCTATTCTGATTTAGTTAGTACTTTTTGTTTCTCTTTTTTTGCATCTTATTCTTGTTATCCTTTGTTGTTGTTTTTTTTTTTTTGTTGTTTACTTTTTGTCTTTTCAGCTTTCTGATTACTCTCCTTTTACTTTACGTTCTGTGTATAATTATAACTTTTAACATGTCTAGTTTCTTTACAAAGTCACAATTACTTTGCAATCAGAGACGGGTCATGTTAAAATTAGAGCAGAATGGTTGATTTGACAATTTGTTGTTGATGATGAACTGATGGGTTTTAATGATGCAAAAACCATGGTACCTTTTTTTATGTCTCCTTTTTTCTTTTCCTTTTTTTTTTTTTTTTTTTTTTTTCTCTCCTCCTGACGACCAAGTAAAACTTGATTACAACATAAAATTCATGAGGATATTAAAGCAAAACTCAGTTGAGTCAGCATGATAGCGACAATGGTTAGGTGTGGCCGATTGAACGGGCTGTATGGATGCAAAAATTGTGACTCACTTTTTGTTATGTTTTTCCTTTTTTTTCTGTTTTTTTCTGCCTGACCTAAGTAGTGTATTTCCTTTTTCAATTTATCACATGTTTTCATTTTGTTTATTTTTGGCATATTTTTTAATCAGGGATATCATCATAATCTTCGATTTACATTTATTGACGCCGTAGAGTGATAAACCATCTGTTTTATCATTGCCCCCCTGAAAAATGGTTGTTACCGGTGGTCATTTTTTGTTAGTTCTCTTTTAATTGAAAATTCATCTTTTCTGAACCTTTATCTTCACATAATCTTGGTGCAAAACTCTTCAGTACAAAGACCACCGAGAAACAAACAACAAGCGACGGCAAACTTTATAGTTGTTAGATTCATTTCTTTAGCTGCGCTTCCCCTTATTACTTCGAAGAAGTCCCCAAGTTTAAAATCGCATTATTTTTTGTACTTTTCTCCCCCACAATTAATTTTACACCCCATGCCTGATCAACCTAAAGCAGATCTCGATTCAATACTCGATAGATTATTGGAGGTTAGAGGTTCTCGACCAGGTAAACAAGTGAATCTCTTAGATTATGAGATTCGTTATCTTTGTACCAAAGCCAGGGAAATCTTTATTCAACAACCAATCTTGTTAGAATTGGAAGCCCCTCTCAAAGTTTGTGGTGATATCCACGGTCAATATTATGATTTATTACGACTCTTTGAATATGGTGGATTCCCACCTGAAGCCAACTACTTATTTTTAGGTGATTACGTTGATAGAGGTAAGCAATCTATGGAAACAATTTGTCTCTTATTGGCCTATAAAATTAAATATCCAGAGAATTTTTTTATTTTGAGAGGTAATCATGAAAGTGCTTCCATTAACAGAATTTATGGATTTTATGATGAATGTAAAAGAAGATACAGTATAAGAATTTGGAAAACATTTACCGATTGTTTCAATTGTTTACCCATTGCTGCCATCATTGATGAAAATGTCTTTACCATGCATGGTGGTTTATCCCCTGATTTAAACTCTATGGAACAAATTAGAAGAGTGATGAGACCAACTGATATTCCTGAAGTAGGACTCTTGTCTGATTTACTCTGGTCTGATCCCGATAAAGATATTACAGGCTGGTCAGGAAATGATCGTGGAATCAGTTTTACCTTTGGACCTGATGTCGTTTCTCGATTCTTACAAAAACACAACTTGGACCTTATTTGTAGGGCTCATCAAGTTGTTGAAGATGGTTACGAATTTTTTGCAAAGCGTCAATTGGTTACATTGTTTTCAGCTCCTAATTATTGTGGTGAATTTGATAATTCTGGTGCCATGATGAATATTGATGAAAATTTATTATGTTCATTCCAAATCTTGAAACCGGCTGAAAAAAAATCACGATCCAGAAAACGAGCTGAAAATTAAATCTTACAGTGGAGAATTTATCATGTTGCAAATTTTATAAGAGCGTCCCACAAAGTCAAAATCCCAGTCTTTCGTGTTGTTCAGCCATCTTTATTTATTCTATCGTGTTTCCCCGACATACCTTCATGTCTTTCCAAATTGAGCTTTTTTTTTTTTCAATTCTAACATTCGCTCTATCATAGTATGACTCTCTTTTCCCAACTTTACTTTTTCTTCGATTTGTTTCGTGCAGAATCCTAGCATGCTTATAATATTTTGTTTTATTTTTAAAATTTTCTCCACTATCCATCCTTCACCCAAACCGTTAGCTCATTGGCTTTTTGTTTTCCTTCATTGTTGATTTTCCTATTTAATGTTTTGTTTGTTTGTTGTTTCCTCCTGCATTAATGTTTGTTCTCATTATTACTCCAATAGCCTTAGACTGCATTCCCATGACTTTTCCATGTTCATATCCATTTTTTTTTTTTTTTTTTTATTTCTTGTTATATAGATTCTTTGCCTTTCTGGTATCATCATCTTGCCGCATCCGGCCCCTGTGCGACCGCCATCATCATCAACCTAAGATAAATCGTAATTTCTATTTGTATAGTCTTAGTAGATTTCTTCTCTTTTCTTAGTTCCCTGTTTTAGCATTATTTTCTCTCAATTTTCATTTTTTGCATCTTCCTCTTTTTAAACTCATCTGCATTTTTTTTTTTTTTTTATACGGCGCCCTTTGCTCGGCCTTTCTCGAGGCTTAAGGTCGTATACTTCATTTTTTATCTTCCTCTGTATATAATCATAATTGCCTTTAACATGTTTAGTTTCTTTTGACAAAAAAAAAGTTACTCCTGCTTTGAAATGAAAGACGGGTCATGCTAGAAATTGCATGGAGGTGTTTCTACAGCTTTTGTTAACTGGTGATTATAAGGGTGATGATAAGGGTGAAGCTTGGATGATGCTTGGATGATTGATGGGTGCAAAAATGTTTATTTTTTTTTTTTTTTCTCTCGCTTATGAGGCAACAGATCTAATCTAGCCAGTGGAAACTAGGTGGGTTTATGGGAGTGACAAATGATCAAACAAAGAAGAACAAAACCTGGTTGTTGCTGAAGACTTAAGTCAGTGAACTGATTGATGACCTAATGGGGATGGATTGTATTGTAGCATTCACACGAGAGGCGATTTCTTTAGAAACCTCAATCTCAAAAAAATTCAGATGTACTTAATGTAGTAGATACTGCCTACGGTCTTTAAGCTACTCAATGCCAGCATGTTTGTGAGGATACATATGTCTGGCAAGGTACACTGGTAATTACGTATTCAGTGTACAGTTCAGTACTCTTGATTCAAGTCTGAGACAGACATTTCACAGCCAAAAACGTGTGAGGTACATCAGACAGATATTACGAGAAGGGAGAAGGAAAGCAGTCACTATGCGCACGTGACTCTGTGCTCACTTTTTTTTTTTTTCCTGGTGTTTGTTTTGTTTTTGTTTTTGTTTTTGTTTGATATGACAACCCCCGATTACGTAAGCGAGGGAATTTTACTTTTTCATTTTTTTACTGATTTGCTTTCGGTGTCATCCAATTTGCGAGGGCCATTTCAAATGTCGTAGGAAATCCGATCACGCGACATTTGCCGCCCAAGCTTCTTCCCTTTTGTTCTTTTGTTTTTCTTCTACTGTGCGACATTGTCCTCTACTATGGAGACCACTTTGTGCGTACAGTGCATTTCTTTTTTTGGGGTGTTTTTTTTTTTGTTTTTCTATGGAAGTCGCTGAGAAGAGAAAAAAAAAAAAAAAAAAAAAAAAAAAAAGGAAGAGAGGAAAATCCTAGTAGGGTGAGAATTGTAAAGGTTTGATAAAAAAAAATTTTCATTAGCTTTCTTAACGTTTAACTTACTTATTCTCTATACAACATCAAGACAATATGGTATGTAAATGGATCCCTATCAATCCATGACTCCATGTCAGATCAACCTACCAGGTGTTTAGATATCGTTTACATCCAAACTGAACCTTTCACTAAGATTTTGAAATGTCGAATTGAAAAAAAAAAAAAAAAAAAAAGAAAGGAAGGCACAAGATTAAGTTGAAAAGTTTCCACATGTCCAGATAATCAGTACGATTTATACAACTGTCCTCATCAAAGCATCATTACTTTGAAGTCAATACCTTTCAATTTGATATTTCAAATGATTATATCATGAATCCATAGAACACATTTATGAACTTGTTCAATTATTCCTCGTGTACCGAAATTTTTGAAGGCGATTCAATTTCAATCATAAACCAAGATTTATAACATGTGTTTTTGAAAGCGACCTATCTGTCGGAAAGACTAAATTCAAATTTTATTGACAACTATTCGAAAAGTTTTCACGTGGAATACGAAAGCGTTCACATCCTTTATTAAATCAATCATCTTTTTACATAATTCCCCCCGTACTCAAGTTCAATGAGTGAAAATATCTTAAATATTTAACTCAATATCATTCATTACAAAATTATCCACGTTGACGCGATATCTTCATCTGAGTATAAACTCATTGTACAATATATACTAACATTTTTCTTTTTTTCATTACAGGTTTTAGTTCAAGATTTATTACACCCAAATGCTGCTTCTGAAGCTCAAAAGCACAAGTTGAAGACCTTAGTCCAACAACCAAGATCATACTTCATGGATGTTAAGTGTCAAGGTTGTCTTAACATCACCACTGTTTTCTCCCACGCTCAAACTGCTGTCACCTGTGACAACTGTTCCACCGTTTTGTGTACTCCAACTGGTGGTAAGACTAAGTTGACTGAAGGTTGTTCTTTCAGAAAGAAGTAAATGTTTCATTAACTTTTTCAATTTAGTTCTACATCCTTCATCATATATTACACCCACCAACCTCCAAATATACATTAAATATTAATTTTAATACAATTTATAAAAAATTTAAAAATCAGGCAAACAAGGCAACTATTGAGGAATGAGAAAGTTCAAATTTAACAAAAATAACTGGTAACTAGTGAACGTTTCCATTTGATTGTACATTTGTTATTGAACTAATTCCATTTTTCAAATTGTAGATATGATTGTAGCTTTTGTTAGATGATCCAATTCGTATGATACAAGTAAAATAAGGATTGAGTGGGAAAAGACTCAATGTTTTGACAATATCTTATGATTATCTCGAAGTGTACTAAACTAAAATTGATTATTCGTTATAAAAATTAATATTTTTGTTTTTATTTGTAAATTTAACGAATTATTGAATCAATTTATTGAAAATTGTGTAAAATTATAATCCCATGTCAGAATATACGCAAGGTAGTAATCAAACCACATACTCATTATAAAGTATATTCCTTAATGTTGGTCATCACCATAAGTGGTTGCAAAATATGAAGAAAAAAATAGCTGGCGATATATCTATTTCAGCATTCCACTAAAAAATAATTACAGTGTACTTTTGAATAAATGATTAAACATATCGATATTTTGTAAGGAAGGTATTATTTCACGTTAGGTTATTACAGATGATTATAAACAAAATACGTTTTGAAAAAAATATAGACTCAAAAAGATATCAATTGATTATAATTTTGATTTAGAATAAAAACGAACCACTTCATCAAAAGCACGAGCAACTTTTTCAACATTATGATCATTAAGACCAGCAACAGAAGCTCTACCACTACTAACAAGATAAACCCCATGTTTTTCTTGTAATCTAGCCACCATATCAGGAGTTAAACCAGTGAAAGAAAACATACCAGTTTGATTAGTTATATGATCCCAAGTACCAGGAGTTTTCAATTCATCAACCAATAACAGTTTTAATTTTTGTCTCATGGAAATAATTCTTGAACTCATGGTGGTTAAATCTTGATCCCATTGATTTTTCAATTTATTATCAGTTAAAATGGTAGCAACAATTTTAGCACCATAAGCAGGAGGATTTGAAACTTCACTACGAATTAATTTATTTAATTGAGATTTAATGGCACCATTTAATTTAGTTGGTTGATCATCATTATTAATAACATGAATTGCACCAACACGTTCACCATACATACCAACATTTTTAGCAAATGATTGACAAATAATAATGGGAGTTTTAATTTGTTTAAGATTAACGGCAAATCTAATTGCATAAGCATCTTGATTTAAATTACCCAGGGCAAAACCTTGATAAGCAGAATCGAAAAGAGCAACATGATCTTTATCAGCAATTGCCTTTAAAATTGGTTCCCATTGTTGAGGTGATGGATCTAAACCAGTAGGATTATGAGCACAAGCATGTAAAACAAAAATTGAACCTGATGGAGCATCATTAATAGCTTTAATAAATCCATTTAAATCCAATTTTTTTTCTTCATTATTCCAATATGGATAAGAAGCCACTTCTAAACCAGCACTAGTAAAAATTTGATTATGATTAGCCCAAGTTGGTTTAGATAAATAAAGAATTGGTTTTTCACTACCAGTATAATGTTGTTTTAAAAAAGTGGCAGCTAAATGTAATGCACCGGTACCTGATAATGATTGTTGAGAAACAATACGATCTTCCTTAATGGCACGAGAATCTTCACCCAAGATAATTTTAGCAGCTTCAGTTAAAAATGGTTGAAAACCAGAAATTGGTAAATATTCATGATTATAATCATTTGAATTGATCAATTTTTGTTCAGCTTGTTTAACGGCGGGGAGAATCCATGGTTTACCATTATTATCTCTGTAGGCACCAATACCCAAATCAACCTTATCGGAACGAGTGTCGGCGGTGTACTTGGCCTTTAATCCAAACAATGGATCAGGAGGTAATTCTTGAATATTAGCGAAAAACTTGGACATAATGGTTAACTATAGTGTTAAAGAAGCACCCCAAACAGAAAAAAAAAAAACCGGCAAACCAGGAGTCGTTATATATTTCTCAGATGAAGCGAGGTTAATTAAAAAAATTCAGAGTTAGATTTTTTTTTTTTTTTTTTTTTTGCTTTGGCCTTGTTGTTTTTGGCGGGGATTATGTGCAGGTTTTCTGCTTCTGATTCTCCCCACTTAAAAAGTCTGGCTGTCTTGTGTCAATGAGCGCAATAAATTATTGAAGATGTTATCACCATTGGAATGGTACCAGGTAAAGGGTTGACCCAAGCGACCGGAGATTAAGAAGAGGGGAATAATTACACCGCAAAAAAAAAAAAAAACAACAACAAAAAAACGACAAAAAAGAACAAACGAAAACAGAAGAAAAACACAATAATCCAAGAATAGGTTAAAAATATTAATACAAACCAATATATATATATATATAAAAAATTAAACAACCGATTTAACTTCAAAGAATCTCTTCAAATAATAAATTTGAAACACGGAATTGGCAGCAACCACCAAGATTTGAAATACAGACCACCATTTAACTCTTGAATTTGTCAGTTCAGCAGTATTTCTATGAGTTCTTTCTCTAATTACCAAATAGGTTTGTTCGGCCTTAACATCACTGGTTAATTCACTTAATCTTTGTACTGCATAATCCAATGAATCTGATTGAGGATCATTAACATCAATATAAATAACTCCATGAACATTGAAGGTAACATCTAAATCAACACGATTAGTTTTTTCATTAGAAAAACAATATTGATATTTCCCATCAGCATCTGCCTTGATTGATTCATCACCATGATCTAAATCAACTCGTTTTAATTTGGTTTGTCCATTAGGTGTAATAATCTATTGCAATTGTTAGTACCGTTCTTTTCATTATTATTTTTTTTTTTTTTTTTTTTTGGTTCACTCTTTCAAATTATACGTACATAAAAATCAATCACGTATTGTTCAGCATTACCTGAATCACGAGATCCAACCTGGAAACTAACTGCCAATTCATCATTTTTTTTCAAATGTTCAAAAAAACATTGTTTCCCATAGGGTGGTAATGCCACGTTGTGTGCATGGACTAATCCAATGAAAAACAACACGCAGATGTATGCTATACTAGAAACCTTCATTGGTGAATGCTATTTTGTATAAAGTTGTTAAAGTGTTAATGAACAACACACTTATTTTTTTTTGATTTGGTTTGGTGTTTGAATTTTTCGAGCTTTTTTTTGAAGTGTTTGCTGTGTTTTGTTTTGGACGTGGAGACACGACCCTTTTTTTTTTTTTTTTTTTTTTTTTTTTTCTTTTTTTAGTTCAGAAAAATGTAAATAACGCGTTTTCCTACAGATCTAACAGTTAACAGTGATATGTATGACTAAAATGACGGGATATATGACGATATTTATAAAGGTTTCATGATTTCATCATATAATAAACGTTTTAATTCTTCAATACTTAATTCATCTTTACGTTTATCAAAATCAAAGAAATCTTCGGGGATTTTATTACTCATGGGTTCATCATTGGGATCATGATATAATCTAAGGTATGGATGATTTAAAGCATTTTCAACCGTTATTCTCTTGGTGGGATTAAAAGTAAGTAATTTTTCCAATAAATCAATAGCCAATGGATTTATTGGATCACTAGTACCTAATTGATTAGCTTGAGCATTATCAAATAATGTTTGAAATGGAATTTTTTTACAAAATGGTAAACTTCTAATATATTCTCGAGCTCGTTTCAGTTTAATATTATAATAATCTTCCATATTTGGAGTACCCAAAACTTCCATAATCAACCATAATTGATTATGATAATCACGACCAGGGAAAAGTGGTGCTCCAGTTAACATTTCTGCTAAAATACAACCAACTGACCAAACATCAATTGCAGTAGTATATTCTTGGAAAGTAAGCATAATTTCAGGAGCTCGATACCATCTAGTAGCCACATATTCTGTCATAAATCCAAAATTATCTTCCAGACTTGCAATTGATCTTGCTAAACCAAAATCACAAACTTTTAAATCACAATTAGCATTAAGTAATAAATTTGAAGGTTTTAAATCACGATGTAATACATTAGCACTATGCATTGTTTTTAAAGCTCTTAAAGTTTGATAAATAAAATATTGAATATGATCATCTGATAATTTTTGAGTTCGTATAACTCGATGTAAATCAGTTTCCATTAATTCTTGAATAAGATAAATATCAGTAAATAATTCATAAGATATTGGTCTTTGAATTGCTAAAATTGAAATAATATTTTCATGATTAAAATGTTTTAATAATTTTAATTCTCGTAATGTACGTAGACATAACATTGATCTTTCAAATGGTTCAATTTTTTTAATGGCAACTTTTTGTTGAGTTGGAATATGAATGGCACTACAAACAACACCATAAGCTCCTTCACCTACAACATCAAGTATTTGATAATGATCAGATACATTAAAATTGACTTCTCGTTCTTGATTGAGTGTCATGTTGATGGTATGATTTTAATGAATGATGATGACTGATGATATGACTGATGAAATGACTGGTGACTGATGATATGACTAATGATATGACTGATGAAGGGAAAGATGAAGTATCTCAACGAATACAAATCTTGACGAATATGAAATTGAATAAATAGAAAGAAACGAACAAAAAAAAAATACCAAAAAGAAAACACCTTAAAACAATAGCTGTACTTTTCTTTTTCTTTTTCTTTTTTTTTTTTTTTTTTTTTTTTTTCTGTTTTGATTTACTGTTTTGTAATCGCTTTTTCTTTTCTTTTTTTATTGACTGTATGTATTTCCCAATGACTCGTTTAAATTTCCGATGTTGATAAATAGTGAAGTGGTTTATAGAATAATGAAAAAATATGGGTTTCAAGAATGTTTCAGAATGTGTGACATCATCAATTTTTGAAGTTTTGTAAGGAGTGCTAATTCAACAGAGGGGGTTGGCACTTTGTTTCAAGTGAGAATGTCATATAAAACTAAAAAAAAAAAATAAAAAAGAAAGATTAAAAAATATAATAAAAAAAAAAAAGATTGAAAAAAATAAAAGATGGGGGATGTACGGGTGTTGCTGTATGGATCAAGCGGAGGAGGGGGATGGATGGGAGGATCGTATCCTGCATATTATGCTGATGAAATGTTTTCATTGTTTTCCAAACAGATCTTTGATGGAGTATTGGGATTTAGACTAAACGGTTTGATCCTAGACTTGTAAATGAATATCATATGCTAGAAAATGTTTCACAACTTGTCACAACCTGTGAAACATTAAATACAGGACACAATAACATATCAAATCATTTGATTTGTTGTAGCCTTTCTTGATTTTTTTTTTTTCTGTTAGCGCCTATATTTTTTTTTTTTTTTTTTTTTTGCTTCTTCATCCTTGTAACAACAACAAACACTGAAAAGTGTCACAATGCCATCATCTGACGATACCTTTTACAATGCATGACAATTTCTTTTCTTTTTTTTTTTTGCACCCTTTAACGCTCAGAAGGATAATGATAGGACATACAATATTCAAAGATAAATATATAACATGATGAAAGGGAAAATAAAGTATATAAAAGAAAAAAAAAACATAGTAAAACAAGCAACAAACAAAAATAAACACCATAAAAGAATACAACAAGGAGCAAGAGAATACAACAAGGAGCAAAAAGAAAATCAAAGAGCACAAGAAATGAAATCATTAACCTAAAAACAATTTATTTTTTTTTTTTTTTCTTCAAACCATTCACTTCTTCTTTCTACCAAACAATCCCTTCTTCTTCTTATCGGGTTTCAAACTAGCCGCACTGTAGTTACCGGCTTGATACATGGGTTGATCTTGACCCACGTTGGCCCCACCATTAGCACCAAAATTGATGGTGGGTCTATTATTGTTACCATTGTTATCATCAGTATAATGTTGTTGACCGGTTGAATCATTTAATAAATTATAGTGAGGAAAATCTTCATGAAATCCCCAACCTAAACGACTGGTTTCCAATTGATCACGATAAGCAGCATCTCCAGTAATTGAATATTCAAATCCTCTAATGGTATCCAAGGGTCTTTCATTACGAGATCGAGTTGGATTACTCATATCAGCATTACGAATCAGATTACCAAAAATATCCTTCAAATCATTCAGTTCTTGAGATAAATAGGAAGGTCTTCTTTGAAACAGATGATCATAAGCTTGTTCGAATGGTTGAGCTTCATTCACGGCTGATAAAATTGGATCATGAATATTACCGGTATGAGGTTTATATTGTTCTTCATCTTTTGAATTAATCTTAACATCCTGTGGGGTTCCGTACTCGGTAACCTTACCTGATTTTGATCTAAAAATGGCCATTTGAAAATTACTTGTAAATGATTATGGGAAAATGATTATCGATCTATCAAATAACGTAAAGCGAAAGTGATGACAAATGGTAAAACAAGAAGTAATTTCTATTTGTAAGAGTACTATTTTTTTTTTTTTTTCCTTATAAAAAAAATCAACAGGATTTGAGACTCCAATTATATAAAATTTTCGGTCTGTTGGTAGGTTGATGGGTAAGTCCCTGATTTCCACCAATACAAAAGTAAAAAAATAAAGGCAAAAGGCCAAAGAAAAAAAAAAAAAAAAAAAAAAAAAAAAAAAAAAGAACAAAAAAGAAAAAAAGCGTAAAAGAGAGAAGATGCTAAAAACGGCAACACCCGCACTCAATTCGATACAAACTGGCCCATGGAGAAAAGGGATTACAACAAAAACTACAAGGCTGAATCGTATCAGCCACTCTCTTGTTATATTCCTAACCCTATTGATCCTTTTTTGTAACTTCTATACAACACTGCCCATTAATGTCTCATTGATTAGACAAGCAAAGACAAGCA